>CM062653.1:8679511-9279511 GCA_031772095.1 Zeugodacus tau | reverse complement strand
CAAACCTCAATCAATTGACTTAATAGCTATCGAAAGCTAGAGATAGGGATCACCCCATAGACCTCGAACCAAAGTTCAAGCGGAGCTTAAGGCTCAAAGAGAGTCAGCCATATTATCAGAATATCTATTAATTAAATTTTTATCGATAGGGAGAATGAGGAGTGAGGTCTCTTACCTAGATCCGAGCTCAAGTTCAACTTGGAAACCAAAGAGAGTCATTCATTGATAGTATCTTCAACAATGGACCTAACATATATCGAAAGAAAGAGAAAGGGATCACCTCACAGACCTCGATTCGAAGCACACGCAATGCTTAAGAGCCAAAAAGGACGTTCAGGCCCCCATTAAATTAATTTAATACTTATCGATGGGATAAAGCGGAGTTAGATCACATACCACGAACCGAAGTTGAAGTCGAGTTTTGAGATCCAAAGATAGTCATTCATATCGCCAGTATTTCCATCGATTGAAGAGAGAAGAGAGCAAGGGATCCCCTGACAGACCTCAACTCGAAGCTCGTGCAGAGCTTAAGATCAAAGGGAGACTTTCATATTACCAAGATCTCAGTCAATTATTTTAGAACTTAACAATAGGGAGAGTAAAGAGTTAGGTCTCATACCTCGAACTGAAGCTCAAGTCGAGATTTCTGAAAGCTCAAGTCGACTTTAAAATCCAAGAAATTATTGTGAAATATCTAGGATCACGAACTGTATATCAAGTCGAGCTTTAGATCCAAAGCTTGATATAAAATCAATAAATCAATTTAATAACTATTGATAGAGAGGTTCAGAAGTCAGGTCTGCTACTTCGAACCAAGGCTGAAGACGAGCTTACAATACAAAGAGTGATAGTTATATGAAGACAATAACTCAAAGCTTGAGCGGAGCTTAAGATCCAAGAAGTGATGGTCAAATTTCTGGCATAACGAACCGTAGCTCAAACCGAGATTGAGATCCAAAGCTTGTTAGTCAAAATCTATCATATTTATAACTATCGATGGAGAGAATCTGGAGTTAGGTCTGCTACCTCGAACCAAAGTTCAAGCCGAGCTTAAAGTATACAAAACGATAGAAATTGGTAAAATGAAGAATAAGACTCAAGGGTCTAGTAGAGCTTAAGTTCCAAGGAAAGATGGTAAATTTTTTTAAATGACGAAAAGTAGTTCAAGCTAGGCTTATCATCGAAAGGTTTATAGACAAATTTTCAGGATCTCAGTAAATTTTACGGCAGATTGTAATCGTTTTGAGAATTAAGACGAGCTTTGAAGTGAGCTTTGGGCTGACAGCAATAATTTTGAATGAGATTCACTTCAAGTTTCCTACAAATAAATATATTTTCTTCTATTATTTTCCTCACCACCCATTATGCACTCAACTACACGCAAGTACCATATGCTAATACTACTTTAATAGTTCATAAGCCAGAGTGCTATGTATTACTACATTACACGCATACATAGATGATTTCAAGGACTCCATTAGATGAATTGAGCATGCAGTTGTAAACCAAAGCATGCAAATGAAGATGAAGATGAAGTGTGTGGCGTATCGGCTGGTGGTAGCTACCACGAGAGTAAGAGCACATACTCATAGCTTGGTACGACGGCGACGAGGACGAGAACGATGAGGATGCTCATGGTGCTGGTGTTGTTGGCTACAACTACACAAGCGCTACGTTTGGCCACAAGCGTCTGTGCCTCTCGACCTCATTACAAGCGAGCGCTGCTAAACGCATGGTCAGCTTGTGCACTTACACACACACACACACACACTCATGTATATATTTATAATAACTATCTCGACTAACACTTGGCCTTTATAACGCTACCACACTGCTTTAGTCAACTAGTTACTCACTTACTTACTAATTTACTTACTTACTTACTCACACATTTATTCAACAGACATATATCCACACACTTGTAGAGAGGCACGTTGCTTATTTGTTTGTTGTTGTTACCCCCAACTAAACTGACTTCTCCTTCAAACCACTTCACGGCACACAGTCTCTTAGCTTTATGTTGCAACAGCTGCTACAATTCATGTCTCACGTATAGCTGCGGGTTTGTGTGCTCAATAAATCCTGAAAATTAATTATGTACCTCAGGTGAGATGTGTGTGAGTGGCGCACGCAAAACACCTGTATGCCGCTGTAGTTGCCTAACTTTGCTCACATCAACAACTTTGCTCACACCAACAGCTGCTGTGTTGCCTTGTACTTAGCCCCCGGAGCTATGTTTGGGCTAGTCTGTTGTTAGTATGAGTTTGTTGTTGTTGTTGTTTATTGGTATGCTGTCCAGCGCTACGTTAGATGGTATGCTATGTCTTTTATGTGCTTTCCATGGCCATAGTTGGGCTTAAGTTTGATATATGTGCCGCCATGGCTGTTTATCATATCTGCAATACATCGTTTTAGGGCTCCGTTGGTTCTTGAGCATGTTTGGATTTATAATGATGACTGGATTTGTTTAACTGATAAGCAAAGCAAGACAACAAATGCATTGAATGCGATGGTGTATGGGTATCAGTGTATCAGTGGGGTCTGTGAGAAATTCTGAAAATTGCTAGGTAAAGGGCATCTAAGTTTATAGAATTTCATTTGGTCGAATACTAAATGATTAGTACTTCGAGTCTCTGTGAGACCATAGATTTTTTTGAAAAGAATTCCTTGTGGTGATCTTGGGTTCTCGCCTTTCTTATCAAATTTTCATTTTTTCTATTAAAATTTTCGTTCAATAAAGTTACTACTCGATTTCCTTATTATGTATGATGACGAATGTTAAAAAAATGGTATTTAAACCTTGAGTTATAGACAGCACTGTATTGTAGAAACCGTGAAACTCATTGATCCCTAGTACTGCAGACATTTTATTTTTTCTGGACTTTTTCAAGAACTCATACAGCCAGTGTAGAATACAAAAAGCGTTCCGTCTGCCGCGATACACGAAAGTCATTCGTTAGTGAGATGCTACCAAGACTTTCTAGCGAGATCCAAGGTCTAATCGTCTAAAAATTTGATATCTAGTTCTTTTGGGTAATACTTACCAGCACTTTGGGTAGGTTATGGTGAACCTTATAAGATCTATGAGTCATTTGAAGAACATTTGTCTTATAACTTCGAAAAAAAATATTGTATAAACTGATAAACCAAAAATTTCCATTTCATAATTTAATATAATTGCTTTTTACTTTCAGGATTGCCATCAATTTGAGAATTATCTTGATTTTTATGGATTGCAAAAATCATCCACGAATAACGAAGATCTACATGGTTTACACAGAAATCTAATGAGAAAATATTAATTATATCTATATCCAGGGTTGCCACAAATATGTAAGTTATCTTAAATTTTTATGTTCTACAATTATCGAAATCGAAAGCTTAGCTCAAGATATTCTAACATAGAGCCCATGTTTTTCCATCTTAATTTTAAAAATATTGATATTTACATACAGGGTTGCCAAAACTTTTCGTCGCGCACTCAAGGGTCAAAAACCATATCTCAGAAACTATTCGCCCAATTTTAATGTAATTCGGTATATAATATTCTCTTAACATCCTGATGATACGAACGAAATATAGGCGAAATCGGTACACAGACACGCCTACTTCCCATATAACTCAATTTTGAATTCTATTTAATTCCTTCTCTTCATAATGTATACATAAGGAACCGATGAAGATAACGGTATAAAACTTAGCATAAATACTGTATTTGAGCTGTGACATAACTTGTGGAAAAATTGTCGAACTCTGACTATAACTTTTCAAGGCCCCAGATATCGAACGTGAAGAACTCAGTGCCTAAGTGTAATTTTTCAACGAAAATAACGGCGAATCTCTCAGATATTTTAATTTAATGCAGAGAGAATATTTTTTTTCTAATAGTCTCTGTACCAAAAATGGTTAAAATCGGGTCATAACTTCCCGCTTTTTAAAACTGCGGTGGGCTTTATTCCGCATATATCGTTTAATATGTGAGATATCTTAACAAAATTAAGTGAGTGTATAGTCTTGTATAGCAGATGGGAATGTAGTTCCCTTAAACTGTCCCAGACCTTTCAGTTCTCTCAAGCGCCGCCTAAAGCAATGGATGCTAGGGAACATCTCGGGTCGTACCACAAAACTACTAAGGGGTAGTGTTGACACTGGACAAACCAAAAAAAGTCTTACTTTAAGCAAAAGAGAACTAAGCTGTATCACATGGGTTATCACGGAGCACATACCTCTAAGAGGCCGAGAAGAGATACCTTCCATGGTTCCCATTATTCTATTCTAAGAGATATTGAGCAGCTGGGATGGAAAAAACGCAGAAGCTTCGTTAAATCGACAGAGTTGTTCAGGTGATGCTTATCAGGGTACCTTCGGGGAGCACAATGGGCCTAATAATGGCCTAGGTGCGGCCGCTTGCGGTCAGGCTGCCTTCGCCTCCCTTTTCAACCAACCAACCATAGTCTTGTATATAGTGTAAGTTGGTGTTGAAAATGAGTGAAATCTGTTCAGGAATTATCTCAGCCCTCATATACTATATAAAAAGATTTTCGTTATTCTATTGGACTTTATGCCGAATATATGGGTCAAATTGTGTGTAATCTTAATAAAATTATTATTTATTTATTTTTTTTTTACTTTTTTTTACCACTTCGCAACACCAGACTTTTAATTCCACCATTAAAAAATTAATTAATTTACAAACTTAAAAATTTCTCACAGGGTCTTTACGTGCCTTTGCGACCCACTTTCATACGCATATGAATTTTGCTGTAACATGGAAATTTGTTACAGGCGTCAAATTTTAAGTAAATGTTGGCAAATTGCTGCCGGTTGTTGTCCAATGCCAACTGACCACCGAGCAATATACAGACATACATACACTCATACACCAATACATAAATATACAAACTGTCCGCAACTGGACCGCTCGTCTGTTAGACGACACCAAGTAGTCAGACTGTGTGACCAACTTTTCTCAATTTTTGTTGTTTCTTTTTATTTTCAGATGCTCACTATCTATCTATGCTCTGATTGGCAGTTGTTAGAAGAGTGTATGGCATGCTGAGGTTTTGCTGCCAAGTGGTTGCATGCTCTATTTAAAGTTTACATGCATAGTTTATGAATTCACATACTCATACTCATATAAGAGAGTGTGTGTGTGTGTGTGAGTGTATTTTTTTGCTTTACTCATACGCTGTGTGCAGCAAATGCCAAACCAAGTTCATAAGCAAGCAAGCGAGGCAAGCAAAATCTAATGCAAATGCTCGCACACAAAATGTTGAAATAAGTTTTCGAAAAGCTTTATTTTCATGCTTTGCGGTGGAAAAGCGCAAAAGAGTTTCGTTCCATTCGTCCAACTAAAATGGTATTTATGATTGACGAGTAGTGTGCGTGTGTGTGTGTTGAAAATTTGTGGATATTCAGCTCGTTGGTTCTATTGAAATTGACTGCTTTGTTTTGATGGGTTTTTTTCTACTTTTTCTTCATCAACTACTTCTAATATTTCTACTTCTTCTTCTTCTTCTTCTACTTCCTCTTATTTCACGTGCTCCCATTATTACATTGAATGGCAATGCGTCCTCGTTAGTCAATTACTTACTTGCATATTTCAAATATTTGTGGGTGTGTGCGCCCCCTCAAAAACCCCTTACAGTATGCAACGAATTCCTCAGCATGCATGCAAGCAACTCTGTTGTCATATTTGACGGAAAATGCGTTTTACTTGTCATTTGCGCCAACCGTGCTGTCAGTTGGCCCCGCTTATTGATAGCTTTTGAAGGCGAGCGCTCAACGTCATGAATGCAATAAATTTGTTACTTGGCTTCTCATCATTTTTGTGAAAGAAAATTCTAAATTTTTTTATTTTTGTTGTTTTCTTTCTTACAGTAACCAGCAACCGTTGCTACTTCGACTTCATTAACTTTTCCAAAGTGATCGATGTTAATGTGCGTGGTTTGCATGCATGTGGCGAGCTCATATATATATACACATATATACTTATTGCTAATACCTTACTATTAAAATATTTTGACTTAGACTAGAGTTCGTGCGAGCAGCATTCGACGCAAATGTGGAAATGTGGCAGTGTTGCCTTGTTGAGTTTATGCTTGTTAAAGCAGCTGTTGTGGCCTTTGGCTGCAATCGTTCAATTTTCACTTGTCGGTCTTCTATAATATTATATACTTGTAGTAATTTGTTTTTGTTGTTTTTTTTTTAATTTTTTTTACTCTACATTGTTATTGTTGCTGTTAAAAATTCGCAAAGAGCTACTAAAACTTTTCGGAAATTGTTACAATGCATTTTTGTGCTGCTAGTTTCGAGTGGAAATATTGTGTAAAAGTTTTAGAATATTTTGGCAAATGGGAAATCAAAGTTGTTGCCAATAATGTTTGGTAGGAGTGGAAAGTATAGAGAGCAGCAGCAGCCTACATATGTGCATATTTGCTTGAAATAACTTTGTATTTTAAAGTAGGTGAAATTTTGAGAAAGTTTTAGAAAAGAGACTGGTTGCTGGACTGGCCCGAAAGTCATGTATAGAGGATGAGTCAGGATTTTTGTGCTGTAACAGCTTTTTCAACTATTTTTATAACTGTATAATACTTTTTAAGCCACTTTAGTTTTATAATATAAAAAAAAATATATTTCTAAATTGTTGGCAACCCTTTTCATAAAAAACAGAAAGCTGAAAATATTGCTGAAACTATTTGTTGTGATGAGCATTTGATATTACACACACACACAAATTCCTTTCATTATTATAATTTTTGTCTAAATAATATTTTGAAATAGATGGCAACTCTTTACGAAAATATTTTCAACTGTAAAGCTTGCTAAACCATTGCAGTTTGATGTACTTTCCGTATTAATAATATAAAAAAAAAATGTTGAAATAAATTTGTAAATAGGTGGCCACCCTAATCAACAAAAGTTTTCAACCGCAAAACCTTTTAAACCTCTCACGCCTGTTTGTTAAAATGTTTTTTTTGTCTAAAAATAATTTTGTTACTAAAAATTTCTTATAATTATATTATTATTTTTATTGAATTAATATTTTGAGAAAGGTGGCAACTCTTTCCGAAATATTTTTATTTAACTCTTAAGCTTGCTAAATCACTTCTGTTTGATGTATTTTTCTAATTATTTTGTTGAATTAAATTTTTTAAATAGGTAGCAAGCCGAATCAAGTAATATTTTCAACTGCAAATCCTTTTAAACCACTCAAGCATGATTCTTCATATAGTTAAAAATTATGACTTAACAATTTTGTTATTACAAATTTTAATCTAATTTCTTTATTTCTTATTATTTTGGTCGAATTCATATTTTAAAATAGGTGGCAACTCTTTCCGAAAATTTTTGCAACTCTAAGCTTACTAAACCACTACAGTTGGTTGAATTTTTGTAATTAATTTTGTTGAATTAAATTTGTAAATAGGTGGCAACCCTTATCAAAAATTATTTTGAACAGCAAATCCTTTTAAATCTCTCAAACCTGATTGTTCATATTTCCTTTTTGTCTTATAATATTTTTTGAATAAATTTCAATTAGGTGGCAACTACCTTACCTCTTTGGCTTTCAGTCCCCGAATTTTATAACAAAATATATTGAATTCATAAAAATACCGTCTAAGTAAGTTTGTTCAAGTTAAATCACCAATTCTCTTAATTCACTTTGGACCTCCAATTTTCTCTCAACCCATTCCAATTTACTATGTGGTTCATACATCAAAATATTAATTGCTTACTCTTGCAAAAAAGTATTTGAGTGTTGATGTAGTGCTTTACAATATCCGACATCAGAAATAAGCTGCAGGAGTTGTTGCATGAAGAAAAAGTATTATAATTTTTCGTAGAAAAATTTTCATTAGAGAAAGCAATTAATTAAAACTTGTAGAATATATGTAGCTATTATCAAGTCTGTACATTATTATATATGTACATATGTTTAGTAGAGGTTTTCATAATTTTAATACATGGATTGGTTTAATTTATTTTTTCCCTTATTATTTTTAAATATTTTTTTGTGTGGTGGCCCAACGTTATTAAGGCTACACTGATGAGGTTAGAAGTTATGACTCTGTTATAATTTTGGACATGTTTCTGTTTAATAACTTTTTATAATTTTGTTTATGCTTTAAGAATTCATGCAGATCATGAGATTTTTCTGGGAATATGCTAAGAGTAACATGAACCAAATATTTTTGGACAAATCCCAGAGATCTTAGAGGGATTTTAGTATAATAGATGATTCTGTATTTTCTTCACTGGTTACAAAAATTGGTAATTTCATATTGAAAGGACCAATGGACCCAAAAGCACTAAAATAAAATTTCACTGTCCAAATCGTTACTAAATTGTCTACATTAGGTTAGGTTTCGGGGTTGATCCCACGTAGATCAGATAAATTCAACTTGGATAGCTCAAACACCTCTCCTTTGTGATGTCAAAATTTCAACATATGAAATTACATACCTTCATGTATGGACGAATCACTTTGAGGATATCAAAAATTTATTGAAGCGGCTAATATCGATTCCAGACAATTCGCTCCATCCACCGATAGTATAATATCCAAGATGTTTCAATCTCAGTTTAGAGAAAGTTGGACAGCCGAAGGGTGAATGTCGAGAAGTCTCTGCCTCGCATTCTTCTCAATTGTGGAAGCTTTATTTTTAAAAAGTTAAAAAAAATTAGAAAAAAGCTTTGAAGCTTTCAAAAGCTTCGAAGCTACTCATACATTTTAAACCGAGTTTTTGTTTTTACCGGTTGTTCAAATTCAGTTGAGGTTAGTTTTGTTGTTGTAGAAAAGAGTATAGTGTCATATGGGAGAGCGAGAGAGTACACTAACACTACTTTCTAGCCTATCCAACTCTTTCTAAACCAAAGCAACTTAGGACCTGTGCAGAAAAATCAAATTAAGTAATTCTAAGAAATTTTTGGCCATTAGAATTCTCCAGCAATTATCGATATCTCTGCATTGCCATCTCTAATAATTGGCGAGAACATTTGTAACTTTCTAATGGAGCTCGCTTCTGCACTTTGCTTCTAGCTTTCATATATGTATATATGTACAGTTATTTACTGGCAATTATTGCAGCCAAATTTGGGCAATCATAGCGCTTACATTGCATTTCAGGCCAACAAGCTTTTATGTTTGTAAATATCGAAAGCTTAGTAGCGCTTATACATATTGATTTCAATTTGCACCGCAAGCAATGATTCGATGAGGCTGCAAGTAAATTATTGGTTTTTGGTATTTAGCTAAAAGTTTTTCGATTTTTTTTTTTGAGAATTTTACACTAGTTGTTTTCGGCTTAACTTTTGCACTACGATTTTGTGGTTGCGAACAAGAAAAATATATATTTTCCATATAAGTTGCTTAGAAATGGTTTTTATTTTAGTTATTCAACAGTTTTCTCTGCATTTTATTTGCAAGTGTTTACGGAAAATTCCTAAATTAAATTTTCTCTCCTATGAAATTTATATAAAAATGCCTAAAAAGTTAGTTGGAAATTCAAGCTTCTTGGCAAAAAGTCATTTTCTCACTAAACACAGACACACGCGCATATACAGATTTATATGAAATAGTAATAATCTTAAATAATAACACACAATAATGGCTAACAAATGAAATTGAAACAATTTCGGTTATATGCATGCATAAATTTTGTAGTGCAGGCAATCTCAGGTTACGGTATATACGAAATGAAATTGAAATTTTAATTGTACTACCAGCAACACAACGAGTAGTACATTGACAACAATGTTGCAACAAAACAACAGTAACAAGTTCCGTCAGTTGTCAGTGGCAAATTGTTACAAGTGGTGAATAATTCTGTGGCATTTCATTAAAACAGAGCGGTTGTATGGTGTTTTCATGCAAATTTTGTTGCAGTTGTGTATGTGCTATGTGGAAATGATATTGGAATTATATAATAATAATTGAGGAAAATTTATTTCAATGGAAATTTTATTTCCATTACCCGAGTATTGCTTCATTACGATTCTGAAAACCACTCTGTGCTGTGTTTCAGATTTATTTTTTATTCTTGATTTTATTCGGAAGTTCTTCAAAAGAGAAAGAGAGCGTAAAGCTGCCTGAGTGTTATTCACTGTTATACGAAAAGAGGAGAGTTGAGATTACTAAAAGCATATGGTCAAAAGGGTTTCAGGCTCGATACAAATGGGCCTTCCTTAAAATTTTGTACGAACAATGATCACCAAGAAAACTAGACTGGCGAATGGGTCTGAGTTGGAGAATTGAAGCGTTGACCAGCCGCGGTCGATACTGTAATAGATTCGAGGATTAAACTGTAATAGATTCAGGTCGTGAGATTGAGAAGAAACTGATACTGGTACTGACGCTGATGAGCCTATACAAACGGACCTTCAGTATTCTCCCTACATAAATCTTTGTACGAACAATGATTATGAAGAGAACTAGGATAAGGAATGAGACTCAGTTGGAGAATTGAAGCATTGACCAACCTAGATCGATTCATAGACTGGATTAAACTGTAATAGATTCAGGTCTTGAGATTGAGATGAAAGTGATACTGGTACTGAGGCTGATGATGAAACCAATATTGAGATTAAAGGTGAAACTCAAACTGTGACTAACTCTGCTTCTGAGAATGAGATGACACGGAAACAAGCTCTAAAGCTGATAATGAGGATTTGATATCAGAAACAGTTTAGAAAACTAATACCAATTTCGTGAAGGAAACTCGGCTAGAGAATTACATTGAGATGAAGAATGAAACTGGAACTGAAGCCGAGTAAGGATTAGACTGACCTGAGACCTGAAACTGAATTTAACTGTGATTGATTCCGACCCTGAGATTGAGAAGAAGGTGATACTGGGGTTGAGAATGAAATATAAGGTTGAATCTTAAACTACTACTACTGCTGAAGCTGATAATGAGGAGGAGACCACCAGAGTTGGTTTTGAAAACTAAGACCAATTTCGTGAAGGGAACTTGACTACAGAATTGAAAAGAAGAAATTGTCTAAAGAAGAAGTTGAGGAAGAGAAATTAGAGGAAGCAGAAGGTGACTGAAGATGAGACTAAGACCAGGAATGAGTTTTAGACCGAATTTTATACTGTGAATGATTCTGAAACTGAGACTCTGAGAAGAAACTAATAATGGTATTGAGATTGAGAATGGGCATGCGAACATAATTTATACTGAATATCAAGCTGTAAAGAAATGGAAATTAAAACTAAAAGTAGAATGAGATTAAGAACAAAGTAGAGCTTGAGCTACATTTTAAAATTGTAGCTGTAGCGTAGATTGGCTTTTAATTTTGAAGAAGGCTAAGCCACTGTGCCATAGATTCAAAGTGATAATAGTGAAGTTCGATGCAGAATGCAGAGTGAGACTAAATCTGTGATTGAGGCTAACATCAAGACTGAGACTATACTTGAGACTAAGAACCAAACTGTTTCTAAGAAAGAGGCTGGGACAAGCCATAAGGCACTAGAATATAACTTAGTTTTAAACCATAATTTATCTCGAGGCCAGAGCCGAGTCTTAGATTGAGGGGAAGAGGCTGGGACGAACCATAATGCATTAAAATAATATTTGGGAGTCCGAGAAGAGGGTTGTATTAAAATAAAACTTAGTTTCAAACCATAATTTGTCTCCACGTCAGAGCCAAGTCTTAGATCGAGGGGATGATTTCAAACCAGAACTATTTCTAAGAGGCTATAATCGAGTTTGAGATTGGAAGGAAGATATTGAGAAGAGTTTCGGAAAAACCCAAATACACTAAAATAATATTTAGTTTTAAACCAGAACTGTGTCTGAGAGCCTAGAGTCGAGTCTGGGATTGGACGGAAGAGGCTGAGACGAACCCCAAGACACTAAAATAATATTTAGTTTCAAATCTGAACAATATCTGAGAGGCTAAAGCCGAGTATGGATTAGGGGGAAGAGTCCGAGAAGAGGCTTATATTAAAATAAAACTTAGTTTCAAACAATTTGGTCAGGCCAGAGCCGAATTGAAGATCGAGGGGAAGAGCCTAGGTCGAACCATAACACACTACAACAATATTTGGTTTCAAAGCAGAACTATGTCTGAGAGGCTAGAGTCGAGTAAGGGAATAGAAGGAAGAGTCTGAGAGTAGTTGCGGATGAACCCAAAGGCACTTATATAATATTTAGTTTCAAATCAGAACTGTGTCTGAGAGGCTAGAATCGCATCTGGGATTGAAAGAGGCTCAGGCGAACCCCAAGACACTAAAATAATAATTAGTTTCAAACCAGAACTATGTCTGAGAGACCAGTCTTAACTCTAGTGGAAGAGTCTGGGAAAGACACAGGGACGAACTCTAACACAATTCAGAACTGTGTCTGAGAGACCAGATCCGAGCCTTAGCTCCAAGAGAAGTGTCTGTGAAAGAGACTGGGACGAACCGTAAGACAATTCAGAACTGGGTCTCAGTGGTTAGAGCCTAATCTGAGATTGAGGAAAAGCATCTAAGATGAGGTAAATATCGCTAAGACTCAGTTCAGAATTAAATTTAATACCGCGCTGCAAACGAGGCGCTAACTACACTGTTTATCATCCCACATACGTATGTAAAAGAGTAGAATATGTAAAATTATATGCATGCCCTCCAAAACAACTCGACATAGCCACACAACAGAGAATGATAAGTTTAACCAGCTAAGAAGCGGAGATGATGCTTGTAACACTTAATATATGTACCCGGGCACATACGAGTATGCATTTATGCATAAATACAAGCCGCCGCCACACGCACACCGAAACAAATGTATGCATGCAAATGAATGGCAGTGTGATTAGTTTTGCAACCACTCGGATGTGCATGTGTGCGCATGTGCGTGCATGTCTACACACTTCATGGCCGCAATATGAGCTGCGAATAGTTAGTTAAGTTCCCCGAACGAATTGCCAACCCAGAACAAATTAACGCCAACACGCAGACGCAGTCAAGTCGGCGGCCAACCAAGCGCCAGCAAAGCGCAAGTGAACTCAAAGCAACAGCAGCGCCGCTTGGTTTTTACCCCCACACCCCGCATTACCGCAGGTGTAGTTGTTGAGCCACTTGCTCATCTCCGGTGAATACATTTGCTTTTAAGTCATTGCGAAACAGTGTGGAAAAAAAAGACAGTAGTAGAAGAGGAGCAGCAGATAACGCAAGGATATTATTAAATGCGGCAACATTTACGACTTCGTATGGAGATTTGCGCAGAGCGACTACTTGAGCGTGTTGCAAGTTGCAAGTGGAAATTGTATAGAGAGCTTCGGGCGCGCAGTAAAATATGTCGCTGTAAATATTGCAAAATGCAGAATGCAACTCAACTTTCAACTGCATAATGACACTGTCAGCGACGCCAGCGACGAAGCAAAAGTAGCGCAGCGCGGCAGGGAGGCAGCAGCACACTCGGGGGGCTCTTGTAGTGCGAAAGACATTTCGCAAGACAAAAACTTAAATGGAAATAGCAAAATGGAAATGAATAAGAAATAAGCGCAATGACATAACTTTTGCGCAAAAAGCAAGCCAGGCAGCCAGCAAGCAAGAGAGAGGTTAGCACTTTTCGCACACCGCATACCGCCGCCACCCACCCACACAAGACGCCACTTCAATACTTGACTGTGTCGCTTTTTCGAGTAGCATGTTGACTAAATGAAGATTGTGCATGCAACATGCAACACTAAATACCGTTGGGGTGTTTGTCGACGCGCTGCCATCATTCATCAACAACAACAACAACTTACGTATGCTTTCAGTTTATTACTTAGTAGTTGTTGTTGTTGTTGCAGGTGGCTCTAAGTAGACTGCTGGCAGCATAGACGAGTAGACAACGGTTAGGCGAGTAGACGATAAGATGAGCAGACTTACAGACAGCAAGGCGTCGCAAGTAAGAATACAAAACTACTTTGACAGTTAGACAAACACCTATCTATATCTACATATATATATATATATAGCAGACCGACCGACTGACAGTCAGTCTAAAATAGTTAAGAGCTTTACAAAATTGTTAAGGCGTTGAGCATGGTGAGCGAAAGTTGAATTGTCATGCCGTTGGCGTTTGTGTGTGTAGCAGTTTGTCGTCCATAAGTTGCTTTGCTTGTAAACAACCAACCAACCAGCGTGAGTGCAGTTGTGCGCCACAGCTGGGTGTGTGTTTAGCAATGCATAAGTGCCTATGGTTGGTGGCGCTGTGCGGCATTGCATGCAACCAAGCTAGTTAACATTAGCAAGTTTTTAAGTACCATTTGTCTGTATGCATATTTATTTGTGCGCCGTTATCATTTTGTGCGCGCTTCTTGTGTATTGGCAACGGCAACGTGTTATGATTAAGTTGATCAAATGGTAGTGCACTTAATTGAAATGAAATGCATTTATTCTAAACTATTCTCGATATAAACTAATGCAGTTGGAGCTTAGTATCACAATGGGCCTTCTAAGGCCTATGCGTCGATCGATATTCACAATACCTATCTAACTAGTGCTTAATACGTACTATTCAATCTTAAATCCGCCAATTGGCAATAAAAGTGCAGCAAAATTTAGTCTTCGTGCCTTTAATAACACATTTCGTATGATATTGATATGAGCTTTTGGAGCTTTTAGAGCTTTCGGCCCTTTTAAAGCTTTACAATTCGATATTTTTGAAATTTCGCTCTTTCCTTTAGATCCTTGTTTGGCTCTCCCACCGAATTGTAATTAGATAGATAGATAGATGAGGAAAGCACCACGACCAGTGGTCTATTGAATCCTTTCCAAGTCTACAGCGACTCCATTAGTCCCAGTACCCTGACAAATTCCAGGATGGTACTAGGATTAAGGGAGACGATGCGCCCCTCTGTTGGGATGGTATATCCTAAAATTTTGCACCTGCTCCTGTGAAGCGCAACACATTCCAATAGTATGTGTAGGGGAGTTTCATCCTCCATGTCACAGAAGCGGCAGGTCCGCGACGAGACCAAGCCCAGATTATTAAGGTGTTTCCTGAGCTTGCAGTAGCCCGTGTATACGCTTTGTTTGCTCCTTGAGAGGTTTATTAAGCACTTAAATCTTTTGACGCTATATCCTTCCAATAGGCATTTTGATTGGTGCAATCCAGCTGACTGGCGCCAATGCTCCTCCCTATCTCTACTTTCTTCTGCTCGGAACATATCCCGGATAGTATGAGGACCTACTGCCAGAAAAGGTTCTGGACCAGTCGGTACAGTTGCAGCCGCTGTACGTGGTAGCTCGTCTGCAATTTCGTTCCCTTATATCCCTGTATGTCCCGGCACCCAGGTGAGGTGAACTTTGTTGCACGTTGATAGATAGTTAACCCTATCCACGCATTCTCTGACCAAGCGGGAGCCGCTTGGCTGTCGCTCTTGATATCAATTCGCTCGTTATGATACCTGCGCTGGTTTATTGAATATACTTCAGCCTGGAAGATGCTAGGAAAAGCACCCATTGGCACAGAAATTTTAATGCGAGGGCCTGCTATTCCCGCACCTATGCCTTCAGACGTCTTTGAACCGTCAGTGTACCAGTGCAGCGAGTTGCTTTTCAATAAAGCCTCGAAAGCCTGACTGTCCCAGTCGTCTATTTTGCCTAAGTGATCGCAAATCTCCTAGTAAAATTTGTCTCCCTGATAGTATCATCTCTAGAATTATAATTAACAAGTAAGGTTTTGTAAAGGTAGAAATCAGGACTATATGACAATTGTATTATTAAAGAGTACGGTGTATATATTTGAACGAATTGTATACATTCATGAAAAAATAGCTGCTTGTGCTGTGAGTCCACACAAGGATGGACATTTTTAATTACAAAGCATTTTTTTTGCAGTTCTCGAACAATTTTTTGTGACACCTGAAGCAATCGATGGAAAGATGGAGAATAAGTTATAATTAATAGACGAGTGGAGAATATAGCTTCCATTTCGGTCCACGAAAAAAGGAAATGCAGTTTATCGAGCGCTTCAGCTCAGCTTTCATTGTTAAACCTAAAACCATGCCTTATAAGAGCTCTCTCTTAAAAGCGAGATGAAAGCTGCTGTTTGATTAACCTTAAGAAAGTAAACTTCTTTCTTTAGCTTTGTGCAAAAAGTAATCCTTTTATTTAAATTTTTTATTGATTCAGACAATATAGTTTTATCTCAGTTCTTTACGAAGAGAAAAGGAGCGAATGATATGCATGGAGAATTAATGCATTGAGAGAGTCGACATTTTCCTCAATTGGTTCGTCTCTCAATGTTAAACCTAAAACATTCCTTATTGAGCTCCCATTTACAGGAAAGTTGAATGTTGGTTTTTGAGCAACACAAAGAGCTTATTTTTGAATTGTTCCATTGATTCAGCTTTTTGATTAGCCTAACCCACCGGTGGTTCTCTTCTTTTTTTTGTTCAATGTTACAATATATATATTTATAATGTATATTATAACCAACGAAACGTCTATAAAGAAAGTCCATAATCTGAATTTATGACTCTCAAAGAACCGGAAATCTGTACTTAAAGTTAATATAAAGATCTTAACGCCAGTTTTGATGGTTTTTATTATTTGCTTAAATCTTGAATCATATTTAAAAAGTTCAGTGAGAAGTCATCTATCATCCACTTTATATCCCTAGCGGATATCTTCTTCTCATTCTTCTTCTTCTTTGGCAATACAAACCTGGGTCGGTCGGGCCTGAGAACACAAAACTTCACCAGTTGTCTCTATCCTTTGCGAAGTCACTCCAGTTATACATCCAAAGTGCAGACAGGTCCCTATGCAATTGGTCATTCCATTGGATGCGTGGGCGCCCTTGCATACGTTGTACACCATTGCGTCCCAAATTGAAGAATCTCTTCACTGTAGCATCGTCTTCCATACGTACGCTTTCTTTGGATTTATGCTTAACTATATCCATGTCGTTGTTGATTTCATATAGTTTATGGTTCCATCTTCTTCGGTACTCCTCGCTCTCGCGAACGTTTCCAAATATCTTGCGGAGAGCAGTTCTTTGGAATGCTCCAAGTACCTTCTCATCCCTGGTTCACCAGACAGACAACCTCTTTCGCTTTTCTTACTATGCTGGAAAAAACGGCGCTGACGGCTTTGTTGGTAAGGCATATGGTATCAAAATTATACGTATACCGCTACTGGGGTATTGTGTTTTCAGAATAGATAGTGCTACTACGGTTCAGATTAGCGGAATGAATGGCTTTGAAAAATACGCACGACAGGGAATCAACCTGTCTAACACCTCTTCTGGTATTGAACGGCTCGGAGAGGTCCCCTCCGATTTTGACGCAGCTAATAGTTGTACTCAACGTCATTCAACATAATTGTATGAATTTTGCAAGGACCAAATGTTGACATGGCGTCGAATAGGCAGCCTCTGTCAGTGCTATTGAAAGCGGCTTTGAAGTCGACGGTGTCGATCTGTTTGTGGAAGGTCTTTTCCAGAACTTGACGTATATGGTCAATGGTGAATTTTCACTAGAGGAGAAACTAGAAGTTAGTGAGTGAATCGGAACCAAGTTCCATTGTACTCCAGTATTCTTCATCAATAGAGTTCATAAGTCTGCTTAAACTTCAAACCTTACTAAAAGCTCCTTGAAAGCTTTTCAAACAAACTTAAAAATTTAGTCAATTATAAGCGCTTATGCTCTTCAAAAAAAGCACTTTCTTAATTGCTGTCGAGCTTTTTGAAACTAGCCGCTAGTTGACCCTCAACAAACTTTCCATAAGGGATACTGACTCTTCAGCGCGGCATGAGTCTATAGTGCTGACTTTGCAACAAAGCCTCCATAAATATCATAAAAGTAAAACCAATAAACTACACATCGCCTAGGAAATGCAACTTTCAAAATGCTTGTAAATTTATTTTAAGTTGCTTAACGTAAAAGTACACTTTTTCAATTCTCAAATAGACGCAAGTTCAAATGCCAAAGGACACCCAACACACACAGGCAATAAGTTAATTTGGCTGAAGAGAAAACTCGTTCTCTCTCTGTGTTGGTTGTTGTTGTATGCAAAACTTAATAAATTGGTTTAAGCCGCAAATGCAAGACTTTTCCTTGACTTTTTCTCCACAGCATATTGTGGATTATTGCATGAAATGCAACTCAACTGTGGCACCGACTCGGCGTGCAAGTTAGTGCACAGAGCACAGAGCGCTGTGGCACTTAATAATTTAGCTTGAAGAAAACTCCGTCAATTGAAGCAGCAAAACTTTTTGGCCTGGCAATGATTCCTGAAGCAAATTTCTGTAGGTGTGTGTGTTTATTGTTGTTGTTGTTTGTATGTACTATATATGTCTTCTGTGTGTCTCGTAAAGTAAAATTTATGCTTGCCACAACACACGAATGCACTCACTCCCTAACGGCGCTTATATTCAATCTTCGTCTGCATCTATGCCCATAAATTGTTGACTTCATTTTAATAACAACAAACACACACATGTCTAACTGTATATGAGTACGACGCTTACAAGTTGCCTCGCTAAGTTTTCGTGCCAAAAAAGAAAAAAGTGGTGACAGCGCTAGCAAAGGTGACGCTGGTGAACCACGAAAATGCGCCGAAATATGCGCATATCCTTAAATATGTGTTCAAAAAATAACGGGAATTTTCAAAAAAGCCATTATGAATTTTGAAAAACCGACACTGGATTCGTAATAAGCCTTCCCCAAAACCCCCGAATAACGAGTTCGAATCCGATGAATTTTCAAAATATCTGTCCGCCATATTGAATCAACCATTTTTAATTTTGAAAAAACCGACATCGGATTCGTAATCAGATGCCCCGAAAACCACCGAATAATGAGTTTTAAGCGAATCCGTTGAATTTTTTAAAAAAAGCGTCCGCCATTTTGAATTTTGAAAAACCGACACTGGATTCGTAATAAGCCTTCCCCAAAACCTCCGAGTAACGAGTTTCAAGCGAATTCGATGAATTTTTTAAAAAAGAGTCCGCCATATTGAATGCGTCATTTTAAATTTTGAAAACCCAACACCGGATACGTAATCAGCGGCCCCGAAAATCCCCGAATAATGAGTTTCAAGCGAATGCGATGAATTTTTCAAAAAAGCGTCCGCCATATTGAATCCGCCGTTTTGAATTTTGAAAAACCGACACCGGATTCATAATCAGCGACCCCGAAACCACCCGAATAACGAGTTTCAAGCGAATCCGATGAATTTTTCAATAAAGCGTCCGCCATATTGAATCCTCCTTTTTGAATTTTGAAAAAAACCGACACCGGATTCATAATCAGCGATCCCGACAATACCCCCATCCCCCCCGGGTATCGAGTTTGTAGCGAATCCGTTGAATTTTTCAAAAAGCGTCCGCCATATTGAATCCTCCATTTTGAATTTTGAAAAACCAACACCGGATTTGTAATCAGCGACCCCAAAAACTGCCGAATAACGAGTTTCAAGCGAATCCGATGAATTTTAACAATCACTGTCCGCTCTATTGGTTTTCTGTGGTTATCTCAAAACCCTGATGGTGTTAATTGGACCTCGGATTCGGAATCAGCGACCTCAAAAACATATAGTACAAATAGTAAGAGCCTCAGGTCATGACCAAATTTTTTTTTTTTTTAACAAAAAATTCCCGTTATTTTTTGAACACACCTCGCATATGTTCCTTGGTGTTTTTGTTGTAGATATGCACTGCATATATTTACTTATTTGTTGATATGTGCGATAATTCTTAGCGACAGTCGTTGCATGTCTTCTACGTTGTTACTGCCATTATAGCACACACAAACTTCCTTCGGTAACTGTGACTTTCGCGCTTTTACCTTTGCCGCCACCGCCACTAGCAGTCATATGCCACATATGCCTGTGTGTGTGTGTGTGTGTCGCGTTATTTCACCTCATTTTCGTGGCTGCCACTTTTGCTCCGACTACATAAATATGAACTTTTGCCGCTAGCTTGCAAGACCGCCGCGCCGCACCGCACCGCGCCACGTTTCCACTAACTGACTAGTCTCCGTGCCTGGCAATCCGCCGTGTCGTCGCGTCACCGCTTTGTGCTTTCACGCTCACACGCTGCACTTTAACGTTCTTCATTTTGCGCTTTCCTAGTTTGCTTACCTTTACTTGTTGTTGTTGTTGTTTTTTCGTTGGTTGCATATTCACTTCGCAGTGGGACTCAGTGCTGACTTCCCATTGCATATGTTCACGTTTCGTTTCACATTTCCTCACAATCATGTTATTTTGCATGTGCTGTGCATGTGTGGGCGTGTTTATGTATGTATGTGCATGTATGCTGAGGTGTGTCTCTGTGTGTTACTCATGTGTGTGTGTGTGCTTGTGGCATAATAATTTACTCGTAATTGCTGTTGTACTCCAGTCTATTAAAATACGTCCCTTGCGTGCCTGTAAAGCCAACCACCGTCACAACCGATTTTGAACACATACATACATACATATACGGACATAAATATTAACATGCATATATTCAAGCACACACCTACTGCCATTAATGCACGATTTTTTTTTACTTTTACACTGTCTACCTTGCTGTCTGTCTTTGGTTTTTACTCTACACACACACACTCATACATTATTCCTCAAACATATTCTGTCTCCACCTCTCTACTGCTCACTCTGCATTTCTTCTTCGTCAGTAACATATGCAAGCAAGCACCACAACATTAACACATGCCATACATACATACATATATATCCTCGTGCATACTTATTTGATCCGACTGAACCCCGTCTCAGCTCCGGTGAAGTCGTTTAAAGTCGTCTCAACTTCACTTTGTAGGTGTAAATTTTGTTTTGCGAGATTAGTAGGGATTATATTTGCATGCTAAAAAGTCGACCTTTGGTGTGTTTTAGGGTTTCCAGTTTTCCCAGTTCCCTCAGTTTTTTTGCTGTTTTTGTTGTTTTTGCTGTTTTTCGTGCGTTTATCTTATTCTCTTTAACGGCTAAGCTTATGCAAAGGCGTATATGCTCTGGTAATATGAATAAATGATTGTGGCATTATGGAGTTTTTTCCACTCAATTCAGCTTTGAACATTTTTGTTGAATATACATATGTGCATTAACGGTATTTCGTTACAAAATGTAATGCGCTTTAATGCAAAATGTTGTGCTTTTTGTTGGCGTCATGGTTCAAGTAGTAATAAAAGGTGTTGGGTTTGGCAGATAAACTAAGTGGGTTTAATGGCATGAGCTGTCAATCGTTTCATCCCGGAGATAGTGTTGAGGGGTTTGCAAGTAAACGCTTTAATTTTTACCGAAGTTCGACACAGTTCGTGTAGTTGTTTTTCGGAAAATTTAAATCGAACTGCGAAATCGGATGATTTTTTGAAGCATATTAGCTTACAAGAGAGGGAAATGTCTGGGTCCAACTATGTGTAGAAGAGGAATAGTTTAGAGCTTGTTCTCTTGTCATATTTTACTACTGGATGGCTGGGCCTCATGTGATATTGATGGCAGCTGATCAAAACCCAAAACTTGCGCTGGGTTCAGTTAGGCCAGTGCACTTAACTAGCTTCGCTACTTACTTGTTGTACGATTTTCAACTGGTCAATGTCTGTCAAGGTCCTCACACTGATTTTAAAAGACTGAGCAATCAATAGATCTTGCTTGAAAAAGGACGAAGTAACATTGCGATAGGTTGTAGGAATTTCAACTGATCATAGCCTAAACGGGGTCCAAAAATAATTTTAAAAGACTAACCAAACTGTACATAGTTTTTGCTTGGAAAAATACTAACTATTTACCATACCAAATATACTATATACCAAACTATTTCGAGCCTTTTAAAGAGGAAGTACAAACAGAAATCTATACAGATCGAACTCCATGATCCCGATGAGCAGTTAACTCCGAAGCTATATTCTCATAATATCAAAAAGTTTATCCTGATCGAACAACCGGATTTCTGATGTGTGGAACTTGGATCCGCGTCTTTCCAACAACATACCGTCTACATAGTTAGCTCAGAATAGACACCATGGACTAGTATTGATTATTCTTTTTAGTTCACTATTTTTTAAGCTCTTCATAAAGGGTCATTATCCTTAAGACTACTTTTTCGTGTCGAATTATATTTATGACTGTTGTAAGAGACATATTCTGAACCAACGATAGCAGCCTGATGAAGGGAAGACACCAGTGTCAAGTAACGGTAAGATACCGTTAGAAGGTTAGGTTAGATTAGTTTAAAGGGCAGATCGCTGTGTGACAGGAGTTAACACATGAACATACCTCCGGTCCTTTGTGAGGCCGCAAACTCCTAAAAATGGATGCCAAATACCCTCAAAAGCACTTCATAAATGTTCATTTTCTTTAAGACTGGTATTTAGAGTCGAATTATATTTATGACTTTTGATATTAAGACACATGATCTGAACCTCCACTGTTTGCATGTATGGGACTTAGCAGGGTCTGCTTATCTTACCTGTAGAAGGTTGGTTAAGTTAGGTAAGGTTAAAGGACACACTTGGCCAGCTCCAGGTTGTGTTGCCGCAAACTCCACAAAATTGTTATCAAATACCCTCAAGAGACGACAAAGTGCTTTGATCCTTTAGTTGAGGCAACTAATTTCTATTCGGGTCACTTCAACTGGTTGTCTGAAGTTCGTCCAATATGTTTCAGTTGCAGTCTAGCGAAAGCTGGAAAATGTAGAAGAAAGTGTGTCGTTGTCTTAATCTTAATTTTTAGTTTCACTGTGTGTAATCCCATGGCTAAGAGAACCTTGTTAAGAGATCGCCCTGCTCAGTCGATCGTCCTGAGATCCACCTTAGTCCAGATTGATTGCGCAGTAGCTCAAGTACAGTACTAGGCAGTTTCTTGAAGCCTTCAAAGGCTATTCGTCATATTGACTTTTGTGTTTTTAAAGCCGATTTAGATATGTAAACATCTGTTTCCAGTTTAGATCATATGAAACCGGTTTCATTTTTGGATTTTTCTGTTTTCGGAATTATTTCTTACGAGGTTATTTTTTTTCGATTCGGATAGATAGTAATGTGATTAAAGGATGCATACCCGTTGTACTTTTGTAATTTCCGGATTAGCAGTTCGGAGGGGGGGCCGAACTCTCGGGATCACGTAGACTTTACGAGTCCACCAGATTCGGAATACAGTGTTCAACTGCCTTAGATATGGGGCATTCTCTGGAAAAAAAGCCACTTGAAAAAAAAGTTCTTTATTTTCTTTGGCAATTATATATCTTATAGTACATGTAAAACCTAAAATAAAACATATGGTTTTAGGTCTGTGTAACGCGGGGTTGCCATATTATAAGGGGCCAAAGTTTTTTGTAAAAAAATTTTCGAACCGCCATAACTTTAAAACTAATGAACAGATTTTAAAACACCATGTGACTTTTTTGTACAGAGTTTCTCAAACTTTGAAACTGTATATCGTAAAAGTTTTTAAAATTAAAATTTCGTAGCAAAAAATGAAAAAAAAAATTTTTTGGAATTTTTAACAACTTATGCCCTTCGATTTTTTTCGAAAATATCTTAAAATGAAATGAATTATTTCATCACCTTTTTACCCCCCAAAGGGAATTTTGGGACAGCAATATTTGTATGAGCTACAAATAAAAAACCAACTCAGAACATGATGAAAAATCATTGATTTACGCACTATTATTATCAGAATTTAGCGTAACCCAGGATTAACGACGTGGACGTAGCAGGCATTTAATCCCTTTTTGTTTTTTTTTTTATTTTTTAATATTTTTTTTTAATTTTTTTGTAATTTTCAAATTTTTAATTTTTTTTTGTTTTTGTTTTATTTAAAATTATCACGTACTTGAATCTAATCTGCGTAATAATTAAAAAAAAAGCAAAAACCAAAAAAACAAACAAAAAAAAATTAAAAATTTGAAAAATACAAAAAAATGGTTTTTTAAAATCTGGTGTTTTAAAATCTGTTCATTAGTTTTAAAGTTATGGCGGTTCGAAAATTTTTTTACAAAAAACTTTGGCCCCTTATAATATGGCAACCCCGCGTTACACAGACCTAAAACCATATGTTTTATTTTAGGTTTTACATGTACTATAAGATATATAATTGTCAAAGAAAATAAAGAACTTTTTTTTTCAAGTGGCTTTTTTCCAGAGAATGCCCCATATAAGAAACACATATACATATATACTATAAATGTATATAAATACATACACATCCGTGATACAACTCACGAAAAATAGTTCTGTAGAATGCCATCATGTTTCCAGTTTAGATCATATGAGAGACTATTCGAGAGATTGGACTCGGGGTTTCAAACCATTCAAAGCGAATAGAAAATATTCACCAATACCAAAGTTGAGTAGAAGTTAGCTGACTGAAAATAATATATTTGTCGTTTCTATTTAAGAGCTCTGACAGTAAACTATTTTTATGACGTCACGGTTCAGTTATTTTTCGTTTTCTATAAATTTGTATGTATATGTAGATGCAGCTAATTTAAGTTAAGTTCCACTTTATGCAAAGTCAACTGCCGCCAACAATGGCAAGGAAATGAAGTTAAACTATAATAATAATCATGCAATTTTAACACTCATTACACAAGTAATGCCAAGCAATTACTTTCTCTGTCATTACATTTTTCATTTACAACGCATTCCAACTTAATTTGCCTTGCAGCATGCCACAAAAAGGAGCAACACTTAGTTATTTTCACTTCTTACTGCCACATGTACTATATATAATATACGCGTAGCAGTAATTTTTACCGCATTTGACTACGCACTTTCTCATTCACTCTCTCTTTTCCTGTCTCTCTCTCACACTCTATTTGTATGTGCCATTAAATTGTAATGCTTTTAGCATACATACATAGAAAATACTCCGCAAACAATGAACAATAATTACATTCCAACTCATTTAGTTTTATAAAAAGCCGGCAACACCACACACAAATGCGCACGCCGCGAAATTATGCAGTACAAATGCCACGAAATGACTCGTAAGACACCGCCAACAACACGCACACACATAGACACACAGTTAAATGGTTTTGTAGTTAGCTAACTAACTAACTAACTAACATGCTGTTGTGAGCAGCTGCCAAGCATTGTAACATTTCTCACAATAAACAGTTATTCATGCATGTATGAGTGAGTGAGTGAATGAGTGAGTGAAAGTGTGTGTGAGTATACTCCATGGCATAGTAAATCAAAATTTGTTGAATCCACTAATTTGCAAAAGTTTTTCTGTACAACGCGGCGGAATTGTATAAGTCACTTTTTTATCACGTTTGCATTAGCGTTGCTTGTTGCTGTCACGTACATACATGTGCCATGAATGCACTCATACCACCTGTTGTACCGAGACTGCCGGAGCTGCTGCTGTTGCTGCAAAAAAATTAGTTGTACAACTTGGCATACGCGACACATGCAACTTCGTGCTTCGTATGCCACACAATGCAAAAATGCACGGCAAGCACAATTTGTTGTGGCATCCAGCGTGAGTGGCCACAAGATAGATAATAGGAGCGCAGGTGGACTGGTGGGTAGATAAAGCGACAAAGCGCAATGTGGCTTATGAATATGTTACAGCGTTGTGCTTTTGGAATTTCGGGGTTTTCAAATTTCGGGGTTTTCAAATTTCGGGATTTTCATATCTCGGGATTATTTTTTTTCGACATTTTTCAGATACAGCCAGATGGGGCAATGTGGTTTATGGATATGTAATATCGCTGTGATTTTGGAATTTCGGGACTTTAATTTTTCGGGATTTTCAAATTGCGGGATTTTTTCAAATAAAGCGAGAAGCGCAAAACTAATTCGGCTGTGTAAGCTGACGTTGAGCAACACCAAAAGCTCCGTCAGCATAGGAAGGACCTCTCCGAGCCGTTCGATACCAAACTAAGTTTCAGACAAGGTGACTCGCTATCGTGTGACTTCTTTAACCTGATGCTGGAAAAAATAGTTCGAGCCGCAGAGCGAAACAGAGAAGGTACAATTTAATTCTTATACAAATAAGAGTGTACAGCTACTGGCGTACGCCGATGATATCGATATCATTTGTGGTTTCCAATTATTATTTTCCCGCACCGTTAGTTCTGCTTTTTCCCGCCTGGATAAGGAAGCGAAGCGAATGGGTCTGGTGGTGAACGAGGACAAGACGAAATATCTCCAGTCATCAAACAAACAGTCAGCGTATTCGCATCTTGGCTCTCACGTCACTGTTGACAGTCATAACTTTGAAGTTGTAGATAATTTCGTATACCTGGTCACCAGCATCAACATCAATAATAATGTCGGCCTTGAAATCCAACGCAGAATCACTCTTGCCAACAGGTGCTGCTATGGACTGAGTAGGCAATTGAAAAGTAAAGTCCTCTCTCGACGAACCAAAATCAAACTCTACAAGTCGCTTATCATTCCCGTCCTGTTTTATGGTGCAGAAGCTTGGACGATGTCAACATCAGATAAGACGGCACTGGGAGTTTTCGAGAGAAAGGTTTTGCGGCGAATACCACAGAAGATGGAATGATGAGCTGTATGTGTTGTTCGACCACATAGACATAGTCCAGCGAATAAAAAGACAGCGGCTACGCTGACTGGATCATGTTGTTCGAATGGATGAAAGTGCTCCAGCTCTGAAAGTATTCGATGCAGTACCCGCTGGTGGAAGACGAGGAAGAGGGAGACCTCAACTCCGATGGAAGGACCAGGTGGAGAGGGACCTGGCTTCGCTTGGTATAACCAATTGGCGCCAAACTGCCAGAAGGAGGGATACGTGGGCGCTGTTTTGAACTCGGCTATAACCGCGTAAGCGGTGTCTACGCCAATCAAGAAGAAGAAGCAATGTGGTTTATAGATATGCAATTCAGTGTACTTTTGGAACTTCGGGACTAAGGTTCGGGACTTTCAAATTCGTGATTCTCATATTTCGGCATTAGCATAGACAAAGAGCAATATGGTTTAAGATATACTCACCTATTGCATTTTAACAATTTCGTGATTTGCAGTTCGAGGTTTTTCTTATCTAGTTATTATTATTATCGTAAAAATGTTTTTCGGTATGTAGTTGAAGAGATACAATCCCGTTTAACTTTAACAATTTCGGAATTTTCGATTCGGTTTCTTTTAATTTTGAAATGTTCATATTTTCATATTTGGGATTTTTTTTCGGTATTATTATAGATATAGAGCAATGTGGTTTAGGATATGTATTCCTGTAGGACTTTTGAAATTCCGAAATTTGGCAATCGGGAATTGGTCATTTTGGGATTATTAATAGAGACAAAGAGCAACATTGTTTAAGGAAAGCAATCCGGTTTCATTTTTTGCAATTTCGGGATTTTTCTCTTTCGGGATAATGATTTTCGAGATTCGGTTTTGTTTAAAGAACGGCCATCCCACTGTATTTTTGAAATTGCGGGATTTGCAGTTCGGGACTTTTCTCATTTCGGGATTATGTATTTTGTATGAATCCCAAAATCTCGCGATCTCAATATTCTCTTTTGGAGTCTATGAGGTTCGGAATCCCGTTTTCAACTGCCATACATATGCCATTTCGGCATAATATGACATTCAATTGGAATATGAATCCCGAAATCTCGGGATCCCGAGACTCTCTTTTGAAGTCCACGAGATTCGGAATCCCGTTTTCAGCTGTCTTAGATATGAGAATCACTCATACTGTATGTATACAAACAGAGTTGCATTTGCGACCGTTTGGCGAAAAAAGCAACTCGCGAAAAATAGTTCTATAGAATGGCAGCCGGCAGTGGTGTGAAAAATAAAATGCAATGGCTACAATTGTGGCCACACATAGTAGTTGTTGGATACATACATACATACAAACGACCAGATAAAAGACACCTAGGGACTAGCGCAAGCGTGGGAGTATGCCACCATATACAAATGCATGTAGATGCTGCTCCGCTGAAATGCAGCGCACAATCAAAAGAAGACAACCAACCGCAGACGAGACAAAGCGAGCGAGCGCTCCGCATGAAACAGCTGTCTGTCCGTCCGACTGTCTGAATGCCTGTGCCGCGTTGAGCTGGCAAGTGCATGTGACAAAAGGTATTTTTGCACACAACTCTCTAGGAATGTAACTGTAAATGTACATATGTATGTATGTATGATAGTGAAGTAAAAATATGTGGTCACGGTTATAAAGCGCGCGCCGTGTGTATTTAACGCGCTGGCACAACTAAGCGCTTTCGCCGCGAAAACCAACAACAATAAAAGAAGCTTAGTGCACATGACGTTACAACCGCAAAGCCATTATGACCGCACAACCACATCTCGCCGTTGAAGCGTGCGCGTGCGGCGGACCACTCGTTCTCTATTCGGCGGTTGCTATCTTTGCTTTTTTTACTATTTCGCTATTAAATTTTTACTTTTTTTGTGCTTTTTGTTTGGGCACCTTTGGTCTCATCTTTAAGCAAAATTTTTATTTGTTCTACGAATTGGAGATAAATATAACTGTTTGTTGGTTCGAGGAAGTAAGAATACATTTTTACTGTAGATCTCAAGCATTGAGAGAGATTGAGAATTTCAGCCTCAAGCTCGAAGCTTTAAGTATCTTTGCAAGAAGCTTAGCTTAGATAAAAAAGAGTCTCAAAATATCATGAGAGTAATCGGCCTTTATATAAAGGCGTCACTAAGAGAACGCCTTGGGAGTACTTACTGTCCGGCAGTTCCAACTTTATATTGTCAAAGTAAGTTCATTCTGCTGGGGAAATGCTATGGGGTAATGTTGACACTGGACAGAACAAAAAACTTGCTTCTTTGAGCAAATGAGAACTAAGGGGTTATCACGTGGCACCTATGTACCTCCAAGAGGCCACCTGCAGAGACTTGATATAATAGCATCGGTAGAATATAGGGCGTGCGCGGAAGATGACGAGACATTATAGCATTATCTTTGCGAATGACCAGCCTTTTGTCGGTTAAGAAGAGATACCTTCCATGGATCCCAATACTCAACTCTAAGAGAAATTGGGCAGCTGAGATGGAAAAAACTCAGAAGCTTGGTCAAATCGACCGAGTTGTTCAGGTGATGCTTATCAGGGTACCCTCGGGGAGCACAATGGGCCTATCTACTATCGAATATGTGATAGTCGGAGTAGTTACATTTTACAGAACCCTTATCCCAAAAGTCCCAAAAGCTTCTCATCGAATATTATAAGTCTCCAGAATTTTACAGTTCATATTAGAAGGGGTCTGATGAGGGAGAGAGTGCAAAAACTCTCTCCATTGAGAGATATTTTTAATTACCTACACAATCTTGAGAAGTATGGTTTCTCGCTGGATCTCCAAGCTCGGGAACCTTTAAGGAAATATTATATTTTGAATAATTGTAGACTTCGCTGGAGAATTTAAATATCAAGGACATTTTAAGAGCACTTCAGCTACTACCACTATACCACTACATATGCCTTTTACCTTCACCTTTTCCGCCCCACTTCCACGCCATACTTTTTGCTCACACTTTACTCTGTAATTTTTCTCACTTTTATTAACGCTTATTTTAATTCTTTTTTGCCCATTACATTTTTCCACAGTTATCTTTAGTTTTATTTCCTTGACATTTTTGCAAATCTTTTTTTTTTGCTCTACTTTTGTCAGGGGTCTCATATTGTTCTGTATATTTTTCCTCCTTTCTGTGCAGTCAGGAGCTTCAATGCTGCACAATGAAACTAATTCCACACGAAAGTGTTAATAAAAGTTAAGTGCATCGCACTTCATGCCGCCACTGTCCATACAACAACAACTACTAAAATTGCAAGCAGTACAGTACATGTATATGAAAAAAGCATGCAGATGATGAGTCCTCTTTCTTTTTTTCACATAAAAAGTGAAAAAGATTGCTGCAAATGCAACTATATATGAATATACCACGATGAATACCCTGTAGAGAAAAGGTACTGAAGACCTTTATATTGAAGGCTACTAAGAAAGGCTAATAAGGTTCTCAGTTTTGGAGTTTCTAACAATTAAAAGAGAGCTGAAAGCTTTGCATATCTCGCTAAATAGACTGAAGTCACGAGGTTCGACCAAGTAATGCTTTCTAAACGCATATGTGGTTACCACTCGAAGGTTTGTTTTGGTACCTGGAGACACTATGAAAGTCGATGGGTATTTGAAGATTCTTCACTTATGAGATTTCGTAGACGTTGTCATTGTCAGTCGACTTTTTCAGAAAGTAGGCCTTGATCGAATACAAGGACGGTACGCTGTTAACTAGTTGGGGAGTGTCTGAAGTCTTTATCAATAGCTTCAAACTATTCAACCCGATTTGTGTGGGATTGTTGCCGGATACCCAACGCGGGAATCGCTGGAAACTGCAGAGCGAAAAACCTAGTAATATTGACACGGGGTTGGAAGCGGGTTGACAGTCTGTGGTCCCCTTGTGCTAGAGAGCTGGATATACAGATTTCGCGTGAGCTCGCTGTGGAGGAGGAGGGATCCTAATCCCTGCCAGATTCAAGATGGCAAGGATTTTTGGAGAAAGGTGGGGAGGAATCATCCAAGCACTTTTCCTTCAATGTTCTTCGGGGGACCCAATGAATTGAGTGGAATTGACATAATCTGGATTAAGAGCTCTATATAGTTATAGAGTCCAAACGTATTATAGAATCGTGAAGGACTTTTGATCCTTTAGTAGTATACGGGAGGCACAAAGGACAGTTGAGAGCTGTTTAAGTGAGATTCTCGAGATCTTCCCCTTGCTCTAAAATAACTTAACGTCTAGCAAACTCTCGAGTTAAGCTCTCTGAATCATCTATTTAGGATCTTAACTGAAATTTTGTGAGTTTTTTGAATATTAAAACAGCGAGCTTGAAAGCGTTTTGAATTACTGGATCCAAGCCTTTGATTCCCACACGGTATTCACACATATTATAATGCATTTTGCACTCTCACACCAGCCATCTTCACACTTAACCAACACCAGGAAAATGAGTAACAACTGCACTTCGTGTCGTTCGTGGCGCAGACAAGACAAGAAAAGTGTCTACTATAAACACTTTGGTGGGCTTGAAAGGCCGTACTGAAATCCATTTGCAATGCCAATGCATTGACAGTAATAAAAGTCACTTATTTTAAGTCATTTCAAGTTATCGAGCACAGATAATGAACTGCGTTGGAGGCGACTCATGCATACACTCACTCACCCACATATAGAAAGGCATACGAAGGCATGCGGCTCTTTAAAAGTGTGTGTGTGTGTGTGTAGTCCCGGCAATGCACTGTCCATTCGTGTCGTCTACTGTAAGTAGTCGGAGGAGTAGGTAAGGCTGCATGCAGCGAACTTGGCAGCACTGACGCACAAACTACGATGCACCGGAAATGACAGAAATGCCAATAATGAGCAGCATTAACAGGGCCGGACAAAGTTTTGCATTACAGTCTTCAGTTTTTATTCACCAGCGTTGTTGTTTTTTTGTTGTTGTTGCATAATGATTTTTTAATGCCTTATAGGCAACTTTGGGAAAAGTAGTAGTTCGTGCATTTGTTGTTGTTGTTGTTGCACTTATTTATTTACTGTACTTTACTTGTTCTTAAAGCGTAAGTAAATGTAATTTAAAAGTGGTATAAATGAAATGCTGCCGCTGCCGCTGCTGCTGCTTGTGTAAATAAATCATTAAATATTCGTAGTGAGAGCGCGCGTACAAAATAAACCAATTAGTAAAGTGAGATGTTTGTCGGCGTATTGGTATAGAGTGTGCAGCAGGACAACGACTTAAGTTCATTAGACTATTTTTTAATTAAATATTCATTATCAATTTGTTGATTTTCGTTTATTTTTGCTTATTTTGTGTGCAATTGTATTGGAAGGCAGTGCAAAGTGGTTTGTTGCTATTCTCAATTAAGACGATATTGCTACTTCTAGCATGTGTCTCAAGCACAAAGAAGAGATAAAAAATAATATTGCAGACGACAATGTGTTACTTGGACAATCAAATTCCAATTAAATAATATTAGCTATTTTTGGTATTAACTCATCAGTCAGTGATTCGTAAATACATTCCATAATAGACAAGTATGATGACTTAAGGGGATGTAGCTGGAATACGCAATATTTTCTGATAAGAAAGGCGGGTCAGCTTGAATGAAATGTATTTTTAAAAATTAAAAATTCGAGGCAATCTCGACAAAGAGCTATATTCTGTGTTGGAAATGAGATGTGTCTGAGGAGACACTATTTAGGTATGGATATTGAAGAGAGACTATAGAATATAGATATTCTCTTTGTACTCAAGTTTCAATAAGGAAGAAGAAAGTATTCCTGGATTTCCGTTCGAGCAATTCCATATTTACAGCGTCTTTATCTGCAACAGACTGCATTTCATTGATCTTAAATGAATGTAGAAGTCACTAAAAACACCAAAATCGAAAATATTATTGTGTAATTGAATCGCATGTTATATGTGCTTGTGCACCAACTTTTTCTAAAACCTTAAGAGTTCTTTATAGTCGTTCCAAGAGTACTCACTTTCTGCTTGCTTAGCACAATTGAAAAACTCACGTACTCGGCGTCTTCATGACCTGAGCTACTTGTTCGACCAAGGGGGCTTCGTTTTTTTTGTTTTTTAACTTTATTAACAGCCCTACACTCCAACAAAAGTTAAAGAAAGACAAATATATATAAGAACATTTGAGTGTCTTCCACATAAGTATTTGCCTGTAGAATTCCCATTTTGTGTTTCTCTGATTTCTCCTAACCTCCTCTCTAATTTTTCGTTCTAATAGAGAAGTAGATGTACATTCATATCTATGGTCTGAGAATGACGGCGCTTAGCACTCTCCAGTTGTTTACCATTGTACTTCTACTGGTATAGAACATTATATCTAGTACGTTTCTTGATGTGGGTCCTATATAGGTAAGTTCCTCACCTCGATTGGCAACCACTACTTAAAAAACAAATGTAGTAGAGGCTCACCGCTTTGATTGCTGTCCGTGCTGCCCCAGGTCGTGTCATAGCATACAACGCTTGCTCCCTTCTGCTAGACGTAGCTACCAGCCATTAAAGCTCCACCGTTGGTGCCTCTTCTTAGTTTGGTAAGTAAAGGAATGCATGGAGTATATGCTCATCCTTGACCCACTTCCATACCACAACCGTCAATTCATCTCTTGAAAGATTAAAGTCAATATGGAATTTTGTCCACCAGTATCGCAGTTCTTACCTTGTTTATAACGCTCGGAATATATGTGGTGTTATTATGTGTCTTTAGCCCAGCGCGACTACCTTACCTGATGCTTTCCATGGTTCCTAGATCAAAGCCACGTCGTAGCCGCCCTTCGAGCACCTTTTCGGTAGAGACAGTTCCGAAGTTTCCTTTCCAAAGTTCCAAAGTCATACGAAGAAGTCAAAAGTTCGTTTAACGAATCAGGTCGTACGGGTCCGACTTTCACCATAGCCGAAAAGTTAGATGCATGGCTTCTTATTGAAGAGATTATACTTATCAATGCGGTTCCAACTTTCCAGATTGAGAACGACCTCGGCGGGGAGGCACTTCTACTTTTGTGGAGCTGTAAGTACTAAGTACGTTTCAGAGTTGTAAGTACAATCAGAGTACTAAGGAGGTGGAGTTTTGAAATCCCATTGAGCAAGCAGTACTGAGATACCAGTATCAAGTTTTGAGAAGTTTTGTCATAAAATTGACTAATGTCTTCTCAGTCGGCATAATAAACCCTTCGATTGTGCTGTATCTTGAAAAAGAGAGTTTAGCTTCTTAAGTGTTGACTAGAAATAGGTTAGGTTAGGTTATACTGGTAGGCCAATACGCCACACATAGACCTATTTAGGTGCTTTGCGATAGCAGCTGGAGCGCCGTCACGTTGTCCACGAGGAGTAGTCATCCTTTAGGATGCCTGCGCTTGACGCGAATTTTAAAAGCTTTTGTGGCTTCACTTTCAATACCTCTTCCAGATTCTCATATTGTGAGGCCCCCATGTAGCGAAGTCGTTACCTTGATTATGCAAGGCAGGTACACAAAAGATGCTTCATTGTTTCTATTGCACCTTGCTCTTGACATTTCCTGCAATCATCTCGATCTGTAAGTCCCATTTTGTAGGCATGTGCCGCCACCAGACAGTGGCCTGTGAGTATTCCTACCAAACTCCTACAGTCCCTTCTATAGAGTGACAGAATGAGTTCGGTGCACTTCTGGTCTACGGTTTTACACATGGCTTTAGCGGTGTTAGGATTTTTCTTTTCATGCCCTTGTCCAGATCATCGGACAGACAGTGCATGGGTTTGCCAATGTCGGTCGCGTTTCCGGAAGACAGTTTTACACCATTCTTGGCAATTTCGTCCACAATCTCGTTGCCTTTAATGCCTTTATGTCCTGTCACGCAGTAGAAGTGAAGACACGTGTTCCTAGCAACTCTCTCCTCTGCCATCCTGGTATCCAAAACACTTTTGGCCGAAATGCAAACCGTGGTTGTTGCCTTAATTGCTGCTTGACTATCTACGTAGGTATTGACTTTGGAATAGCCGGCTTTCCCAATAGCAAACACCTCCGCTTGAAAAATACTGCAGTGGTTCGGAAGTTTAAAATGTTACCTTACACCTAACTCCTGACAGTATATTCCAGCACCTACCCCGTCCTCCATTTTCGAGCCATCCGTATAGATATTCAATGTGCTGCGTGAGGTTATCATTCCCTTACGCCAGCCGTCTTTTTCCAGGTTCACTCGGAATCTTCTTTTCTAGTTCATGAGTGGGGTCAAATAGTCGGTACTTGCCAAACCGCCCCTACCCACCGAGCTGCGCCCAAAAGTTCTATACGTAAATTCTCCTCCCGCCAGTAGTCGCCCCGCAGATTTTGCCGCATAGGTTTCGGCAAAGAGACCTATCGGCGGCAGGTTAAGTATCCATTCAAGAGCTGCCGTAGGGGATATTTGAAGCTTGCTTTTAGGCGATTTTCCCCAGCTAAGAGGAAACTACTTAAATAAGCAAAAAATCAGATTTTTTAGATTCAGCTAATTATATTGATTTGCAGATTAGTCAAAAAAAGTACACGAAGTGCGCTAATTCAATTTGATTTTCGAAAATTAGAATTTCCAAACGAAATGCGAACCAAATTTATCACTAGCCAATGGCTATATAATAATACAGATTGTATTATTTCAATTTGCCAAAATGCCGCACACAGGCAAAAACTTGCAAATGTGTTTATTATCCACTAACGACATGCACATAAAATGCATTGTAACCAAAAACTCAATATATACACCAGGGTACACACACACAAACACACATGGGTACATAATTGAAAAGCCCCGCAGTTGTGTCGTAATGCTCGTTAATGTGCCATTTTCAGTTGTGTGTGTGTGTGTGCTCGTGCTCACAACAAAATGCAATTTTTATAACAGATGAGCTGCATTATTGCATTACTGTCCTACAGCTCGACGCTGGCATTGTTGTTGTTGTTGGCGGCCGCGGCAGTTGGATTGCTTGTTGACGGCGCTTACAAAATAGGGTCAGCGTTGTTGGGCAACATTTTTCCGCCTTTTCATTGCTCGTGCATTGATTACGTGCGACGCCTGAAGCAATGCTTGCCACTAAAATTGCCGATACGACTGGCATTTTCAATTTGTAATTTGCGCAGCTGCCGCGCGTATGCATACAAACTCAAATGGCAGCGCCTGCTGCGATTTTCACACACACACACACACATACTTATGTGTTTATATGCCCATAGTAAATAGCGTTTTTATGCGCCTTACCCAGCCAGTTGAGCTAATTTTTGGACCGACTCAACATTTATGACCCTGACTTGACTTGCTTGGATATTGCTTGCATGGCCACTTCCGCTGCGGGTCATTATTATGAGCCCATGGAGCGTAGTACGAAGCGTACGGAGCGCTGACATTGTTAATTTTAGCGAATGCGCAAAAACAACAGCGTGTCCGCCAACACACATACACACACTAGCGAGCATTTGTAGTTGTGGCAACATTGTTCAATATTTACGGCAATGCAATTTTGAGGCAACAAATAACGCATAACAAACACAACGAGATTGTGCGAACGCCATTCAACGCGCATTGGCTATGTTGTATTGTACGAGTGGCGGTTGAACAGTTGGAACAGCTAACGGTTTCGTGACATGGGTCATTAGTTAAACATGTACACCACATTAGCCGGTGATACTTAATAATGGGCAAGCAAACACATAAAATGACTGAATGGCTGACTGAATGGGCAGGCAGCGGCTAAATCGAATGCGAAAATAGAAATCTAAGTACGGAAAGTAGCCTGTAGGAAAGTGGTCTGTTTCAAAATTAGAACGATTCTAGTGAACATTGAATCACTACTCGTTCGCTTTCGAGCCTCTTCCTAGTATAGTATGTTCCAAAAGTGGCTTTTCACAGTTCCGAAGTTATACGAAGTAGTCCAAAGCTCGTGAATTTACGAACGGAAATTAATGATCCAAATGGATGTGTCTTTCAAAGTAGACCATAAGTTAGAGCGTTGACCTCGTGATCCCCACAGAATTCCAACTTATATTCTTTGCAATACGAAAATGAGTCGGTCAGAGATCCTTCGGAACCCTACGTTTTTTATGTCCGTATTTGAGCTCCTTTTCAGGAATTAAAGTTCCGAAGTTTTATGTCTATAGTTCCGAGTTTATACGAAGTAGTTACAAGTTCGTTATTCGACGAAAGGAGACGGAAATTAAACAAGCCAACGGCTGCTTCTTTCAAAGTAGACCATAAGTTAGAGCGGTGACCTCGTGACCCCCAAAGAATTCCGACTTATAACCCTCGCAATACGAAAATACAGTCGGTCAGAGATCCTACGTTGAATAATTTAAAAAAAAGTGAACCCTACGTTTTTAGACGTTCGTGTTTGACCTCCTTTTTAGGAATTAAAGTTATGAAGTTTTATGTCTAGAGTTCCGAGGTTATACGAAGTAGTCAAATGTCCTATAATTGACGAAAGGATACTAAAGGAAACGGGTGCTTCTTTAAACATAGGCCGTAGGTTAGAGCGTTGACCTCGTGACCCCAACAGGACTCCAACTTAAAACCCTCGTAATGCGAATTTATGGTCTGTCAGAGATCCTTCGTTGAATTATTAAAAAAAAAGTGGATTCGTCATCTTAACTTGTATTTGAGTTGAATTTGCGATTCTAGAGTTCCAAAATTATATGAAGTAGTCCAGAGTTCGTAAATTGTCGAAAGTAGATGGAAAGAAACGAGCCAAACGGGTGCGACTCTCAAAGTTGTGTTCGTATTAAAGACATTAAAGTTCCCAACGGGTTCGGGTTCGAACTTCTTCCCAGAAGGGAATGTTCCTGAAGTCCAAAGATCGTCAATTGATGAATAAAAGCGAAAATGATCATCCGGTATATCCGGATAGAGCCTTTATATTGTAGACATCATAGTTCCGAAAGACCCTCCAACTTGCAGCGCTTGCTATATGAACATATTTTCACGGCAGTATAGTCGGACGGACCTTCTTCATTGGCCTCTTTTCTAGGAATTCAATACAGATAGCACCTTGTTTTCACATTGAAGAAATTAGATTTCCCGCTGTGGTTCAGAGTTCCAGCTCTCCCAATACTAAATATAAATATTTTATAGACAACGCAGTCGATCCGAGACAGTTTGATGAATTCTTTTTAGAAAAAGCGCTATATATTTTTAAGTACCTTATTACATATATACTTCTATATTCCACAATCAGTTCGTTGAAGTTCCGAAGTTAGATTCTACAGTTCCAAAGTTATATGAAGTAGTCCAGAGCCCGTTAATTATCGAAAGGAGACGGAAAGTTAACGAGCCAAACGGCTGCGACTGTCAAAGTTGATCTCGTGTTAAAGCCATTAAAGTTCTCAACGGGTTCGGGTTTGAGCTTCTTCCTAGAAGGGAATGTTCCTGAAGTTATACAAAGATGTCAGAATGTCGATTGATGAATAGAAGCGGAAAAGCAAAAAACGGGGTCATCCGGTTGCGACTTTCAATGTAGCCGATAGTATACAGCTATTATATTGAAGACATCATAGTTCCGAAAGACCCTCCAACTTGCAGCGCTAGCTATACGAACATATTTTCACGGCGGTATAGTCGGACGCACATTCTTCATTGGACTTTTTTCTAGGAATTCAGCACAGATAGAACTTTTTCTTCATATTGAAGAAATTAGAGTTCTCGCTGTGGGTCAGAGTTCCAGCTCTCGCAATACAAAATAGAAATATTTTACAGACAGCGCAGTCGAAATCGAGACTCTTTGATGAATTCAAGATATTTTTAAGTACGTTATTATATATATATTTCTATTTTCCACAATCAGTTCACTTTTACCTACAAGGGACCCATTTGGGCGACTGAATCCTCCTGTGAATGAGTTCGTTGAAATCTAATGCTCGCATTCATGAACAAAAATTGACGCGTTGAAGTGTTCTCAGCAATGTGTGCGTGTGCTTGTGGTACAAAATTGTTGTAAAACTCGTGGGTGCGGCGTCAGTTGGACGCACAAAAGTAAATTCCCATTGTAATGCCTATTGGAAAAGTATTTGGAAATTAGATAATCACCCATTACAATGCGGCAATGAAACATAGTTACGACACATGCAACATGCAATATGCAACATGCGATTGCCATTCGGTAAATCCAATGGTCGATTTGCATGCTAGCGATTGACTGTTGACCGGTTTGGGGTTGGGTCAACACTCGTGCACGGTGTCAAATAAACAAAAGGGAATAAAGGAAGCCAAAGAAAGAATCATTTTCTAAATTTTCATTGAAATAGCTCGATTTCTGTAGTTGTTCATTACATTTTCGATACGAAATTTGAGATCGGATTGTATCGGAACTAATATTATGACTTTTCCTGAGAGTTTTCGAAGTCCGTTTTGTTCTACCATTCTATATGTTGTTTGAATTTAAAAAGTCTATGGCATTACTTCCAATACTCCTGTATTTCCTGTATAACCGCAACCATAACTATCTATCGGTCCCAAGATAGCAGGATGTCAATCGACAATCCTCAAGTCTTCTTGGATATACTTGGAGAGCTGAAGCAACCGTAATCAAAAGGACGGAACTCTCAATATATCTAAAAATTCCATCATATTTCCCTTCTGGAGAAGAACTATTTGGAATCCTTGGGATCTCTACATGGATCTTTGTCCTAGCTTCTTATTTTTGTTTGCTATTTTATAGAAAGCCCCGAGAGAGCTGGAAACGGAGCTGAATCGGAACGACTCTTCAAGTTCTAATGTGACTTTATGGATCAAAAAGATTCAAGAGTCCACAAAACCCAGTTCTCGTTCCATGAGTCCACAAACCCGAGTAACCTCATCAATTTATAAAACCAGTTTCATACCAGATCCACCCACTGTATGTTCCATACATACCAGCCACATATGCTTCCATCATGCGTTGCGGCCAGCGTTTATCGATCGTTCGGAAAACACCCTGTAAATAGGCATGGCAAATATCAAACACCTATTAGGTTGCGGCGGTGATGTTGGCGGTGTCAGCATCAACATTAGCACGGACTACAGCAAACGACAATGCTATAGCAATGAAAATGAGTTTAGTGCAACAACAACAACAGTAATGAACAATAACATAGGTAAAATGGTAAAGTCGTCAAATAGCCACAACATCACATCAAACATGCAACACGCCGGAAAAACAGTGCAACATGCAACGGCCTACCACAGTCACGACAACGGCAATTGACGTCTACCGCACACACACAATCAAACGAACAACAACACTGTACGGCAGCTACTCTAGTACATATCTATGCGAACGGCAATCAATGTCCATATGAGCATGTATACAAACACAAATAACACTTTTTCCAAACACATGTTCAGATTAACAATTGTTCGAGATTTTCGTTTCGCAACACTTGTTCTGAGGGGTGGCGGGTGTATACAGTGTGCGGTTGTTGTTGAAAATCGGTGGCGTTGGTTTTTTTGCTGATTCCGGTGGCAATTTATAATTAGTTTTAGATGGATTCGGTAAGCAAATAGTTTGGAATCGATATCAAATACTTACGGATCCGTTAGATATGCAGCGGGTTTTGTATGAACAACTTAGCTGACTAACTGTCTGGAAGGTCTCTCTACAAAGTTAATTTTGTCACTGGCTCTAATTTTATCAATTATTTGTATCTTATCAGTATCTATGACCTGATTTATGGTAAATGACCTCGTTTAATCGAGTGGATCGTCATTAAACATTCCTCAAAATTTGTCAATTTTACTGTCCTTTGCTAGTCCATTCCAGTTACGCCGAACCAACTACCGTGGGAACGAGCTGATCGACGAAAATATCCGTCAGGTCCATGAAATAGGTCTATAATAGGTACGGCTTTTGAGATCTGAACATAGGTCCATAGTCTAAATATATACGAATAATGGGTTCTCGGGTCAAATACGTTTCATCCTAAACTTTTGATCGACTTATTTCCTTAAGTTTCCATTATGTAGACCGATTTCCGAATCGTACGTGGTATATGCTTGAGTTTTAGGTTCCGCAGTGCAGCTTAGAAGTAAAACCGACCATTTCTTGGGGTTTCATTCTATAGACCGCGGGTACAATTGTAATTACTCTGAAAACATGGTTTAAGATTAAGTTCTGTATGCCTTAGTTATCTTAATCCTAGCGAAGGTAGAAGTGAAATCGACCTTTTCTTTGAGTTTCCATTCGGAAGAATGAATTAAGTTCTATATTCCTTAGTCATCTTATTCCTAGCGAGGCTAGAAGTGAAATCGACTTTTCTTTGAGTGTCCATTCGGTAGACGGTTTATGGAATCGTAAATTTCTCGAAACCATGATATAAGAGTGAGTACTAGGTTCCACAGTCGTCTCAATTCTAGCGAGCTTAGGAGTAAAACCTAATTTTATTTAAGTGTACATTCCATAGCCTGACCGCTGGTTGAATTTATCGAAAACATGACATAAAATTAAGTTTTGTGTTTCTCAGTCTTCTCAATCGTAATGAGCTTAGAAGTGAAACCGAACTTTTCTTGGAGTTCCCATTTTGTAGACCAATCGAAGAACCGTAAATTCTTCGAAAACGTTGAACAGGTTTATGTTCTGCGTTTCTCAGTTGACTTAATCCCAGCAAGCTCAGAAGTGAAACCGACTCGGATGAAAGATAACTTCTATTGGGGGAGAGCATCTAACGAGTTCTCGGAGACCTCAAACAAGCATAAGGCTGCCTTTCGGCGACAAGTCAAGCGGATTTGAACAGAATTGGATCCGATCAAGGAAGGTATTTGAGGAATATTTTCAGTCACTGTAATAATAACAACTATACTCCTGCAGTCGCATCGAAGGTAGTAACCTTTGAGAACTTCAGTATCCTGACTTCCGCCTACGTCCTTCTCATGAAGTCCAATAATTCTAGATAGACTTGGAAATTGAGTTCGCCAGAGTTCTATACCAATGTGCACCGCCTAAACCACCTATAGACTTAAAGTTTCCAAGAAATATTCACACCCACTGTTTCAACTATTTAACAACTCACTCAATAGCAACGGCCAACGACAGAGACGCCACCTAAATGCTTGTCATTTGAGAGCATTTTCCATATGTCCATTTGCCGTAGCCAACGTAGTAGTTTTTCACCTTCCATCAAGCGAACAACAATTGAATTTGGTCTAATGCATTTGCTGCGCTTCAGTTACGTCTCAGATCGATTAAGTACTAGTATGCCGCCGTCCCTTGCCACACATGCCGCATATAGTGGCTCGCCTGTGTTCATCCAACGAAATTGCAGTCTGACACGAAAATGTACGAGAGGTCCGTTACATAGCAGTATTTGCGTGCTTCTTTTTTGCAACGGTAAATATGTATGTATGTATGAGAATTCTTCAAACTGCCAACGTGTGCATGTCTCACTTTCTGTGACTATCCGACAGCACGCTAGCATAGCCCGTGGCGTACACATACGAGTATCTACATGTGTCTATGGGAGCACTTTGTTCCTACCATTTCAACGTCCCTTGTCGACGACCTTCATCCCTTGACTTGACACACGCAGGCACGCTGCAGCGTTGCAATGTCAATGCCCCGGTCGCCTGGACGCTTTTCGGTCGCCGGTCGCCGCTGATACGTCTGCCTTCCTGTCGCACTTCGTGTCGTGTCGCCTGACTGCCAACACATCAGCGGCGCTGCTGCTGTTGCGTGCATATTCGCTCATTATCCTGCCGAGTCCTTTTCGTGACACGCAAACACACACACACACATTGATGCATGATTGTTTGGCAATTTTTGAGGGTTGCTTTTTCGTGTGTGTCTCTCGACTCGACACCACTCCACCACTCGCTGCACCACCGGTCGTATCGAAAATCTTCAGACGCAGCAATTCACTGTGAGTGCTGTATCTCTATGAAAATCCTATTGAAAATTCGTTTTGGTTGTTTTCTCGTTGTTGTTGTTGGCACAACTGTTGTCTACTAGTGCTGCTACTACTATTTGGTACACACTCGTATGCAGAGCGCTGGAGTTAAGTGCTTGGTGGTGATGGTGGTGGTGGCGGCGGTGTTGCATGTTATGCCAAAGTGTTTATGCTGTACGGTTGTTGTTGTTGTTATAACTGTTTTTGTTGTTGTTGTTAAGGTTGTGATGTTGATGTTGGTGGTGGTTACTATGTTGTGGTGTTGCCGTACGTAGAGGCTTACTTTTATTGTTATTGCTGCTACGACTGCACGCTCCTTTAGTTGTTGTTGTTGCTGTTGTACTTTTAGTTTATGGTATGTGCTATGCGCTCTGTTCTGGATTGCAGAGACGGTTTTAAATCCGCTTGACAAGGTGGAAAATGCGTAGTGCACTGCTTTGATAGTTGTCGTTTGCGCCACAGCTTGCACTCCTCATGCGTCGTGCCATTAGTGGTGATGTGCTCGTCCGTCCGTGCACCCGCGTGTGTTTGTGTTTGTGTCTCGGTGTGTGTGCGTGTGCTCTGGCTCGTGCTGTGCCGATTTCTAGCGCATTATTTGGTAGTTTGTGGGATTAACAGCAAAATATGCGTTTTTAATTAAAATTTGCGCATATTCGCTTGTGTTCAGTGGGTGTGAGATATGCCTGGCTGCCTGCCTCAAGCTTAGATTACAAATATGTGTTAATAAAAAGTGCAATTGTCGTGGCGTGTTGAGTTTTTGATAAATTAAAAATTGAATTTTGTGTTATTTTATGGCGTTGCCGTGTGTTTGGTGGGGTGAGTGTTGAAGTGACATTTTTTTAATGGCTTAATATAGAAAATCTTCTCAATAACTTTGAGGATTACTGATAAGATTTCAGCATTTTCGCTGGTTGTGTGTGAGATTTAGAACAATATAAGTTGTGTTGGTGAACCATGAACCATGAAATAATATGAGCACGTCTGAGTTTCTTCAATAACTATGCAATAACCAGACTTCGACACAGCTGAGAGCTGGTACCATAAACTGTTTCAATCATCCAAACTGATAATTGAAATTTTATATTTTTAACGACTTCTAGTTATTTTCTACTGTACACTTCATACGTTTTTAGTAAATTTGACAATAAACATGTAATGGGTTCCACGACACGTGACATTCTAGGAAACTTTGAGCGGATAAACTTGTCAGGCTAGGTTCCACTTTCGAACTACACTTCGATAAAGAAGGATTATACAAGCGTCTGGGCCACTTGTAGATATTTGATCGACAAATATGTCATAGATATGACTGAGTATGGGTGGAAACAATCACTGGCTTGCTCAATAAATAGGCAATCGTGGTCTGAATGGAATAATGATCGTAGGTGCTGAATATTGAAAATCAATAGGAACGATTTCAGAACTCTAGTAGGAGTGATACAGGTACTATATGCTTCGAAGACATGCTAATAGACTGGGGACACCATACAATGATTACTTTTAAAGCAGTCAAGAAGTAGAAGAGGCGGAAACTGTAGTACTTTTTACTATTTTTTTCTTTTCAATTTCAATTCACTTTATTTCACTTCAACTTATAATATATATATTTACAGTGACTAATAATAATAAATGTTAAGAGTACAGGCGATATTATGTGGATGCAAGGCTTTGCGCAGGAAAAGAATATCAACGATTGGTCGGGATTTTTTTGATGATGTCTCGGAAGTTGTCTTATAAAACTTGTTGAATTCAATAACTTTATCAAGGCCACAGGACGTTTCAGTAGGAGATAGTAGGGACAGTAGGACAGTGGTTTTTCAATGGACCTTATAAGTTCTAGATGCGTCGTCTGATATCCATTATCCTAGATAATTTGTCTAAACGGTACGAATTACGATTTTTTGTTCGAAAACGAACTTCGAAGAAACCAGTTTTTAACATTACTGGTTTGGGATTGATTTTTAATAATACAATCTAAAGAAGCAGTCCCCGTATGATTATACTGGATTATAACTTAAAGTGACAATTTTTACCGTTGCTTAAGGGACATCGAACGTGTTTTTCGTAAATAAATTCTTATCACTGAATAAGAAAATCAACTGATAGCCCTTCTCATACATATATAAAGCATATAATATAATATGGGGAGTCTGACGTGAGCTAATGACTTAAAAATCGCACACTCCCATGGCATTCGAAACGAACCAGGTTTTATATTCGACCCAGGACTATCAATTCAACTACATTTTCCAAATTATTAGGGAAATACTACTACGACAGCAACCATAATGTACATAATTCAATAGTTTACTTGATCTTTGCCTCAAAGTCTTTGGTATAATGCGTCTTTAAAAATGTATTATATGGGACCCATGTTGTTTGAAATGTGTTTCAAAACTAATGCTAAATTTGTCAAGTAAATCCTTAAACAAAGGTACAATTAAACGTCGGAATCGTCGTCGATCACTAGTTAGTGATCGGTAATCAGACCCACCACAGAAATTTAATGAAATTCCACTACCATAGTAGAGCGGGGATAATAGTCTTGAGCTCGCTGATATTGCGCTCTATGCTGGTGAAGGGATGCCTGTCCTCACTAGCAGTGACTTCGGATTACTTCGCAATTATACTCGTTTAGATGCTTGACCACGGCGGAATCACAGAATTTCTTGAAAGGGTGATGATCCTGCTATAGGATAGCTACGTCAGTTTCAACTACAGTGGAATGGGAATAAGTAGGAGCACAACTATCCTCTTGTAATTTACTTCTGAATGGATGGACCTCAGCTGAACTGTGCTGAACTGAACTGAACTGAGTTGAGCTGAGCGCTGGACACTCAACAGCACTTGTTTTGTCGCAAGATACTTCTGACCTAAAGTAAATCGCATGAGGTCGAGGGAACTCTTCGCCCTCAGTAAGGCCAATCTTTCTGTAGGCATAAGGAGCCTATGTGACCATTGTAACATTGAGATTCACGCGGTAAAACTAAAAGTCGCGGACGCTAGTTGCAGTAGCTGTTTCGAGGAGATTGAAATATAATCTTCCCAAATTTTCCTTTAGGGATTCTAAGTGTCATTGTAACATCGAGATTCACGCGATAAAACTAAAAGTCGCGGACGCTAGTTGCAGTAGCTGACTGGAGGAGGTTGAGGTAGAATCTTCCCAACATTTTCCTCTGCAATGCCTCGTCTTTGCGTGATCTAGACAAACGTTTCTTGGATCTCACTTTATGGTCCATCCTCGCGAATTAGCGTATATACTCGTAGTAGTAAAAAATCTGTTTAGATTTGTGGTAGGTTCTAGGCGCTCTGTCGATTCTTAAATTTAAGTGAGGGGTTACATTTTTTTGGCATCACAATGGACTGTCCTTACGAGTATAAATGTGTAGCCGCTGAACCTAAGTTAACCTTACCTAACTTAGGATGTAGCCATTGTACTGTTATAACGCTTATATAATAGGTATAAGGCTGAGATATATATTCTATAATAATTTTCGATTCGCTACTCGCTACGTTTGAGCTCAGACTTCTCGTCAAAAAATATTTAAAAATATAAGACAGCAACTTAAAGTATCTTCAGTTGTCCTCCACACTTTATGTTTTCAGAGTATCCAGGGATCTATATTCGCAGCGATCTATATTTCTTAAAGCCAATCGCTTGTTCGTTTCAGCACTCGCTAAAGACTAAAGAATTGAAGTTCATTTCTTTAAGGGGTTATATACAGTTAGAATTTTCAAAAAATCGATTTTTTTATTTCATTTTCTTAATGTACATATATTTAAGAATACACACAGAAAATTTCATATCGTTCCGGTGAATATTTTCAAAGTTACAAGCAAATGAAAAATTTGAAAAGGCGTTTCAGAGTGCTTGGAAGTACAAGGTCCAAACTTTAAACGCGTTTTTCTCAAAATGGTGTTTTCAAAGTCGGTGACCAACATTACTCGAAAACGGCTAGACCGATTAGTCTCAAATTTTAACACGACCTTCTTAAATATATTTTTTAGTAATTAATCGTAGAATTTTTCTCTCCGATAAATATTTTTTTTTTATAAACAATTTAAGGCCGAAATTTCGGTGAAAAATCGATTTTTTTTTTTGAGAAACCGCCATGTTGTCAAAAATTTTTATTTTGCTTATTCCTTCGATTAATTACTAGATTTAACATTATTTTAACGAAATCTGTTTGGTTTTTTAATTTCGGATGATCCAGTTCCGAGATATAGTGGTCACCGCAAAACGTCTTTTTTGAAAGGAGCTCCTTGAGATCAGCTGTAGCTCTTTTTCAAATAAATATTTTTACACCATAATATGTGTATAAATTTTTGGATCAATAAATTAAAAAGTTTTCTCAGAAAAAATTCTGGAAAATTCACTTTTTTTCGGCCGTCTAACTATATATAACCCCTTAAGCCCCAAGTTTTAAGAAGAACGCTGCAATTGCAAATGTAAATCGAAATTAAATTGCGTAATTTATTTTATGCTCAATCGCCGGTAGTGAAGTATAAATAAAATACCGGCACTTCGAATGAATTCCAAGTATCGCGGAAAATCGCTGACTTATTCAACTTAATATTAACTTTTTTATTTTTATTTCCATTTCATTATTTTATATACTCAAGCGGAAGCGCATAAAATTCGTGTGTTTATTAAACAACTAAATTCGCGCTGCTCGTAAAAATATATACCCCTACATACATACAAACAAAGAAATAAAAGCAAATAATCGTCTTAGTACACCAACAATGCAAAATATCTAAATTCTTTTGATTCGCCATTCTTTGCAGTCAACAAAAACTTGGTCTTGGTCTTCGCCACAACGACTGTCAAATATACATACATACATACATACAAAGAGCGTGGGGCAGCACACCAATCATCATGCATTCACCTGGAAAATACGCACTAATTTTCAAATAGTTGGCAATAAAATCGCTGAATGCGAGGAATGCAATCGCTGCGCACGCCAAATTAGTCCACATTTTTTTGCGATACGCTACAGCAGCAGTCAACTACGGTACTATAGAAGCCAACACCTCAACAGCCTCAACTACCACTCTGGCAGTGCAAGCGTCTTCAGTCTTCAGCACACACACACCCACCGCCACACTGTGGACTATCACTTTTATCTGACTCTACTAAAAGTGTTTAGTTACCGCGCAACGAAAACTTGCTCCTTTGCCAAGGACGTTTCTGCGTTTCTCTCGCGTCGGTACGCGCGTACGACGCTCGTAAAGTAAGTATTTTTTACGATTTTTAATTTCACTTTATTCAACACTCGAACTTTTGCCACCACCACTTACTTATGACCATCTCTACACACGGTTGCTTTTACCTCAAACTCAAGTCTCCAGCTCCCTACCTCTCTTCGTCGTCATCACACTCTCTAAAGCGCTATCTTCAACCTGGTACTTTTGCCTCGTTTAGAAAACTAAAAATGCGTATATTTTAAGTTTAATGAACTGTGTAAAAAACGCTAAGGAATGAAAGTTGTGTGAGAAAAAATATACACCGAGAGTGGTAGAGAGTGTGGAAGAGCGGTTGTGGGTGTGAGTGGAAAAAAATTAAAAATAACTTTGCATTATTAAAAGTTCTTGGCTGGTCAGCGATGCTGCTGCTGATGAGGGCGCAAACTTTTAATCATTGACATCTCGTTTAGTTTGAGTTTGGTGAGAGTCGGCGGCCGCTGTGGTTGTCTATATTTTTTGTAGTATATCGTAGCGGCTGTTGGCCTGCATGCTCGCTCTTTGATGTGGAAATATTTTAAGTAATGCCAAGTAGTAGTCGTCGTCTTTGCTTTTTTTCAATAAACAGCGCTTTTTTAGTTACGAACTTAAACTTACCTTTGCTTTTATGGTAATTATGTGTACATTGGAAAGTCAGTGAAAGTCAAGACGTCAAGAGTTGAAGTTCTACTGCATTACTCGGGCAAGGTGGCCTCGTTTCATTCAATACAGAAAGTATACTCATACTTCTCAACATGTTTAAACAATTTATGGACTTGCTGAACTTTGAAAAGCTTTGAGCATAAAGCTTCATTGGCTCCAGATCTTTTTAATTAGTGATTTAATGACATCGAGCGTTTTCACACAATTAATTCATTAATTAATTTATGGACTTGCTGAACTTCGAAAAGCTTTGAGGTTAAAGCTTCATTGGCTCAAAATCCTTTTAATACTTGTACTTCTCAACATGCTTATGAAATGAAATGAGCTTTTTGCATACATTATTGTCTACTATTAAGTCTCTAGAAAACTCGATTAACCCTACCTTTCGAGTCCATTTTTACTTAGCTCGATGGGTTCTTCAGCAATTTTCTGAAGTCCTTCGGAGTTCCCAATAAATATAAATACCGATCAGGCATTTAAAGCTTCTAAGGTCTTGGAATTCATAACTTTCATGCATTACTTGGTATGTTATATCCCAAAGAAGGAAAATACGATAGGACTATGTAGGGCTTCAAACCTTTATAATAACTCGCTACCCTGTCCTCCAAGACCTCTTTTTCTTGCAGTCTATGTGTTTTTAGCTATTTTTCAGAGTTTTTTCGAAGTTCCCGATAAATATAAATACCTATCCTGTATTTTAAAGCTTCTTAAGTCCCGAACTCCAATACTTTCCAGCATCCCTCGGGCTGATGTAGTCCAAGTAAGGAAAATACGATAACACTAAGTAGGGCTACAACAATTTTATCATGACATGGCCAACTCCGCCTTCTAAAAGCTCCTTTCTTTGCAGTCTATGTGTTCTTCGGCTATTTTTCGGAGTTCTTCGAGGTTCCTAATAAATATAAATACATTTCAAGTGTTTTAAAACTACTTAGGTCCTGGAATTCATGAGTTTTTTACATTCTCCGAGATAGTATACTCCAAAGAAGGAAAATATCTCCATGAACTTATAGAACTGAGCTTAAGAAACTCTGGGGAGGCCAAAAAATACGAATTTATGTTCTTAGATTTATGAAGATTAAGGTCTCACTGAAATATTTATATACTCTACATGTCCATTAGTGTCCTTTAACGTTCTAAAAGTATTCATACATCAGATTATTTCTTATATTGCAGAAATATCTGATTGCATATCTGTAAATCAAATCTTTATTATTATTTTTCCCAACATAAATTACACCAAAGACAACGACAGCCAGCTTTAATTCAAATGAATGAATTTCCAAAACACTCACAAAACAATAGTCCATACTAAATTAAGCTGCATGCGATATCCACTCGGCTTTTAACTGTAAATGCCACAATTTAAGCCCACTGCAATAACGGTAAAATTGTCAAAAAATTGCTGAAATATGTCACAGAAACTCATAACTTTCAAAAGAGCAATTGTAAAAGGGAAAAAGTATGGCTGTCGTATCGCCGTCGTGTGTTTGTTGGTGTGTGTGAAAAATTGTGCCAAAAAATGTACAAAAAATGCTCAGGCCAGCCAAAAGTTAAAATTGAGTGCTCGACCACCACTCATGTCCACTTTTGGTGGCAGCTATGTGGCACGTTTGTGGCGCATTTACTACATGCGTGTAGACACGGCGATGTGTGGGTGGGTGTTTATTCAGTAGTTGTCGGTGGCACTCATATTTGTGGGCATTTTTCTACATACTGAAGTGACACAAACAGTGACGGCGGTTCGATGGGGGTTTTGTGTACTCTCTTTCTGTGAAATTGCAAAAGACAAAAGAATTTGAGGGATTATAGAGCTGGATTTGTAGAGCTGAGGCTTTGAAGGGTTGTCTATCGTTAAATATAGTCTTTCAGACTGTTTAGTATTTTTTCGGGTTTCTTTCTCTCTGCCAGGAGGCCCGAAAATTCAAATATCCGCGTACAAAGTCTCTTGAAACAATTTTCTCTGTAATTTGATAAACCCTAGAGGTTTCTGGCCTTCCTGTATATTCTATCTCAAGAGACAGTAGTATAGCAATACAAAACTATTGTTGGAAAAACGACCAGTGCTTTGGAGGTTAGGAATATTTATGTCCTAGTCCTAGTTCTATGGATTCTACGATTAGGTTCGAAGCGCCGAATCGTGGGAACCGAAACTTAAAACATTTCCAAACTTTGATGTCAAATTTTCGAACATTTTAGCGACTTGTTTCAGAAAATACGTCGTATGTAGTCTAAGGTGGACTCTATAGGACCACATGGATAAAATAGGTCCTGGAGACATCAAATTTTGAATCTTAACTATAGATTTCTTCACAAAAGAAGCAGCTTCGATGAGTACATTATGGAAAATTATTCAAAAATATATTTCTTTAACTTTAATGTATTTGATAGATATTAATAAGAGAGAGAGAGTGAGAGAGTTACTCTCAGAGAGCGTGCCATCCATTTTATTATATTTTCCTTTATATCGAACAATTCAAGTAGTTTAAGGAAGTGAAGGACCGCAGGCTATATTATCAAACAATTTCTCTTCATTGAATCGAAGCTCTCACCGCCCCCTTAAAGGTCCGCCACTGCTATTTACAACAGGAAGTCACATACATATGTAAATATATAGCCATATAACGTACCAAAGGCGCGTCAGATAAACATTTTGTTTGTTAATTTTCTTTTATTTTTTAATTTCGACTACACTTTTTCGTATTTTTATACGTTCGTCAGGATATGAATATATTATATGCAGGTTGTGCTGTGCTGTGAGTATCCATTTCGACCTGATGCAGAAAAATTCCTGCAAATTGTTTTTGTTTTGCCCTTGTGTATGTGTAGGAACTTGTGTAGTACTCTCGTTCGCTTTTTGAAATCGCTCAATTTCTGAGTGTTCGAGGTTGAATTTTTCGTTTTTTGTATGCCTTTGTAGTGTCTCCCATTTGATAACCGCTTTAGTTTGTAGTTAATTTTTTAATTGCTGCAGTTTTTACTGCATTTTAGGTTCTTTTTGTTGCTAACGTTCCTAACATTACCAGGTTCAGCAAGTGCCATAGAAGGGAATGTAATATGAGGTCTTAGGTTGATTAGGTTATTAGGTTGTTTCTCAAATATAAACACGCGTAGACTATCAGTCGGTCAGTCCTTCGTGAAGCCTAGTGGATCCCCACTAGATTAGCAATTGAGAGTCGACAAATCGCTCTGAACCTACTACAAAACCTTGGTTCCTAGTGGTAAAAAACTGCGACAGTTGATTTTGTTGATTTTCACAAGCTTCACTTATGGTGAATTGTTAGTACTTGGTGACCGGTCCGGTCCATGGATGCATAAGAACCTCAAAATCAAGCGGCTGGAGCTTCTGGCGAGTTACTATCGTTGTATGTGATCTGTCGTTGTCATGATGGAACTCAAGTCCTATCATATTGTCAAAAGCTGGTCACTCCTGTGCAATTGCTTTCTTCAAACGGTCTAATTGTCGACTGTACAGGTCGGAATCGAGAGTTTGATCGTAGTTTAGCAGCTGATAATTGAATTGGTTCCTTCGCGATCCCACGAATCGCATTGCAAAACCTTCCTGACCATCAATCCTGGCCGCTTGGCCGCGGTTTGTGTCAGCTCACCAAGATTCAATCCCCAGTCCTTTCGATTGACATCATCGTTAGTGAACCGTTTATCATCATCAATGACATTCTTTGGCCACCAAAATTTTGTTACGATAGAGAGATAGTGATAAATGATATCTGTCATGACAATGAGAAACAAAATGATTTCTCAATATTTTTATACTCTCGCAACAAAAGTTGCTAAAGAGAGTATTATAGTTTTGTTCACATAACGGTTGTTTGTAACACCTAAAACTAAAAGAGTTAGATATAAAGTCATATATACCAAAGTGATCAGGGTGACGAGTAGGTTTGAAATCCGGATGTCTGTCCGTCCGTCCGTCTGCCCGTCTGTGCAAGCTGTACCTTGAGTAAAAATTAAGATATCTTGACGAAACTTGGCACAAATATTCCTTGGCACCATAAGAAGATAAAGTTCGAAAATGGGCAGAATCGGACCATTGCCACGCCCACAAAATGGCGAAAACCAAAAACACATAAAGTGTCATAACTAAGCCATAAATGAAGATATAAAAGTAAAATTTGGAATAAAGGATCGCAGGGGGCATATTTGGATGTAACTTTTTTGGTTATTTGTATTTAACTCGCAAACTAATAAAGCTATATAAACCAAACTTTCTGCAGTTGGTTCTCTTACACACCCCACCACACACCATGAAAATTGTTGAAATCGGATAATAACCACGCCCACCTTCCATACAAAGGTTAGGTTGAAAATTACTAAAAGTGGGTTAACTAACTAACGAAAAACGTTAGAAACACTAAATTTTGCAGAAGAAATAGCAGAAAGGAGCTGTACCCAGATTTTTTACAAAATGGAAAATGGGCGTGGCATCGCCCACTTATGGGTCAAAAACCATATATCAGGAACTACTCGACCGATTCGAATGAAATTCGGTATATAATATTTTCTTGACACCCTGATAATACGGACAAAAAATGGGCGAAATCGGTTCATAACCACTACTACTTTCCTTATAACTCACTATTGAAATCCATCTTATTCCTTCACTTTATAATGTAAACATAAGGAACCAATGAAGATAACGGAATAAAACTTTACACAATTAGTGCATATCATCTCTGGCTTCACTTGTGAAAAAATTTTCGAAAACGGACCATAACTTTTCAAGATACCCAGATATAACCCAGATATCGAACATATTGAACTCAGCGCCTAAGGATAAATTTTAACCGAAAATATGGGTAAATCTCTCAGATATCTCAAATTAATTCAGAGGAAAAATATGTCAATATATATTTATAAAATACTTTATTTATGTAGATACTATTATGTAGCGCTGTCTCTCAAAGCTGTAATGCTTAATAAGTCGATTTTTCGTCCAAAGAAAATAAAATTTGAAAAGCTCTATATAATTTCCATCACAAAATTTGACAACTTTTCTTATCTTTATTATTCCTTTCGCAGTAATTAAGTTATTCTAATTATATACCATTCTCACCTTGTTTTTAATCACATTCAAAGTGCATCAAATTTCTATGATATTTTGCCAATTTACTACTTCAGCTTTCTTTTCACTTTTTATTTTAAGCAATATTTATATATTTTATACAATTTGCGCGCATTGTTTTGGGAGCTCTTCAATTTTCATTGCTTTCCACATTTGTATGTATTTTCCACTGATTTTTTTCCATTCACAGCGCTTTCTTTCACATTTTTCCACAATTCGGTTTCTATGCGCTTTTGAAAGCTACCGGGGGGAAAAAATTGCATGTCTAGCGTGCTTTTTGTGTGCGCCAAACTTCGCTTGACATTTCCATTTCCACTTTACATCATGCCGACCGCCAGCGCCACCGGAGCCACCTTCATCCAGTCGCCATTCAGCCATTACAGTCAAGACCGTTGCGGAATTTTTCCGTTTCCACAGTTTGTTCATCCGTGTAACTGTTATTTTTCCCGATATTTGTCTCTCGCATTTGTCGCATTCTATCGTGTTTTCCAAACAGCAGTGTTTGGCAAAAAAGAATTATATAAGCAAATTGCAAAAAAAAAAATTGAAAAATTGAAAAAAGGCATTGAGTCCAAAAAATAGTAGCGAGCGAGAGAAATTGCCAAAAAAGTGTGTTTTTGAAAAAAGGCATATTAAACAAGTAAGGAAGGGCTAAGTTCGGGTGTAACCGAACATTTTATACTCTCGCAATTTATTGATGTAATTTTATAAAGATAACACAATTCGACCCATATATTATATCGGGGAAGTTACCGATTTTTACCATTTCAGGTACAGAGAGAAACTGTTATAAGAAAAAAATTCAGAGGGAATGAATTACATAAAAATATCTGAGGGATTTACCTATGTTTTCGGTGAAAAATTACCCTTAGGCACTGAGTTCTTCATGTTCGATATCAGGCCTTGAAAAGTCATAGTTCGATTTTGACAATTTTTCCACAAGTGATGTCACAGCTCAAATACAGTATTTTTGTAAAGTTTTATTCCGCTAGCTTCATTGGTTCCTTATGAATACATTATAAAGTGAACGAATCAAAAGAATTCAAAATTGAGTTATATGGGAAGTAGACGTAGTTGCGAACCGATTTCGCCCATATTCCACCCGTGTCATCAGGGTGTCAAGAAAGTGTTATATACCGAATTTCATTGAAATCGGTCGAGTAGTTCTTGAGATATGGTTTTTGACCCATAAGTGGGCGACGCCACGCCCATTTTCCATTTTGTAAAAAAATCTCAGTGCAGCTTCTTTCTGCCATTTCTTATGTAAAATTTGGTGTTTCTGACGTTTTTCGTTAGTGAGTTAACGCACTTTTTAGTAATTTTCAACCTAACCTTTGTATGGGAGGTGGGCGTGGTTATTATCCGATTTCTTTCATTTTTGGACTGTATAAGAAAATGGCTAAAATAAACGACTGCGGAAAGTTTGGTTTATATAGCTTTATTGGTTTTCGAGTTATATACAAAAAACCTATTTGGGGGTGGGGTCACGCCCACTTTTCCAAAAAAATTACATCCAAATATGCCCCTCCCTAATGGGATCCTATGTTCCAAATTTCATTTTCATAACTTTATTTATGGCTTAGTTATGACACTGTATAGGTTTTCGGTTTCCGCCATTTTGTGGGCGTGGCAGTGGACCGATTTTGCTCATTTTCGAAAGCAACCTCCTCAGGGTGCCAAGGAACATATATTCCAAGTTTCATTAAGATATCTTAATTTTTACTCAAGTTATCGCTTGCACGGACAGACGGACGGACAGACGGACAGACGGACAGACGGACAGACGGACAGACGGACGGACAGACATTCGGATTTCAAATCCACTCGTCATCCTGATCATTTATGTATATATAACCCCATATCTAACTCTTATATTTCTTGGTGACACAAACAACCGTTATGTGAACAAAACTATGATACTCTGTGCAACAGGTTGCGAGAGTATAAAAATGTGCTGCACTTTGTCTGCGCTTTCTATGATTTCCTGTCTTTCTTTCTCTTTTTGCCTCTGCTTTTGTCCAACACTGATGCCGCTACACTTGACACTGCTTCAATATTTATCGCCACTGTTCACTGTTGTGTGGCTCAATGGATGCCTCTATTGCGCTTGGCGAAATGTGTTTAGTTATGCGCGCTTGGACACAGCTGGACATGGCGCTTTTGCTTTTGTTTTTGCCTAACGGAGATTTGCATGTCTTTCAACTCTACACAGTCGTACACATGCCAGCATAATTGCAACCCTGCAGGGAAGAATCGTGCTCTCACAGTTCAGGTCATGAACTGGTTAGTCTAATCTGTAGTTGAGGCATTCTAAAGATTTCAAGTTCTCCAGTTTGTGTTAGAGCTCAATTTGTTCTGTGACCATTCTCCCGCCAATCAGGTCTACTTTTTCGAAAGGGACTTAGAGTTATACTCGACTAAGAGCTTTAGAAATAAGTTTTATAAAGTAATTATCCTTTATCTTTGCTCTCCTTTAATTCTTATTGAATAGTTCTCATTACTTTGGAACCATAGGATAGTTATGCAGTAAGTTTTATCCAACAGTTCCCGGAAAAATTCGATGATAAATTCTCCAATTACTTCATACATATGTCGTACTATATAGATCGATTTGAAAATACCTATCAGCACTCCTCTGTTAAACATAAATCATTTAGACAAACTCCGATCAGAGATCGCTTGTGAGGGCTCTTGCTTTGTGATAACAAAACTTTTACTTTTTGACACTCGAAGACAGTACCTATAAGACCTTGAAGAGCTGTATCTCTTAATTCCGTCCTTCGAAAATTGACATCAAATCCAAAATTTAACCACAAGCGAAGACCTTAGCGATCTCATCGTTGAAATGGTTTTTAATCGTCGCAGACAATACCTACTTGACTAGAATCTTCCAGGGCTGGACCTTCTGAATACTTCCTTTGAAAATTGGAATCCATACATATTCTTCTCCATAAATGAAGGCAAGTCCTTAGCTACCTGGCCTTTGCAACGGTTTGTGGTACTTGAAGACAGTACCTACAAGTTTATGGTTTTCTAAGGCTGGATCTCTTGATTCCGTTCTTTGAAAACTGGCATCGAATCCAATTCTTCTCCAGAAATGAAGACAAGTCCTTAGCTACGTGGTCTTTGAAACGGTTTTTGATCATCGAAGACAGTACATACTTGAATATGAGCTTTTATAGCTTGATCTATTGATAACTTCCTTTAAAAACTGTCATCGAATGAAATTCTTCTTTGCAAGTAAAGAAAAGTCTTTAGTTACATAGTCTTTGACAAAGGCAGCACCTACTGGACTATGTTCTCTAAGGCTTGATCCTTCTTTTAAATTTGGCATCCAATCATATTCTTCTCCACAAGTGAAGACAAGTCCTTGGTATGCGGTCTTTGACACAGTTTTTGATACTCAAAGGCAGCACCTACTGGACTATGTCCTCCAAGGCTGGATTTCTTGGTTCCTTCCTTTGAAAATAAGCATCTAATCATATTCTTCTCAACAAGTGAAGACAAGTATTTAGTTACCTGATCTATGAAATGTCTCAGAGACAGTACCAATTGGACTATGACCTTCTAAGGCTGGATCTCTTGTTTCCGTTCTTTGAACACTTCCATCGAGTCCAAAATTTCTTCATACAGACAGCAGTCCTTACAGGTCTCCTTCCGTTTCACTACAAAAATCAAACTTGAAGAATTTTCATCTATACAATCATAGACTTTTACAGAACCCTTCTCCCTACAATTCAAAAACTGACCATCAAATATTATAAGTCTCCAGGCATTTGTAGTTCTAACTAAGGATCAGTGGACGATAGACTTAGAGAGAGTAAGAAGAGATAGAGTACTTTTCAATTCTCTACTCAATCCAATCCAAGCAGTAATTCAGTTTAAGTATGATCTCAAATATGATTTTCAGACTTGGAAACTTGTTTGTACCTAATGCATTAGAACCGAAACAGCTTTCAAACTGGAACAATTTCCTACAGGGTATGTACCACAGCGAACATCGTTACTTCTCGATAGCTAAACTTTTTTTTTAGATTTTTTGATTATTTGCTGCTGTGTGTTTGGCATTGTTGTTGCAATTATTCTCTTTTTTTTTGCTCTAAAAAATATTTACCAATATTTTGCAATGCTCCTGCTATTGGGTTACATTGAGAATATGAGTATGATAAATGTGCTAAGGGTGCCGCGTTTGGCTCGCGGGCAATGCCACATGCCGGACTCGTAACGATCGAGTGTTGCAGAGCTAACCGCAGTGTTGTTTGTCTACTCAATGTTGTTCAAGTGCGACGACAAATAGGAAGAGATATTTACATACATACATATACAGGACCGAGTGCAGGCGGAGGAGTGTTGGTTATGTATGTAAATGCTATTTGTTTATGTGTATTTGCGAAATTTAAGAATTTTCATTGACTTATTTGATTTTTGAATTTTATATTTATATATATCAGTGTATGTGTGTTGTTGCCTTGTTCTGCTTGTTTGCCTCTGTGGGAAGTGTCAATATTTGCCAGTCGATTTACATGGTCGCAACGCTACTTTGCACATTATACCGCATAAAATACGCTTATGGATGAGCATGAGCGATGTGTAAATATGTATGAGAAAAGAAAATTGAGAAAAAAAAATTGGGAAAAAAATTAAAAAAAAAATTTAATAAAAAATTAAAAAAAAAATTAAAAAAAAAATTGAAAAAAAATTGAGAAAAATATATTTTTACAAAATATTAAGTTTCTTTGGAAAATTTGTGTGCTTGAACAACGGGAAATGAAAAATTAGCGCTGCTCTCATGGTTCTTTGTATATATGTACGTATGCGAGCGAATGTCCTGCAGCTAGAAATGGAAAAAACTGTGGTATAAAAAGTAAAATGACACTAAAAAGTGAAAAATCTCATTTCTCCGCATGTCAAATCACGAAAATTATTTCCATTTTTGCACTTAAATATGCTGAGCGAAGAAAAAAATTGCCAAAAATAAAAAAAATATTTCAAATAAGTCAAAAAGTAATTGGCCGCCATACGATATACTATTGTAGTTATTTGTGTGTGTGTGTTGCAAAAAAGCATTACGCGAATATGCGTGTGAAAAGCAGATAATAACAAATATGCCCGCTTGAAATATAGCGCTTGCAAGAAGACTTCCAAATACATACATACAAAGGCGTGCGTGGGAGTGTGTCCTACTGGACTGTTTCTCCCTCTGTGTCTTCCTGTGTGTTTGCTTGTTGTTGTTGCTGCTGTTTGTGTGCGCCGAAAAAGCATTAAATATTTTTCCCACAATTTTTCCTCATTTATTTTTCGATTTCCCCACACTCATTTGGTTCGCAACAAAAATTTTATTTGTCGAATGCTGAAAATTTTAACGATTTCCAAATAATCCAAATAAATGAAAAAAGAAACAACAACAAAAACAAAAACAAAAAAATTGCAACAACAAAAATACAAAAATAACAACAACTACAAGAAACAATAAAAACTCAAATAGCCACAATAAACACCAACAAAAAACAACAACAAAAACAAAAAAAATAACAACAATTACAAGAAACAACAAAAACTCAAGTGACAGCAACAAATATAAAGAAAAAACAACAACAAAGCAAAAAATTCAAAAATAACAACAACCACAAGAAACTACAAAAACACAAATGACAACAACAAATACAAAAAAAATCACAACAATAAAAATACAGACAAAACAACAAAAATGATAACAACAAATACGAAAAAATTACAACAACAAAAAAATTCCGAGAAAACAACAACAAAAACCAATTGTTATAAATTTCACCGTATCTTTTCGCAGAAAATTGTAGAAAATTGCCAATTGACAATAAATACAATCTCAATACATTACAACAACAACAATAGACATGTATCTACAAGCAGGAAAGACTGGCTGCAGCATATAATCCACACAGATATGAATAAAAACAATAGCAACAATCCAATGGACCAACGTTGAAGTATGGCTTATAGCGCCTTTGACAGTCAGCTGGCCAGGCGCTTATCCACAAATAACCACACGCTACACTCACCCCGTCACTATCAACCTTCGCACCCTTATACTATGTCCGCCTCCTTTCCATCGCACCGTCGTTGCTATTGTCATGTTTACAGCGCAATTATTTTCACGGCGTTTGCAGTGATACAAAAATATAAGCAACAACAACAACAAACAATATTATAGTGTGTCTGTCATCGTCCAAAGTGTTGCCGTTATAGTCTTCGCCTTCTGCTTGTTTCTGGGCGTGTGGCTCAAAAGGTGTAGTTATTCGTTAGTTGTTGGTTGTTTGTTGTTGTTGCTTTTTTGGCCAGCGCGCAATAAGAAATAAATGTGTATAAAATTGGCAATTCTCATGTGTCGCATTCACGTGTGGGAGAGGAGGGTAGCTAGGGCTGCGCGGGCGTTAATATATTGTTTGCCCTTGGCGGTGTGTTGTTGTTGTTGGTGTGTGTGTGTGTGATAGGCACAATTTCTCTGTGCGCTCGTAAATCGTTTTCATATAATACACCGTTATATTAATGTGTATTGTGCTGACTGGTTGTGGGAGGGTTGCCACTTTAATCGAAAATTTATTAAATTGCTTGGCACGGAACACCACTGCTTTAGTTTGAGTATAGTGGTTGAGTATGAGATACTCGTTTGTTTGTTTGTTTGTATGGAGAAAGGCTATTAAGAATCGAAATTAATTTTCAAAGAATAGTTTATTTAGTGATTTAGCGCTGTTATCTAAATCAGCATCCTATAGGAGGAAGTTCCAGCTCGAATGAAAATACTGAGGTGAGCAGCTATTAGTGACCCGCTCAGTCAGACCCAGAAGAAAGCATATATATATATAACTGATACCCTGATACCTCGGTTAATAATAGGACACTTATGCTGACGAATCTTTCTGGAATCTAACTGGAATTGGATCATATTAATACTTTCTAAATTATTAAAATACAATACTTCGACTCGTAGTCCTTTAGCCTCGTTGGTGGTTCCTCTGGATACTATCTTGTATGAAACTGAATATCTCTCTAACAAACTTGACTTGCTTTTGAATTTGAGATAAAGACGTTTCGTCGACTTGTGAGACGTATTTTCTGTTGTACACTAGAGACCTAATTGTCATCTTCTGACCGACGAAACAGGATGGAAAATAAATTCTTGTGATACCCAGTTTATTGTGGACCCACAGCATAAGCTCTGGTTCCAGTTTTGTTTTTCAAAATCGACTTGTGAGGACTTACTGTGTCTTCAGTAGTCTACTAGAGACTTAATTGTCAACTTCCAAACGTGAACCAAATACAGAAAATAATCGATCCAAACTATTTTTAAAAAAATCCATAGTAGAAACTTTGGTTCCAATTTTATTTTTCAAATTCGAAGACTACTTGTGAGGTTTTACTGTGTCTTCAGTAGCCTACTAGAGTCTGATTTTTTCAAATTCGAAATGAGTCTCCTCTAATCGCAGAGAGAAGAGTCGAAGGAAAACTTAGAAAAAGTGACAAACTATATTTTTTAAGATAGAAGAAACCAAAACATTTCAAATTTCAAATTATCTCTAACCGATACCTTTTTTAATATTAAATTGTTTCCAATAGATTTTGGCATAAAAGGCTTTTCCAACTGGGAGATGACCAATACATTGTCTTAATATTAAATTGTTTCCAATAGTTTGGCATAAAAGGCTTCTCCAACTGGGAGACTACTTAAAACTTTGAATAAAGTGTCCAACCATCCAACTGACAGTTCGAAAAAATTGTCTTGGAGCTGTCTAAAATAAATTCTTGTATTTTCAAAAAATGTCGCTTCTCACTGCTCAATTGATGATCTCACACTCATCCACCACACTCTTAACTTCCCCACAGAAGAATCTTCAATACACTTAAAGCTCAGCGGTATAACTGCCAGTCAGAAAACAATCTGGCAAGTCTCATTTTTATAGATTCCTCTGGGAGCTGCCACAACTCCACCACCAGTCGACAAGCTGGTTTGGGTGTTTATTGGATTTTCAAGCTCGTAAATTGTTTAAAGGCACTGGATGTGAATGAGTTTGGAGTCGATTGTCGGCCGCAATGACAGAACTAACAGAAATAAAATACAATACACAATGGCAGCGCAATGAAAAAAAGACGGACGGTAGTCAGTGAAAAACAACAACAATATATTGTATATTTAAAAGCATTCACCAAATTACCACCAAGAAGAAGAACGTTAAGCGCCAATCGACAATTGAAAGCGGTAATGGAAAAGACCTGGTGAGAAAGAGCTGTATTCGGAGAGAGGTTGAAATACCGCGCTTGTGCTAAAATAAGGCTATTTAGAATCTCACTTTTTTCATAAATTTAATATTTATGTGGCTTCAGAGAATGGAAAGAGATCTTTCCGGAGGTCGCTATGTTCTTAGTACAAAAGAACTGTTTAGCACTGCAGAACAGCAGTTCTCAGAGATTTCCCGTCTGTCAAAACAAGCTAACAGCAGTGCATTTTCTTGGGTTCTTAAGGCTACAGTCCGGTACTTTCGTCCTAATTACACGAAGTTTCGGTCTGAAGCAATACCTTTCGAGCATATAGAGCTTTACAAAGATCGGTAACTTGAAGTCATCTTCTGGGTTGGAGCTCTGGATGATCTGACGAGTAAAATTTACAACGGATGGTTTCGGTCTCAATATATCAATTCTGGAACCTAGTCCCATTAACCCTAGGTCCCTTAATATCCCTACAAGGTAGCTCCGCGCATATTTCTGTGCTCTGAGGCCACACAAGTTATGCAGCAGATATCAGCGTATAGCCAGCCATTGTGTCAGCGATAGCGGTATAAGAGGTACTTGGACAACTGTTACCGGGACTAACGGCATAATCGACGAACTGACAATGCAGACAAAAAGATTGGTATAGGAAGTAAGAAAACTGGTATGTCTTTCGCGTTGAAAGAATGCAGCGTTAACGGTACACAAATCAACCCCGCTACGTTGCACAAAATACATATGTACGCTTGCAGTCATATTTACTTATACAACAGCAAAAACAGCATCAATTGACGGAAAGGTAAACAAGGCTCTAGATAGTGTGGAAGAGAGTGGAAATGCAATAAAAACAATAACAACAACTACGATGAGAATTTTTATTGGCAGCCGAGGTTGACAAAGTGATGGTTAAATGACGGACTGACGGGCCGACGGACTAACGGGCTTCCAATCCAATGCTGCACAATAAACCAGAGCAATTTGCGCCAAAAGCTGCGCAGCGTTGTATAAAGTAGAGAGTTTTTATACGAGTGTAGCGCGGAGCGGACGTTGGCGTTGACTTGCCGTTAAAGGAAATTGAAAAGAAGCCAAAGTGATGAGCGTAGCATTGACGGCGACGGAGGAGTGTTGACGGTGTGGAGTGACGCATGCGAGAAAGTGAATTAAATAGCATGATATAAAAATTGCAAACACGAAAACCAAACCCTTCACAGGTGCATTTCATTTAGTAACTATGTGTTTAAGCAAATATAAAGACGTAAGAAAAAGTAAGTAAAAAAAAGAAAACAGTTTACTAATTCTTTTTAGCCGGGTTGTTTGCTAGAAACATTAAGGTTATATAGTTAACCGATCTGAACAATTTCTTCTTCGAAGATTATATTATTACCTTAAGCAGTAATCCATTCGTGAAGAAACCACGTCAAATGCGAAAATTTTTCATACAAGCCCTTGATTCCGATCGTTCAGTTTGTATGGCAGCTATATGTTATAGTGAACCGATCTGAACAATTTTTTCGGAGATTAAATTATTTCTATGAACAATAACTCACACCAAATTTCGTGAAGATATGTAGTAAAATGCGGAAGTTTTCCATACAAGCCCTTGATTCCGATCGTTCAGTTTGTATGGCAGCTATATGCTATTATATGCTATAGTGAACCGATCTGAACAATTTTTTCGGAGACTAAATTATTTCTATGAACAATAACTCACACCAAATTTCGTGAAGATATGTGGTAAAATGCGAAAATTTTCCATACAAGCCCTTGATTCCGATCCTTCAGTTTGTATGGCAGCTATATGCTATAGTGAACCGATCTGAACAAATTTTTCGGAGATTAAATTATTTCTATGAACAATAACTCACACCAAATTTTGTGAAGATATGTAGTAAATTGCGGAAGTTTTCCATACAAGCCATTGATTCCGATCGTTCGGTTTGTATGGCAGCTATATGCTATAGTGAACCGATCTGAACAATTTTTACGGAGATTAAATTATTTCTATGAAAAATAAGTCACACCAAATTTCGTGAAGATATGTAGTAAAATGCGGAAGTTTTCCATACAAGCCATTGATTCCGATCGTTCAGTTTGTATGGCAGCTATATGATATAGTGGTCCGATATCGGCAGTTCCGACAAATGAGCAGCTTCTTGAAGAGAAAATAACATCTGCAAAATTTCAAAACGATATCTTAATAACTGAAGGACTAGTTCGTATATATACAGACAGACGGACATGGCTAAATCGACTCAGTTCAACATACTGATCATTTATATATACTTTATAGGGCCTCCGACGCTTCCTTCTGGGTGTTACAAACTTCGTGACAAACTTAATATACCCTGTCTGTTCAGGGTATAAAAAGTTGCATAAACAACAACACTAACAACGAGAAAGCAGTGTAAAGAGGGAATAAGCGCGCGCTGATTGAAAATGAGCGTTAACGGAATACCGCAAAAAATCAAGAAAATGCAATAACTTTTGCTTTGTTGTCGTTGTCGCCGGGAATTTTTGCGGTCAAATCAAGAAGCAGTTGGAAAAAAGTACAACAAACGAGGGATCGGAACAGCAATCGCACACAACAAAGCACGTAAAGGACGCGCAATTGGTGGAAGCCAAAACAATTATATTTTTTGGCTTTGGCAATTTCGCGCATTCAACCAAATATCGACGAGCGGTTGCGCTGCATTGACTGCGGCGCGCACAATATTTATTTAACGCAACCACTTGTACTAGACAACAACAACAATGTGAGCCAACAACAACAAAGCGCGCCACAAATCGCAATAAAAGCCAAACAAAAGCAAAAACAATGGCGGATATGTTGAGAAAAGGCGCCACAAAATAAAGCAAAAATATGAGAAAAAAGCGAAAAAAATGAAAAAAAAACAACAAAAAATTGAAAAGAAAAGAAAAAGCAACAACAACAAATGAATGGCACAATTCATATGCACGAATGAGCGCATGATTGAGTGGCTAAATTTCTGCGTCAACCCTTTTGCGCGGCACACACACACAAACAACGCCAACGCAAGCCTTTCCCCTGACGCGCGCCACCACAAACCGCAGCGCAGCGCCATTGAAAGGCTTGCGCGCGCGCCCTAAAATTTCACGTAATCAAAATCGGTGCTCTGCCATTGAGGAAATTTTGGGGTTTCACAACGTAGCGAACGTTTGTTTGGCTCGTTACCCCTTTTTGCTGTTTTTGTTATTGTTGTTGTTGTTGTGCGGTAGTCCGCATACTGCTGCGCGGACAATCATTAATTTGGCATAACAAAACCGCCCAGCGGCGGCACATGTCTGCACCACAGCAGCCGACACGTCGCTCCCAAGCCCTAGTGCGCGCTTCACACTCCGACCTGCCGCGTACCACATCCCACGCCTGCTGCCGCGTCATTGTAAATGCCTTCATTATTTGCAAACCTTTTCATTTTTCGTGGCTACAGTTGGGGTTCACCACCGCCTATTGTATGCCCATTTAGACCCTATAAATGTTGTTGCTATTATTGTCTATTTTGTTTTTCCTTTTTGTTGTTGTTGTTGGCGGCACGAGCTTCCGTCCGCTGATTTGCTGCTTACTTTATTCCTGTTTTGTTACCTGTAATTTGTGTTGTTTCGCCAGTTAAATATTATACTCGGTTCTAATGTGTATGCTATTGGTGTAACGGTAAATTTTGAATTTCGGCAGTGACTAATGCTTTGTTGGCATTACCGTTGGTTTTCCTTTGCTGATTTCAAACAGCGTTAATGAGTGCTGCTGGTCGGTTGTTTGGACGTTAGCCGTAGCACATGTGTTGCTGCTGTTGCACTGTGAGAAATGCTATTTAATAATGACGAATAACGGATAATTCAGAGAGAAGGTGGTGGGAGAACCATCATTAATCTTTGTTAGTTGAAAATAATTTAATGGAATTTTAAATTACTCGTAAAAGGTGGAAAATGTGGATTGCATTTGGTTAATTTTTTGCTTGGATTTGGTAGTTAAAAGGATATACAGAAGATTTAGAGCTTTCGAAGGACCACAGACGTGAAGAGAAATCTTATATTGAGCCTGTGCTAACAGTGTTTGTATATATTTGTGTCAATGTCCACTAAAAATATTGGATAATATTTTTTACAATCCCGAACTCACTTAACAAACCACTTACTCCATAATATGGTTACTTGAACTAAGATAGCATTAGTGAAACTCTCCCCCGACATTCAGAACCAGTATGCTAGATTTGATAAATATGCTGTAAGGTACATCAAAAGCGATAGGGCTCCTACTTCTAATGGCTCTAATATTAATACTCCTTATTTCTTTCATTTCTAAATACATAACAGCCATTTGAGGTACAATTCAATTTAAGTTCCTCGGGATCTTGCACTTCAGTTGCTAATGATTTTTTATCTAAATTTGGTGAGGAAAGTATCGAACGATTTTGGCGAACTTAGTTCAGAAGCGGATATTTCTAACCAAACAGCTCTGACCAAACATACCTCGGTTATCAGCTTTGTCGAGCTTTCATGTGTTTTTTGCGAGCTTTCATCATTTCATATGAGTTTTCATAATTTTTTTATCGCTTTGGTTCCTAAAGTTACGCTCAGTTGTTTTTATTCGTTAGTTGCAAGCTTACTGCAGAGCTTTTTGTGAAATTTCATCATTTATTATGCACTTTAATCAGTTTTTTTCGAACGCTTTGTTTGACATTTCTAAAGTGATTGAAAAGCGATAGTTGTAAGCTTACTGCAGAACTTTTTGTAGGCTTTCAGCATTTCGTTTGAGCTTTCATCAATTTATATTCACTGTCGCTTAATTTAAAATTCTTAAAAATGCGCTGAAAAGATTTCGAGTGCTAGTTGTAAGCTTATTCCCGAGATATTTGTGAGCTTTTATAATTTTTGTCTGTCGCTTTGGTTCGCATACCAAAAGTTACGTCCAGAAACATTCCTGTAAATTTACTCCTGACCTTTTTATAAGCTTCAAGCATTTCTTATGAGATTTCATAACTTTTATATTTCTATACTTTGGTTCACATTCCGTAAATAAGGTTGGCAAGTTTACAAGCGATAGTTGTTAGTTAATTTCAACGCATTTTTTAGCTCTCATCAGTTTTTATGAGCTTTCTTCAATTTATAATATATTCGCTCTTAATATTTGTAAGCTTACTTCTGAGCTTTTTCTGAGCTTTCATCAGTTCTAATGAGCTTTCAACAATTCTTATAGTTACTCTGATAAGCTGTTTTGTGGTATTTGTAAACTTATCCCAGAGCTTTTTATGAACTTTCATTACTTCTTAAGAGCTTTCATGTATTTTTTTGAACTTTCATTATTTATAATTTATACTGTTAAGTTTTTATGCAATATTTATAAATTTACCTTAGAGCTTTTTATGAACTTTCAACATTTTTATCTTAAATTTATATTCTCTCTCAATATTTGTTAGCTTACTTCAGAGCTTTTGTGAACTTTAATCAGTTCTAATGAGCTTTTAACAATTCTTAAAGTTACACTGATAAGCTGTTTTATGGTATTTGTTAACTTATCCCATGGCTTTTTATGACCTTACATTATTTCTTAAGAGCTTTCACGCATATTTTTGAGCTTTCATTATGTACAGGGCCTTTTATGAACTTTCATCATTTCTTAAGAGCTTTCACGCATTTTTTTTAACTTTCATTATTTAAAATTTATACTGTTAAGTTTTTATGTGATATTAAAAAAATTTACCCTAGTTTACTTTAGAGCTTTTTGTGAGCTTTCATCATTTCTTAAGAGCTTTCTAACATTTTTTGAGCTTCATTAATTATAATGTATACTGTTAGGTTTGTATGCGATGTCTATAAACTTACCCAAGAGCTTTTTGTGAAATCTAATTATTTCTTAAGAGCTTTCGACAATTTTTATGTTTTATGTTGTTATATTTTAACCTTTTGTTGGCTTTCATCTGTAATTATTTGTTTTTTTTTTTTTTTGTGTTGCGCGCAGTCCATTTCAACTGCTGAATTTTTTCAACATATTACCTGTCCAACAACGTTCCCAACTGTAACAAAATTAATATTAAAATCAGTTTTAACACCCAGCATTTTATAGCGTATATGAGTAACACATTTATTACTATTTTATATGCAAACTCACATGTACAGATGTAGGTATGTACTTGGGTGAAAGGGTGTGATATACACTTGTGTACAAATACCAAATTTTATGTCAACACTGATAAATTACCCAAAGTGCACAGGTGGACAGAAATACATTTTTTTTCCAACCAACCAACCATCCAACCAGTCAGCCAGCTCGCCAGCCTGTGGCAAATCACTACAACGTGGCTCAGCTGCCACACCAACTGAGCACAATTAAAATGCAACCAAAACTGTACAGATTTTCTAATGAAAATTTTCGGGTTATGTCATGGCAAATACCAACAAATACAACAAATATATGCATATATGTATATATGTATGTATATATGTAGTGCTATATATATGCAAATAAGTATGGCTTAAGTAAACAAACATATTTATGCAAATCGAATTGTGTTTGTGTGTGTGGCGCCCACGCGTTGTCTCAATTATGCATACAAATAAATATTTCCAACTCATCTACATTTACAACAAACACACTCATACACTCACATGCTCACACATGTGTGCATACATTAATTTAAGCAAACAGAGTCTAACTTGGTCATACTAAATTTTAGAGGTGTAAATTGGGTTAAAGGCATGCCTCGCTCTTATTGCTGCTGTTGTTGTTGTTGCTGTTTATACAATAATTTTGTTTTTGTTTTTGGTTTTTGTGCATTTTATTGTTGTTTTACATTACGTTTTCGAAGGCTTTCGCCGCCTGTTTGTTTACGCGCTGGACTGTGTATAATTGTGTGTGGCATTTATGCGCGAGCAATAGCTGGTTGAGTTGCGTTGCGTTGAGTTGAGTTTATGCGCTGTGGAGAGGCTGCTGGCGGTTGGCTGCTTTTAATGGGATTTACGGTGAGCGTGTGCTGTGCGCCATACTGTATGCTATGTAATTATGTGTGTGTGTGTGTGTGTGAGTGTGTGTGAGTTTGCTGGGGGTAGGGACCCGCAGTGCCACGGCGATGAGTTGGAATATTTTTTTAATTACTGCTCATTAGCGCCGTGCCAATGCGCCGTGAAGTAGATACACGCACACCAACTACAACAAAAACAACAACAACTTTTAACTTATCGATATGAAAAGCGTAGTCCTGCGGCGTCACTGTTGTTGTATATATGTACATTTTTGTTGTTGTTGTTGCACGCATTTATGCGTCTGCTGCCTGCTGCCTGTGTTGCCATATTTGCTTTGTCGCTTATCTTTAGCGACATCTTAAATCGCCAGCTGTGGTGTGTTAATGGTAGTTGTGTTGTCTTGTTAACTCGCTTAAATGTTGTTGTTGTTGTTGCTGTTATCGCACATTTGCCACAGCTATTGTTATTTAGTTAGCGTCGTAGTTGTTGTTGTTGTTGCAGTTGTCATTACTCTAATTATAGCTGTTGCTTGATAACTGTTTTCTCAGTTCTGTTGCTGTCGTTGTTGTTGTTCTTATTGCCAGCGCCGTTTTGTAGCCACATTGTCTTGGCAGATTTTATGAGCGAACGAACAACGCCTCAGCGTTTTTTGGGGCGCTAAATGTGCGTAGGTGTGATTTTCTAAATGTTTCTGTTTCTGTGTGTATTTCTGTTTGCGTTCCTGTTATTGTTGTTATTGCTCGCTTTGTTGCGCTTTTGTTTTGCTATTGTTGTTTTTATTGCTTCTGCCGCGCCAATTGCTTGGTTTTTGCTTTTGTTTTTGTATTTTTCGCCAACACACTGTGGCGTTTAAGTTTTAATTAATTTCATTTATTCTGCGCTGAAATGAAATCAGCTTGTTGTGTGCTGTTTGGGGGTGTACAAGCAGGCAAGCCGTTATTGCGTTTTAATAAAATACCGATTTTTATTGTGACGCCATATTTTTGAGAAATCAAGGTGTGGGGAAATTACGCAGGCAAAAGCTGAAAGTCTTTAAAACCGCATCATCTAGATCTTCAATTGCGCTGAGAAACAACTCAACTCTTCTTCCAACTGTTCCAACCGAGTGGGTAATACTTTTTCACGAACTCTCCGCTATTCTATCACACCAATAATTCACTCCATTCATCGTTAAAATGGTTCCGATATTGTATTCAGATTTATACATTTCTTTGGGTTTTTGTCTGTCCGATGTATTCCTTGGTGGTTCACCAAGTTCAAAATGAACTTAAAGCCTTTAGTACTCAATTTTAGATATTAGGTTTTGTCTTGTATTGCGAGCCTTTTAAATTATTTTCTATCACTTTATTTCACATTCCCAAAGTTACGCTGAGAAGCTTTTATGCGACTGATAAACCAGAGCTCCAGAGCTTTTTGCGAGCTTTCAACATTTCTTAATAGCTTTCAACAATTCCTAAAGTTATTTGTAAACTTACCCTAAAGCTTTTTATGAACTTTCATCAAGTATCTCTGCTAATATATATGATATGTTTTATCGATTTTATTTATGATATATTTTATAGAACTCAATTTTAGATATTAGGTTTTTGCCTTGAGTGTATTTGTATTAAGAGCTTTTTAAATTATATTTGTATCGCTTAAGTTGACATTCCTAAAGATACGGTGTGAAGCTTTCATGCAATTCGAGCTTTCATTAATTCCTTAAGTTCCGTTAAACTTTTAAGCGATATTTATAAACTTACCCTAAAGCTTTTTATGAACTTTCACTGAAGAATCACTGCTAAAATTTGTGTTATATTTGAACAGAGCTTCCTTCTTTCAACTGTTACATCTCTAAAAAACTTTATCAGCAAATAATTCACTATGGGTTGTTTCATTATGGCTTTATGTGGTCTTTCAGTTGGTTGGTTAGTCATTACAGTTAATACAGTTACCATTAATTACGAGTATACATTTCCTAATTTTCCTTTACACTAAAATTCCAAAATTTTTGTGTTCTTTTGTCGAAAAATATCTGAAATTTTCTGTTTTTGCACGAATAAAACCAAATGCTGAAGAAGTCTGATAGTAGGCTCCTTCTTGAATTGCATATTATTCAATATAGCTGTATGTTTAAAATAAGGGAAGACAGATTATGGCTAAAACCGTGTTATAGTCGAAAAATTATTTTCTGGCTACAAATGTTATCATTTCGTTGGAACTAGATATATAATTTCGAGAACCCATTGAGCTCTTAGGAAAGAATAATCTCTATAAACCTTTAAAAAAGTTGCTGAAAACGCCATTTTCAAAAAGAAAAGATTCTAACTATGGACCAGTATTGAAGTTACCGGATCAATTCAGTTTTGTTTTACCAAAATCTTACAAGGGAGTTGAGATTTGCGGGATAGTTCTAGGACGTTATAAAAAAAGGGTAGATTGTCTTTAAACTATATTCCAAATTTTGAACAACCAAATTTGATTTCTGTCAAAAGGGAAATCATTACAGCTTTCTTAATGTCATTTGGATCGCCTCAGTACAACATTTGTAAAACATAAGACACATAAGATCATATAAGTAATCCTAAGAAAACTCAACCAGATACACAACATAAACGAAAGATGCCAGAAATCCCAGTAAAAACCATAGTAAATATCAATTGTTCGTAAGCAACGAAGAGGAAATCTCGTCCCAATAGGGTATCTTATTGAAATGCCGAAGCAACTAGCAAAAAATTAACGATAAACTAAAACAATAAAAAAGGCAAACAAAAAGCTAACAGCAAAAAAAAGAGAAAACACCAAGAAAAACAAAAAAGGCAAACTAAAGCTGTAAAGCCATAAAATGGACGAAGTAAAAAGGCCGCCTACAAAACATAAAACAAAATCCACCCACTCGGGACAACAATTGAGGTCAAAGCAGAAAAAGGAAATTAATGAAAAATTTGTTTGGCCGAAAGAGTTGAGTTGAGTTAAAAAGGATACGTTTACATGACTAAATACAAAGTAACAGTTTATAAAAAAAAAAAGAGTTTAATGAAAATAGATAACAAAGGCATTTTCCGGTTGTTTCTTCCTCGGACTTTTATCTTAATAAACTACACCGTAGATAATCCTAACAAGTCAACGCGACGCAAGGCAAAGTCAAGATGTGGGGCTTGAAGCTTCGAGTGTAAGAAAAATGAAGTATCACTGCGCGTAGTTGAAAGCCAACGGTAAAGGTAGATAGATAGCGGGAATGCAAAACAAAAAAAAACGCAAAGAAGAAAGACAAATGTTAAAAAAGCTTAAAAAATATTGCAGGTTTCAAAGGAAATAACTTATTTACGCAAGCGAAGCAGGAAGTTATTGTTGGCGCTGTTCGGTTGCTGTAGTAAGAAAGGTGGAGAACGAAGCAAGCGAAATAATTCCGTTTAATGCCAAAGTTAAATGCGGAAAATAAACTTGCAATTTTGTTAAGTTGCTCGATAAGACAATTGCCATGCGGGTGACATAAACTCCTAATGGCAGGTACAAATATGGCAACAGGCTGTTGAAATCTGTAAAATTTTAATGCGCCGAGTTGAATAAACTTTGTCTAGTGAATTGAAATTTGTGGATCTTAATTACCTGGCGAAATTGTTTTGGAGGGATGAAGTTTGCTGATAATTAATTGTTTTTTTTTTGTAGCACGGGAGATATATCAGAATTAATGTGAAAAGAAGATAGATTTAAGGATTTACGGAAATGTAACTTGCATTAAGAAAGGGTTACAAAGGCTTTAGTGAGAACGATAGAGAGAGCGATAAATGAAGATTTGTGATGTACTTGAGGCAATCTTTGTATAGATTTCCGCCATACTAGATGTATATTGCTTGAAACTGAAACATTTTTTGATGTAAAAATCCTGAAAATTTATCGAGTCCGCGAAAATAGATTAAAAAATTAGAGACTTGCTACAAATTAGCTCCATTTCCGTTATTAATATTTCTTGGGTACTCAAATAATCACAGCCAACTTCATTTGAAATTCTTCAGATGAGCTGGAACTTCAAAAAATTGTATTAGTAAATTTTGTTTTCGGTAGTTGGCCCTCAGTTGGATATACAATATTTCTCGTATGTTCGGAATAAGCGCTGAACAGTCACCAGCACTTGTTCTGTCGCAAGATACTTCTGACCCAAGGTAAATCGCAAGAGGTCTAGGGAACCTTTAGTAAAGTCGATCGTCCCTTAGTCATAGGGGTTCTAACTGCACATTGTCCCATTGAGATGCTTGAAGGAGTATGAGGTGGAATGGTTTTTGCGTGATCTAGTCAAAAGTTTCTTGGATCTCACTTTATAGTACAACCTCGCGAATTAGCGGATATAGAAGTAAAAAAACCTCTGGGAACCAATGTATGGGACGATTTAACGGTCTTCGACCACGACCGTTTTCGCTTGATATTGTGGTATGTGATCAATTTTTCGTCGCCAGTCACCATCCGCTTCAAAAATTGGTCGAGTTCGTTCCGTTTCAGCAGCATATCGCAGGCGTTGATTCGGTCCAAAAAGTTTTTTTCGCGTCAAATCATGCGGCACCCAGACATCAAGCTTTTCTGTGTATTCAGCCTTCTGCAGATGGTTTAAAATAGTTTGGTGACTAACTCCCATCTCCTGGGCGATGTAACGAGATGCCACATGCCGGTCTAACTCGATGTTTTCCATGATTTGATCGGTATTCGTCGTCACAGGTCTTCCGCCGACAGGCTTATCCATGGTGTCGTTTTCATACGCTCTGAATAGTCGAATCCATTCCTCCGCAGTTCGAAGTGATAGAGCACCATCCCCCAAAACTCCATTAATCTCACGGAACGTTTCTCTAGCGGATTTGCCTTTAACGAAGGACAACTTTAAAATAGCGAGAATTTCGGCGTTAGTGAACTCCATGTTTACACGTTTATAACTGTTTAACGCTAAACTTATCATGCATAGCGTCGTTTTGTAGGTTATGTATCCAATGACCTTTCATAGATGTATAGTATTGCCAGATATGAGCTCTTTAGCGCTTTATACTACATAGCCGCGAAATTCAAGAGACAAAAAGGCGGAAGGGAGATGTTTGCCAACTTAATATTTATAAGTAGAGCTCTAATGTAAAAATCATCTCATATGAGTAATTGACTTATTCGAAACAAGATGTGAGATATATAGACATACATTTTTTTTTGTAAAGAACCTTTCTGCAAAACATAAAATTATATTAGGAAAACTTAGAGAACGAAGAAACTAGTCTAGGTTATAATATCAAAATGGTTTAGATACCAAAACCAGGAATTCTAAAGACTTGGGAGGAAAAACTTCGAAAGACTTGGCGACTTGATGGGTTTTTGTGGACCCAAGTGAAGTGAATGGTGTTGTTGTTATTGTAGAGACATTAAACATTCCCCAAATAACTTTCTTTAGTGTTGTCGAGTTGTTAGTACTTGAATGGGTACAATTTCGTGTCTGTTCCATTTACATAGACCAGGCTATCTTGGAATCAGAATCGATATTGATTTCTAATTACTTATTGATTAAGCAGAATTAAACACCTCCGGTTCAAGTGAGTTTTCAGAAATTTTTTGGGGTATATGTACAGAGAAGAGAAAAATGTGTTCCCATGGAACTCCTGGGATTGTCGCGTTCCTGGCAACGCTAGGGTGGCTACTAGTTTGCCAATAGAATCTACTTGATCGTCCGAAGCGTTTGAGCATTCTTGTGATCCTCCAGCGGGTGACAAATTGAGAAATTCGGTATACGGAATTTGCTCTCTTTCGTAATTTATTAAACAAGTACTGTATGTCTGGTTTATGTAGTGTACTGTAGATAAAATGAAAAGGCTTTCAACTAGGAATTTGTAGGAAAAAGAAGCAACATCACTCTTTTCTCCAGTGGCTACAGCTGTTACAATGGTCAATAGAATTATATTTTATAGCTTTCGAATGTACTGCTCTCCATAGACACCCTACGCAAGAGAATCACTCACAAAATAACAACTTGACGACAACATTTACTCTGTATACAGAGTTGTAAGATCTATAGTGTCCCCCACTCGCTAGCAATCCAACTTCATATACGCTGTAGTATTGCTGTTGCCATTTCACCAAAGAAAGACACACAAATATGCAAACAGTAAGCACTGGCAGAGAGTCATAAAATTGCACAAAATTTATTTGTATGCATAAATATACACAGATATACATATAGATATATAGAGAGATATATAGATGTATAGCTACATATATAGCAAATGTATTGTCTGTCTGCTTTGTTTACAGTTTTATTGCTGACAAATTGTCATTTTATGGTTGTACAGCTCAATGACTAAATATTTCACAGCAACAAAAAAAAACAACAACAATAACAAATTGCACAAAGTGCTCTTGTAGTTATTGCATTTGTTTTTATACCCTGAACAGGGTTAAGTTTGTCACGAAGTTTGTAACTCCCAGAAGGAAGCGTCGGAGGCCGTAATATATATATAGTCCTTCATTTTTAAGATATCGTTTTGAAATTTTGCAGATGTTATTTCCTCTTCAAGAAGCTGCTCATTTGTCGGAACTGACGATATCGGACCCTTATATCATATAGCTGCCATACAAACTGAACGATGGGAATCAAGGGCTTGTATGGAAAACTTCCGCATTTGACGTGGAATCTTCACGAAATTTGGTGTGAGTTATTGTTCATAGAAATAATTTAATCTCCGAAAAAATTGTTCAGATCGGTTCACTATAGCATATAGCTGCCATACAAACTGAACGATGGGAATCAAGGGCTTGTATGGAAAATTTTCGCATTTGACGTGGTATCTTCACGAAATTTGGTGTGAGTTATTGTTCATAGAAATAATTTAATCTCCGAAAAAATTGTTCAGATCGGTTCACTATAGCATATAGCTGCCATACAAACTGAACGATGGGAATCAAGGGCTTGTATGGAAAACTTCCGCATTTGGCGTGGTATCATCACGAAATTTGACATGGATTACTGCTTAGAGTAATAATATAATCTCCGAAGAAATTGTTCAGATCGGTTCTTAACCGACTAAGAATTAGTAAAATGTTTTCTTTTTTTTTTACTTATTTTTCTTACGTCTTTAGATTTGCTTAAACACATAACGGGTGATTTTTTTGAGGTTAGGATTTTCATGCATTAGTATTTGACAGATCACGTGGGATTTCAGACATGGTGTCAAAGAGAAAGATGCTCAGTATGCTTTGACATTTCATCATGAATAGACTTACTAACGAGCAACGCTTGCAAATCATTGAATTTTATTACCAAAATCAGTGTTCGGTTCGAAATTTTTTTATCGACAAATTTTGTTCAGCGATGAGGCTCATTTCTGGTTGAATGGCTACGTAAATAAGCAAAATTGCCGCATTTGGGGTGAAGAGCAACCAGAAGCCGTTCAAGAACTGCCCATGCATCCCGAAAAATGCACTGTTTGGTGTGGTTTGTACGCTGGTGGAATCATTGGACCGTATTTTTTCAAAGATGCTGTTGGACGCAACGTTACGGTGAATGGCGATCGCTATCGTTCGATGCTAACAAACTTTTTGTTGCCAAAAATGGAAGAACTGAACTTGGTTGACATGTGGTTTCAACAAGATGGCGCTACATGCCACACAGCTCGCGATTCTATGGCCATTTTGAGGGAAAACTTCGGAGAACAATTCATCTCAAGAAATGGACCTGTAAGTTGGCCACCAAGATCATGCGATTTAACGCCTTTAGACTATTTTTTGTGGGGCTACGTCAAGTCTAAAGTCTACAGAAATAAGCCAGCAACTATTCCAGCTTTGGAAGACAACATTTCCGAAGAAATTCGGGCTATTCCGGCCGAAATGCTCGAAAAAGTTGCCCAAAATTGGACTTTCCGAATGGACCACCTAAGACGCAGCCGCGGTCAACATTTAAATGAAATTATCTTCAAAAAGTAAATGTCATGAACCAATCTAACGTTTCAAATAAAGAACCGATGAGATTTTGCAAATTTTATGCGTTTTTTTTTAAAAAAAAGTTATCAAGCTCTTAAAAAATCACCCTTTAGTTACTAAAAGAAATGCACCTGTGAAGGGTATATTAGCCGAGGTTAACGATTTTTCTTGTTATTGTTGTTGTTTGTTGTTGCTATTTTTTGCGAGCATTTTCGAGTATTTATTAGTAGCAACTCGCTGCTTGGTGCGATTGACCAGGCGACAGTGGCTTAGTTTTACAGCTCAATTTGTATGTGCAAAAACTACAAAAACTTAAGAAAAAACAACAAAAACAAACGAAGAAAACCACAAATATTTAGCACACAGAGCAATGTTAGTGCTATAAAGATATAGCTTTGTATGTATATATGTGTGTGTGTGCACTCGTTAGTGACAACAAAATGCCTTGAAACCAATGACCGCATCTCGATGTGGTGAATCTGGTTAATACTGGCGTCTGCTGAGGCGCCTTCAACTGAGTGTATGTGTGTGTGTGTGTGCTTAGTGTGGGTGGACTTCCATATAAGCATATATATGTATGCATATATGTATATACATATGTATGTGTGAACGCCAGTCTGTCGCTCTTCATTGTGTACCAACTTGTAGAATTTATTGCTTTTATTTGCATTATTATAAAACCAGTGCAAGTATTAGAAAATATTTGTCTTTTCAACACTTTGCACGCAAGCAGACACACACACACACACAATGATTTTATATATACAAAATTGCATATGAGTATGTGTGTGTAGAAGCAGTCATTGGCACATTTGTCTATGCGCCTAAAAGCTTGCTAATATCATACGCTTGATTGCATATATGTGCATGTTTTTTTTTTTTTTTTTTTTTTTTTTTTTTTTGTTTCCGAAGGGGGAATCTTCAAAAGATACTGGTAATGTATGTTACCAGTATGCACGATTCATACTGTCCGCTAAAGATACACCTCATTCGGGACCACGCCCAACTATGTTGGACTTGCGAAACAGTATGCCTGCGTACTAAACCCTGAACTCCGGCTCCTATAGCTTATAATTGGACCTGCGGGACCGCCGTTAAGCACTACTTCGCAGGACCAAGCTGGGCCACTTTGCCACTTCAGATACTCCCCGCAGGGTTATTCATTTTGTATTACACTTCTGCGCTGTCGTTCTTTAACCCTAAGTTCTTGGATCGCTATAGCAGTCCACTCCTTCATTTTGGCACACACCAGCTGCGATTGCAAAATGTGACTCACTATGTTATCAGGCGTCATTTCTTCATTAATTATCTGCTCTACCGAGGTTCTCTCCTTTACATATCTCGAGCAGGAGAAAAATATATGTTCTGCATTTTCTTCTGCACTTCTGCAGAAGGAACATTCAATATTGTCGTCGTGGCCGAACCTGTGGAGGTACTGCCTGAAACAGCCATGTCCAGACAGGAACTGGGTCAGATAGAAGTCTGTCTCTCCATGTAGCCTACCAATCCAGGTTGATACGTTCTTAATGAGTCTATAGGTCCATCTTCCTTTTTCTGCCGCATCCCATTGCGCTTGCCACTCGTTAAGACTCACCTGTCTCTCCTCTTTGCGCTCATCGTCCGTTAGGCGCCTATTCACAAGTTTTGTCTTTCGATAGACTCTGCTAAGCTCCGAAGCCATTATATCCGGTGGCATAAGGCCAGCTATGATACCAACAGCTTCGTGTGACACCGTTCTAAACGCGCAGGCAACTCTAATGGCGCTTAATCTAGAAACTGTCTTTGCCTTGTTGGCACATGTTTTTTGATGTAAAGCCATCCCCCATATAGGAGCCGCGTACATCAGTACTGATTGGCTAACTTTAGCTAGTAGAGTTCTCCTACTATGGCTGGGTCCGCCAATGTTGGCCATGATTCTCGATAGGGCCGCTGTCACTCTAGCTGCTTTGCCACATGCTTTCTCGATGTGTGCCTTGAAGTTCAGCCTCGCATCGATCATAACGCCGAGATACCTCAGTGCATTTTGTGTTACAACATTGTACCCATCAATATTTAGGGTGACCGTTTCCAGTTTTTTCCTGCTCGTGATAAGAACAGCTTCAGTTTTTTCCCCAGCAAGCTGTAGTTTAGTTCTAGTGAGCCAATCTTTGATTTTTGCAGTGGTCTCATTGCAAACGCTTTGAATGTGGAAAAGTTCCTTCGCAACGATCGTCACGGCGATGTCGTCCGCGTAGCCAATTATTTGGGCGCCTTTTGGCAGGGGTAGTCGTAACACACCATCATACAACACATTCCATAATAACGGACCCAATACGGAGCCTTGCGGTACTCCACCTGTCACCACGTACTTTTTTGGACCTACATCGGTATCGTACAATAGCAGCCTATCAGACAGATAACTACTAATTATTCGCAGTAGATACCTCGGTGTATTTCTCGCCTCCAATGCGCTTATAATGTTCGGCCAGTATGCCGAGTTGAAAGCATTTTTCACGTCAAGTGTGACAACCGCACAATATTCTTTCTCACCGAACATCCATCTGGTGCCCGATATGGCTTTGGCCGCAATATCAGTCACTTTTCCTACAGCGTCTATGTGCATGTGTTTGAGTGTGTGTGTGTGCATTACAAGTGTTGCCAGGCAATTTTATTGCGGTCGATTCACAGCTTTCACAGATTCAAATCACCGCACTGCTAAGTATTGCTTGTTACAAGCAATCGCCATGTAAGTGCAAGCCAAAGAGACACACACACACTGCAAGCAAGCTGCTTGCCAATACACTTGCTTGTAGGCATGCCTCTATCTGTGTGTGGATGTGCCTCTCTCTGTGTTAGCTATTATACGGTTGACCCATGTATGCGCTATGTTCTGCTGGCTGTTTGCCAAAAAGCACCATTTGGCTGCCTCGACTTCCTTTTTAGTTGTCTTCTTTTCCTTTCTTTTTTTATTACTCATGATTCAGCATTCACTGCTTATTCAAATTTTGGCTCAAATGAAAAAAGGGTCTAAAAAAAGAACAAAAACAAAATCGGTTGTAGGCATAGCAAATAAAAAATAGAGTCAAAGCAAAGTAGTAGTATGTAGAAGACGCGCTAGATATCAAAGCGTAATAAAGACTAAAGGCATCGGTTTTACTGCAAAGTCATTGACTTTATCAGTCGTGTCAGTATGTCCTTTTCGTTTTTTTTTTTTTTTGTTGATTTCACTTTCTTTTTTTGTGCGCGTTTCACAAAGCGGCGGATGTTGGCAGCGGCAGCAGAGGAAGCCGCTTGGCGCACTTTGATCAATGAAAAGTTTGAAAATTAGCATATATTGTTGTGCAGAGCAGTGTACGAAAATGTGTGCAATGATGTTGGCATTAGTAAAAGTATTGAACAGCGCTGATTAGTTATTTGTCAAAGGGGGCCACAGTAATGCATGTATTCTTATGAGAAAAATGCTTAGTAGTTACATATTAAGTTGAATATGCCTGTATGAAGTTATTCGTAGCATACTTTTAGGCGATCAATACATTTTTTTGAGCTATTTCATAAAGAACTTGGCATAGTTTTGGGTGCTGCAGTTTCAACATGCATTCCTTTCACTCAGTTCCGAAAGTTGTTTTTAGTAATGACTTATCCATTGTGTAACTAGGTTCAATATTAATAAGAATGCTGAAAAGTCTTTTAATTCCTAATTTTCGATGTCAAAAGTCTAACTGATATCATCACTACTATTTCGAAATTCGATAATCTAATGACTAATATATGTATTCTCTACTACAAATCATAGGAGAGCTTACACTCGCCATTAGGTTAGGTTAGGTTATACTGGTAGGCCAATACGCCTCACATAGACCTATTTAGGTCCTTTGCGATACCAGATGGAGTGCCGTCACGTTGTCCACGAGGAGTAATCATCCTTTAGGATGCCTTCGCTTGACGCGAATTTTAAAAGTTTTTGTAGCTTCACTTTTGATACCTCTTCCAGACTCTCATATTGTGAGGCCCCCAAGTAGCGAAGTCGTTGTCTTGACAATGCAGGGCAGGAGCCCATAAGATGCTTCATTGTTTCTATTGCACCTTGCTCTTGACATTTCCTGCAGTCTTCCCGATCCGTAAGTCCCGTTTTGTAGGCATGTGCCGCCACCAGACAGTGACCTGTGAGTATTCCCACCAAGCTCCTGCAGTCCCTTCTATCGAGTGACAGAATGAGTTTGGTGTATTTCTGGTCTACGGCTTTACACATGGCTTTAGCGGTTTTACACAACGGTATATTTGTCCACCGTGTTAGGATTCTCCTTTTCATGCCCCTGTCCAGATCATCGTACAGACAGTGCATGGGTTTGCCAATGTCGGTCGCGTTTCCGGAACACAGTTTTACGCCTACAATCTCGTTGCCTTCAATGCCTTTATGCCCTGGCACCCAGTAGAAGTGAAGACACGTGTTCCTAGCAGCCCTCTCCACTGCCACCCTGGTATCCAAAACACTTTTGGCCGAAATGCAAACCGAGGTTGTTGCCTTGATTGCAGCTTGACTGTCTACGTAGATATTGACTTTGGAGTAGCCGGCTTCTGTGTTGAGAGCTAGCTCTGCGGCTTTCCCAATAGCAAACACCACTCGCCATTAATCTCAATAAAAATGTATTGCAGTCACTGTGTTATTCTTCTTAGAAGTCCATTGAGCTACTTGACGGATAACCACTCTGATTTGAATCAGCGAAGGAACGTTGAACTCGCATTTGGGATTTATAGATCTTCAAAATTTTAGTTTTCTAAAATGTTCATTTATGCTGCTCCTAAATAAATCGTATGCCAGTTATGTTGTTCTACTAGTTACTTATTTTGATAAATTGATTGCTATATAGCTAAAGCAACCAATTTTGTATATAGCTTTAAAGAATTCTCTAATTTCTTTCACGTTTGGTACTCATATTAAGCTACCCTCAGAGTGTCGGTCCATACTTTGGATTCCGGGTGATGTCGAACGTTACCGGTGCTTCCAAATAATTTTGAACCATGTCAGACAATATTTTAGCCTTTTCACACAGGAGCTAAGCTAATTGATCAATTAACCGGCCTCTGCTCGATTAGAACGCTGATTAAGATGGATTTAGTATACAAAATTAAAATTTACATTGAATTTTGATTGAATTTTAAACTACTTGAAAATGTAATGCAACTCTGCAACATAGACCGAGTTGCATTTCTGCGAGTTGTTGTTCACGCTACACGTCGGTAGATGTCGCTGCTGAAAATAAATAAAAAACAGCAATCAGCTGATGAAACTTGCTTCTTCTTCTTATGAAAAGCTAAAACAAAAATGTATAACAGCTGATCGATTACCGAGTAGCCGGTAGTGTAAAGTGCAACAACTGGTTTCTCAATCAAAATTTTAATTAATCAATTAATTTGGCTGTGTGAAAAGGCTATTTGATATCTAGTTATCCAATTAAGCAAAATTTAGCCACATAAACTCTTCCTTTGTATTCCCTCCTCACCTCTCTGAGCAACTCAAGTATATAAGAAGAAATATCATCAAAATTGCAAATATCACTTCGTTTTGGTTAAAAATTGTGTAACACTTCAAATATTTGTTTTGGAAAATATCTTCTAAGTTAATGAAAATCAAATTGACAGTGCTAAATAAGTGAATTTAGCAAGATATATATATATCAGCAAATATTTGTTGCTAAGGCAGAAAGCATCAAGCACTTTAGTGCAGCTTAAGCTTAAGCATCCAACCATGCTTGTCTTTCGATATACTCATGAAACGAAAATATATTTATGTGAAAACTCATATGCAAATATTTGTCATTTTGTGTCAAATTTAAAAGACATCAAAATCCATGTGGGAAGGCATACAGTTATGCAAAGTTCGGCAGCAAATATTGGTTTATTAACCCTGTTGGAATAAATACGATATTAGATTTAGTGATGTATACGATACTTGACTGATGACAGATTATTTTTATAAGCTCTGATTTTAAGTTCTTATAAAGACTCAGTTCAGTGGACCAATGAAGTCAAATACGTGATTATCTATTCCGATACCTAAGCGGCAATCATGTCTATATCATCGATGATTATCAATTTGATTTTGTTTTGGTAATGTCTCGTGTCTCTATTGATCGCCTACCTCTCTAAGATCTTTTCCTATTTGAGGCTAGTATATTTTTTTCAAAAGATCGACTTTATAAGAGCTCTTTGGACTATTGCATGTAAGACTGTAAGATCACTCTGGTTAGAGATAGATAGCAGAATGTTATAGATAATCTTGGAACCTGTTCTGCTACAGTTCCCAATATTAGAAGAGATATTTCGTGGCTACTTTACTTTAAGACAGAGCAATTGTATTGGAGGGTTATGTCGTGGAAATATTCATCGTCTCCTCATAGATTTATCAGTTATCATGAAATGCTGTGATACTTTTTGGATCCATAAAGAGACCACGCATGCTTGGAGGCCTTAGTACCACCTCGGCGAACTTTGAACTATTGCATGTAAGACCGGAAGATCCCTCTGGTTAGGCATGGATAAAGGATATTACAGAAACTCCTGGAATCTCTTGAAACTAAATTTCCGATACTACATACATTCCTTTGGGAAATAATAATTGATAATATTTTTTGGACAGATTATTCATCTCTTAATTGATTCGCCAGCTTTCATGAATGGCTTTGATCCCTATGGATCCTTATGGATCCATAAAGAGACCACGCATGCATGGTGGACTTACTACCACCTCAGCGAATTTTGGACTACTGCTTCGAAGACTGTAAGTTCCCTCTGGTCAGGGATGATTTTTTTTTAATTATATTGGAATTTACAAGAATTTCATTTGGTTAATAGTATCTCTACGACGATCTAACTCTGTTTGGATCGGTAAGTAAAAAAGCAGATGATTCGGTACGATTCGGTTCGATTTTTGAGTCTTGTATTTTTTTGAGTGATAGAACCTGGATATATGATCGATCAAGTACTGTCAATTCAGTTGCATTTCCTTAAGTTCTACGGAGGATATTTTATATTGTTGAAACCACAACACAGAAGCTTTTTCGTTGTGAAAGCTTTCGAAAGCTCTTCTGTAAAGAAGCAGAAGAAAAATAGCCTTTCCATTTCCTTCAGTTCTACGGTATATAGTGTTGAAACCACAACACAGAAGCTTTTCCGTTGTGAAAGCTTTCGAAAGCTCTTCTATAAAGAGCCTTTTTATTTCCTTAAGTTCTACGGGGATATATTGTTAAAACCACAACACAGAAGCTTTATCGTTGTGAAAGCTTTCGAAAGCTGTTCTGTAAAGAAGCAAAATACAAATAGCCTCTCCATTTCCTTCAGTTCTACGGGGATATATTGTTGGAATCACAACACAGAAGCTTTTTCATTGGGAAAGCTTTCGGAAGCTCTTCTGTAAAGAAGCAGAAGAAAAATAGTCTTTCCATTTCCTTAAGTTCTACGGGGATATATTGTTAAAACCACAACACAGAAGCTTTTTCATTGTGAAAGCTTTCGAAAGTTTTTCTGTAAAGAAGCAGAAAAAAAATAGCCTTTCCATCTCCTTCAGTTCTACGGTATATATTGTTGAAACCACAATACAGAAGCTTTTTCGTTGTGAAAGCTTTCTCAAGCTGTTTTGTAAAGAATCAGAAGAAGTAGAGCTTTAGATAACTTCAAAGCATAACTTCACTAACAGCTTAAATTAGTCTCAGAGGGTTAGTTGCTTTGTAGTTAGATAGCATAAAATAAAATTGGAATAATCAAACCAACAACTAACCATGATATATTTGCCTGAATATATAAAATAACAATAACAAAAGCATAGCTCCTTTAAAACTAAAGCGCATAAAATAAATAAATCCAGCAAGTAAACAATAGAGACAGTCACCGACATACAAGCATACCTTTGCAGCTGCATGCATGCTTGTCACAAATCATATAATTCGCACACGTGCATAAATAACTTGGAGCACAAAGCAAACGAAAACATACATGCATGCCTGCATATATCCCGATAATCCCCTTAGGTGCATTCAATCCGCATTGCTTTCACCTCTTGTGACTGCGCACCGCTCCTCTGCTGCGGCGCTGCTCAGCTCTGGCATGCTCAAGTGCCATATCCAATTCCATTGTGCATTTCTTGGCAATCTCACACACATTTGTCAAACATCATGCTTACACAATTGTTTGGTCAGTTTTTGATTTACTTAACAATTTCGTTTGCACTTGTGGAATCTGTGTGACATGCCATATAAACATCGTCAGCTCACTCTTTGCATATGTATAAGTGAGTGTGTTGTGTTTGTTGGTGTGTTTGTGTTTGTTGTAGTTGGTGTGTCGGCTGTTTTGTTTAACAACTGAATTTATAACCACTTGGAATTAAAATGTCAATAGATATCAATTTTTCAATTGACCATAAATAATTTAATACAAACTGGTGATTTTTTTTTGTTGTTTTTGCACATACACTCGGAGTAAAACATGATTAATTGTGTGAAAACTGTATTGCTTCGGCTGAAGTGGCAAAAAAAAAGTGATTTTATTTAAATTGTTCATTGTGACACTTTGTCAGCAATATATACATACATACATATATATCTATATACATATCTATATGTGCAGTTATGTGTCGCTGTGTTTGCTTTTAGTAATTTGCTAGTGCAAACAATTGAGTGTTGTAATATAAAAATTAATGATTGTTAAATTGAGTTAATAAAAATAAAAATAAAAAATAAGTGAAATGAAAAAGTAGTGAGTGAGTGCTTGGCAAATGAAATTGCTACATTTAAGTGACAATTTATTTGCAATAATTTTAAGTGATTTCGTTTATCAATTTATTTATAAGTGGCAGTGCATTTCTTCTACAGAAGCAAGCTTTTGCGAGTGGCAAAATAATAAAATGCATTTGGAGCACAATTTCGGTTATTTTTTGGAGTAAAACGAGTTGTTTAAAAAATACATAAGTGATTTTGATAAAATTCTAGAAAATTAATAAATATTAAAATTTTCAAACAAACTAATTACAATTAAATTTGCTCATCTAATCAACTAGCCAACAAAAGTAGCTGCTTATAAAACATTACCGGGTTTCTTATACATTATATACATTCTGTCAAATAAGTACCCGGAAAATAAAATTGAATTAAAACACAAACAACCTATCAATCATCTAAATTTATTATATCCTCTTCAAAATAGACCCCTTCTGAGGCAATACACTTCTCTTAACGAACAATCCAATCATCGAAACACTTTTTATATCTATATTCCGGGATGACCTTCAGTTCTCGTTGTCGATGTCTTCAATGGTTTCAACGAAGTGCTAATTTGAGTTTTGGAAACAGGAAAAAGTCACACGGGGCAATATCTGGAGAGTACGTTGGTTGTTCGATGATATTTGTTGAATTTTTGTTCAAAAACTCGTTCACAATGCGCTGGTGCATTATCATGGTGCAAAATCCAACTGTTGTTCCGCCACAAGTCTGGTCTTTTGCGACGAACACTATCTCAAACGCTTCATAACGCCAAGATAATATTTTTTATTGCCCGTTTTGCCCTCCGGTAAGAATTACGAATGAACAACACCACGAATATCGAAGAAAACGGTCAACATCACCTTGATTTTCGATTTGCTTTGGTGCGGCTTTTTCGGTTTCTGCTCATTTTTGTCGCGCCATTCCGATGATTGTTGACTTTTGCATGTCGTACTCCAAAATACATATCTCGTCACCAATTATGATGCGTTCGATGAACTTTGGATCGGAATTTACGCGTTCAAGCATTTCTTCAGCCACCTTGCGATTCACTTTTTGAAGAAAATACAGATCTTTTAGCACCAATCGCGCTGCCACTTTCCGCATACCCAAAACATTACCCAAAATATGATGAGCGGTCGGGAAAATTTGAAATGAGAATTTCCGGGTACTTATTTCACAGAGTTTGACAGTAGAAATGAAAGCAGTAGTAGAAATCCCTGGTTAATATGACCAGCACGCATGAAATTATATTAATAACGGCACTTAAATTTATTATTTTCTAAATACTTTTGAAAAATATCAATGCATTACTTCAGTCGTAGAACCAGTTTTTAAAATAATTGTTTCTCTACGAACGAAGTAGAAGGGTATCGAACAAGACAAATGCTTCTTGAGACTTTTAAAAGTATGGAATTTAGAAATTATTCTGAATTTTCGAAAACTAGAAATTGTCATTAGAAGCGCTATCTATACCAATTTAATATTTTGAGTGCTCCAAAAAAACTTTAAAAGAGAAGTGTAAGACTTCAGAATGTTCTAGTGTAGAATGATTCCTGTTTTTCGACAATTTTTGCCAACAGAGCGAACCCGTCTATAATTCTCACATAAGTTAACTGCGAAAATGACAAAGGAATATGAATATGACTGTTAAGGTCTGCATGCGATTTTAGGATATTTTTATTTTTTTACTACTAAATTATGGGTTATAACGGGTGATCCAAGTAGAGGTATTTATTTCAATAACTTTTTTTTTATAGAACACGCTTGAGTCGGGCCAAGCTGTCATGTTATTTTTGTTTAGTATTGTTTGACTATAATCGCTTAAAGCGGTTTCTACGCCAAATATATATATTGTTTGACATTTCATCATTGAAAGACTTACGCCTGAACAATCGTTTACAAATTGTTCAAATTTATTACGAAAATTTACGTTACATAAAGAATGTGTTTCACGCGCTTCGCTCAATTTATGGTTACCGTAATTGGTCTACCCAGGGTACTATTCGCAACACCATCACCCATCTTGAGACCCAGCTTTCATTATTGGATAATATACGACCGAATAGATCACGTCCTAACTGAGAGCGTACACGAAGACCGTCGAGAGTCGATTCGGCGCCGTTCGCAGCAACTCGGACGAACGTACGGAACGACTTGACGCATTTTACATCGAGATCTTAAATTTAAAGCTTACAAAATATAGCTTGTGTAAGAACTGAACACTCGACCTTCCCAAGCGATATCGCTTCGCTCTATGGGCTCTTGAAAAGTTCCAAGAAGATCCGAAATTTTCGAGCCAAATCCGAAAAGCAACCTGAAGAGATTCAAGAGCTGCCATTTCATGCAGAAAATCAACGGTTTGGTGTGGTTTGAGAGCCGATGGAATCATCGATCGATATTTTTTCAAAAATGAGGCCGGTAATAACGTAACCGTCAATGCGATCTTGATCGCGCCATAATAATCGACTATTTGATGCCTGAAATTGATGTTCGTGTTCTCGGCAACACTTGGTTTGAACAAGAAGGTGCCACTTCTCACACATCGCGTCAATCAATGGATTTATTGAGAGAATACTTCGGTGAGCAGTTAATTTCACATTATGGGCTGGTCGATTGGCCACCAAGATCGTGTGATATCACACCGTTAGACTGTTTCCTGAGGGGATGTGAGGACAATCTCGCTTCGATTACGGCCTCGGAAATGCTCGAACGAGTAATCGAAAATTTGACTCAAATAATGGATTCAACATATAACTCTTGACCTGAGAAAAAATTTCGCCAAAAAAAATGTTTACCTTAAATTTATCAACTGATTCTAGTTAATTTGGGCGCGCTGAATTCAAATCTGTAATTTGTAATCAGTTATCAGCTCTTGTTTTCATGATATAGCTTTTGTGTGCAGGGTAACTTATTTTTTCAGGTCATAAGTTAAGTTCAAAGAAGCAAAATTTTGTTTTAATTTTGTCGGGCTGTATAATCTTTAAAAAATAAATGCCAAAGAATATTCCTTCGACTGATAATAAACATTATCTATTAAATTTGAATTTTCTGTGTTTTTTCTCTAAAAAAGTGAGGAACCTCGAAATGGTTCACCCTTTACATGCACTATACTTCTATCAAGAGGCCAAGACAAGATTTATAACAAACTCAAGCTAGTGATATGGATTTAATTTGGATGTTAGTTCAAAGATTCTATAGCAGAGTAGAGCTCAGTGCCTGTTATGGAGAAAACAGTTTAGTTGCTTACGAAGATTTAAGCTACATTTCTGACTATTCTAATATTGCAAGGCAGACATGTTCCTTTTCATTAATGAAAGTAATTTATATGAAGAATATTTCGTATTATAAGCGATGTCATTTGAATTATGAAATGTTTTAGTTTGAAGGCAACCTAAAATCTGCAGCTCTCCACTTGTTAATTAAATTCAATACATATGAAATTAATCAAAATGGAAATTCAAGCATTTTGCGTGACATATTGCACTTATTTGCTAACAATTTCATAATATCGAATATTTGGTACGAGTATTTGGCTTTGTAGCCATTCTAAAACTGTATTGTAAGTTTGATATGAAAGCCACCAATGTTTGCTTAACACTGCATGGCAACTAAAGTGCAAGCTTTAACATGAAATGTCAGCTTTCTCATCTCTATACCTTTCATATAATGCGCTTACAACGATATGCTCATGCAACCAAATTTCATATAATCCAAACGCAAGTAGGTGCACAAACAAACTTAAGGCCAACAGTTAGTCAAATCTATTGAACGCTAATGTTATACAATTAACCGCAATTGCAACGACAAGAACAACTTCAAACGGCTTTACAGCTGTTGAGAAACTATTATCTATTAGAGAGTCTGATATAGTCTCAACTAGGCGTAGATCGCATAAAGCAATCGACTTGGCTTAATATGCTTGAAGTTTGAAGTGTAGCAACACGAACTCCAGCCAACTAATGGCCAAATAAATAGACAAAGCAACTACAATTGTTTAATATGCTTGTATGTGATGTGTGTTTGTTGGTTTAATGCTTGTATACAGTTACTCCATAATGAGTGGCTGTGCATTAGTTGGAGTAGACTAAGTCATTATGCATTAATATTACTTGATATTTGTAGACAAAGACGGCAAGTAAGTAACGTATTTTGGAAAATCGGCAAACACATGCATATATTAATTGAAAAGCACTTGTGGGTGTTTGTATGTATATATGTATGTATGAGTGTGTATGTGTGTTTATATAATTTGATTGCCTGTTTGTATTTATTAATGTTATTTGTTTTAATGGTCAAAACTTTACAGACTTCGGAAAAGCAGTTGAACTTATACTACACTTTACTTCACTGCTTACACCGAAAAGTTCACTCACACAAACACACATACATAATACACATCCATTTCCGCTCTCTTCATACACACACTTGTGTCGGACCAACAGGGCGTATGATGAATGGCTGTATAAGCAGCGAACGCCGGCGAGCAGTCGACATTTATGCATATTACAAATTACACAGCAAAACTATATAACAACAACAAAAACAATGACAACAACAATAGCATCCATCACGACAACTATGTACGATTACACGGCACTTTAGTTGTTGAACGAATGCGCTGCGTAGAATGAGCGTTAAATTAATGAAATTGCAGGCGATTTCAATTTTGCGCCGCTGCGAAGCGTACTAACTGCAAATGATAGCATATTCATATACATATGCTTGTACATATATACCATATATATATATATATGTATGCTTAAGCCAGTGTATAAGCCAACAAACAGGCACTGACCGACCGACAATCTACTGACACACAGAGCTGATAAAACGCAAGCAAAACAAGAGCCAAGCAGCCTTGTATGCTGTGCTGTGTCTGTCTGTATGTGTGTGTCCCAGCGCAGACAGCAGCAGGAAATGAATGAATTTCAGTTTTCTGTAATTAATTTGTAAATATTGTATTTTGGTCCAAGTGGGACAAGGCGTTATTACATGGCAACCGAAAGAGTTGCTTGTTATTATTATTTTTGTTATATTTTTTTACTTTTTGGTTTGTTTCTCGTTCGTGCGTTGTCCGGTCAGCAGCAGTAGGCAAAAGGACAAGTCAAATTGGGTACAAATGTACGATGTATACATGTTTATATATATATATATATATGTATCTGGAAAAAAATAGTCTGACACATGCAAATGTGAAGACAGCTTTTTTTGTAGGTAGTTGGATAAATCCGGGTTTCCGAAAAAAGAAATTCCGAAAATTATTTTTTTTAAGTTCGAATTCGAAATTTTAATAAATTTTGTACCATTTTTAATAATAATTTTATAAACAATATTCTGACATACTTCTCTACATTTAAACCTATTTACCTTTAAAAAAAAGTTTTACTTCTGAAAAAATATTATTTTCAAGCATCTCAAGGTTTAAAATGCTGATTTGAGGTATGAAAGTTCATATTGAGTTAACATTTTTCTGTATCCCACTTCTCTTCATTGCTTCACAATTACTAAAAGCCAAAACTAAAGCTCAAAATGTTATAAATACTGAAAAATTACCTCTCAGTCTCTTCCTTAAAAAACAAACTTCGCGTTGACATCATTCAAGCGCACAAAAGTCTGATAATTTGATGTCTCCTTAATTATTGCGTCGATGTTAAGCTTGTAATTGAATGAAGTAATGCGAAAGACCCTTAAAGCGCTTTTAGACAGCAGCTAATTGATCAATAAACAGGCCTCTGCTCGATTAAAATGCTTATTAAGATCGATTTGCCATACAAAATAAAATCTACATTTATTTTTAATTGAAGCTTAATCGACTTGAAAATCAAATGCAACTCTGCGTCAAAGACGTACGATATACGTTCTTGGTCTGCGATTGGCTGAATTTTTTTGATAAAAAAAGCTACGGTAGATGTCTCTGCTAAATATATTAATCAGCTGATGAAACTTACCGATTTCTTATGAAAAGCAAAAACACATTTGTATAACAGCTGATCGTTTATCGACTAGCCGGCAGTATAAAAGGCAAAACGGGGTTGCTCAATAAAACATTTAATTGATCAATTAATTTGGCTGTCTAAACGCTATTAAACTGTCTCCTTGTAACTTAATATGCTTTAATTTGGCAGACTATGGCAACTCCATCTAAAGCAACATCTATCGAACGAATAGTTTTTCACTTGATCGTGATTGAGCAGTATGTATATACGCTGATGGGTTTATTATAAGGTTAATAGATTTTACCAAATATTTTTGTAAATTTTTGTAATATATTATATTACATATAAATGGTAAACCATTTCGAGGTTCCCAACTTTTTTAAGAAAAAACATAGTAAATTCAATATATCTGTGTTTATCTACTATCATTCGAAAGAACGTTCTTTGGAATTTATTTGTTTTAAGAATATCTCATTCAAATGTTGGCTGAGGCTACGTCTCAGATGGTCCATTCGTTGAGTCCAATTTTCGATGACTCGTTCAAGCATTTCGACTGCTAACTGGCGAATGATACGCGTGATGTTTTGCTCCAAGGACTGAATCGATGCGGGGTTGTCCGTATAGACTTTAGACTTTACATATCCCCACAGGAAAAAGTCTAACGGTGTGATATCACATGATCTTGGTGGCCAATCGACCAGCCCAAAACGTGAAATTATCTGCTCACCGAAGTGTTCTCTCAATAAATCCATTGATTGATGCGATGTGTGGGAAGTGGCGCCGTCTAGTTGAAACCAAATGTTGCCGAGATCTTGGGCTTCAATTGCAGGCATCAAATAGTCGATTGTCATGACGCGATAACGGTCGTCATTATCGGTCACTTTTTCCACGGGTAACTTCTGAAGAAATATAGATGATTCCACCGGCCCACAAACCACACCAAACCATTGGTTTTATGGTTGAAATGGCAGTTCTTGAATCTCTTCAGTTGCTCTTCGTCCCAAATGCGGCAATTTTGCGTGTTTATATACCCTTTGAACCTGAAATGTGCCTCATCGCTGAACAGAATTTGGCTAGAATACGTCGGATCTTCTCGGAACTTCACAAGAGCCCATAAAGCGAATCATGCGTGATTTGTCAAAAAAAAATTCAAAATATAGAAAAAAGTGAACCTATAATATTTGGATCACCCGTTATTTAGGCAATAAATTCTTCTTGAATATTGGCATAAAAATATTAATCTTAAATCTAAATGTACAAATTATCTTTCTTTCGTTCGTTCAGATTTTTTTGTGATTTTTCTGCGGCAACTGTTCTGAATAAGTCACTAATGAGTACGGTAGGTGGCGCTGTGGTTGTTATATTTAAAAATTATTTATTTAGAGCCCTATTTTGTTAATTTATGAAATATTTACTCGCTGGAATCAAGTTAATTCGAAAAAGCCTTTAGAAAGTCAAGTATGTAACAACAAAGCTTCAGAAGTTGAGAATTATTAGAATTCGAATTTTTCGAAAATTCAGAAACTACTCCGATAGATGGAGTCCTTCATCAAATGTTGACATTGGCAATGCTCCGCCTGCTTTAGCATTAATAAGTGTTTATTACAAAGAAACCTCAAGCTTATTCAACAACCCTCGTTTATACATACATATCTACATATCTGTCTACCAGTTATTGTATTAATAATATAACCGAAAATATGAACTTTGCGTTGATTGCGCGCATGAAGGTTGCGCTTTTATTTCCTTTATTTATTTATTGTTTTTTTTTCTTCGCTTTATTTCATCTCCAAATTGCTTGTTAAATCTCGTATTTATTTCATTTGCACGCTTGAATGACTTTATGGCGAAATATCAATGCTTATGTGATTTGCTCCGATTACTGCCAGTTGAGTGACAAAATTACAAATAAAATTATTTAATTGCTTTAGGTGCGTTATAATTATGCAATTAAATGGAATTCGGCAGCAAATACTTACCGTAGGCAATATCAATAGGAATACAAAAACAAAGCATACAAAAGGAGAATAAAAGTGAAATAACAACTGTAATTTAATACGCTTCGTGTTATTAAATTATAATCAAAGATTTGTGTTGCAAACGCTTTATTTAATCGTCAGGAATTTATATGCTTATAAACATATTGAAGATGTCTTAAAGCGAGTTCTAATTGTAAATTGGTTGTCAAATTAAATTACGATTTAATGAATAATTGAGTTTTGTGGACATTAAATAAACATTGTCATTTGCTTGCTTAACACCTAGTTATATTTTAGAATATCACAAGCTTTAATTTCATAAATTTCATTAGAAAATACTATTTTTATTCGAAGTAGCAAGCATACTTTTAGGCGTTTTATCCAGCTATGTTAATTTCTACGACAATCATTGCATATTTGCACTTCTCAAACGAGTAAAATAAATAATTGTTGAAGAAAAACAATTCAATTTGCATTCGTTGAATTACAACAATAGCAATTCGTAAGATGTCTTTGTTTTTTCTCAGTACTTTCATTTATCAAATGTCGCTTTAAAATACATACCAATTGTTTCGTATATGTTCGACTATCTTAGCTTGTTACCTCAGTCTTTATCAAGTCCACATATGCCACTTTACTGATTAATCTGCGAAACAGAGAAATTTGCCAACAATTAGTTCACATAAATACTGCTCCACAGTCTTCCTGAGTGACTTTACGACTTGATTTTAATGATCTTGATATTAGAAGGCTTTATACTATAACGGCTTTAGTTATAAAAGACCGAGACTCTTATTAATATTACTCTGTTTTTGTTTCTATAAAAACCTAATGGATTAGGCTCAAGTCCAACATGGAACGGCAAATAGTAAATCATCGTTTTCTACTACTATGATCTCAAGATCCAGCCTTTTCGCAAAGGACCTAATTGATCAATTTATTAGTAATACTACATATACATTAATACTACTCGACGGTAGATGTCGCTGCTGGAAATAAGGGTTGTGGTTATTGAGAAAATATCAATTGGTTCTTGAAACTTACCAACTTCTTACAAAAAGCAAAAACAAAAATCTATAGCAGCTGATCGATTATCGATCGATGAGCCGTTAGTGCGAAGGGCAAAAACTGGTTTCTCAATTAAATATTTAATTGCTCAATTAATTTGGCTGTGCGAAAAGGCTATTATCTTTGAAACCTTCAAATGATCCAAAGTAGCACTGTGTTAGCGAGTATAATCCTTCTTAGGATTTCAAATTTGTCATTGTTAGTTCCTACGTATGAACCGAATTTGAGAACGAAAATTTCAGAGTCTTTTTTTGTTTTTGAAATTATCTTCAAAGTCAACAAGTATATGGGGATCGACTCGCTGTTCTGGGGTCTTTCCAAAGGTACCAGCTTATTATCTTGCAGCCTTTTTTTGGCCTCTATGAGCACTAGATGTGTTATTTGATGAACTAACCGCAAACCTTTATATTCTTGCTATCTCGTTTCATCGTTTCATTCAAAACATTTTGTGCTTTCGATGAAGCTACTTATGTCCCATATGCTTTTAGTAGATCTCCATTCAAGGTTTGATAACTGTTTTATTCCAAGTGTTCTGTGATGGATCTGCGATAGGGGCTGGGCATTCACAGAAAAAGAGGAAAATTTTTTGCTTATTCCCTTCTAGTTCTAATGTTGTTGTCCAAATAGCTAATGTCCTGTTGTAGTAGCTGTATATCTAAAAATACTTTTCCTGGACTTATTTTATGAGTCTCTAGTTCTAGTCTTGTCATATTTTGGGCATATGTATCTGTTTAATTAGTTTGCATTTGGTTGTATATATCCATAGGTTCTTGGTTCATTGTTTAAATTGTGTATTGAGCTCCCTCTTGATCGATACTAGCGGCCGTGGTATTAACTCTGCCTTTGTAAATTCATCTGCTTTTTCCTTACCGGATATGTTCCTGTTGCTGGGAACCCAGATCAGGACTAGTTGGAGTTTCTCTTTCAGTGAGCTCAATGCCTTTTTGCAGTTATATACTACGCTGGAATTAGTATTAGACGACTACAAGGCCAGAAGTTTCGACTGGCTATCTGTGTATATGGTTGGTTTGTGTATCCTCTCGTCGTTATTCAATAGAACTTCTCTGTCCTTCTTTATGCTCAGTACTACCGCTTGGAAGCTGCTAGTTTGGTATACGAATAGAGAGGGATATGTCAAGATCATCGGACCACCATGCCTACTTCGCAGTCCATTTTGAACCCGTTGTTTTGGACTTAGATGTCCTGCTCTCTTATTCATCCATTGCCGTCTAGATCGTATCCTCACCTGGAAGTAACTATTGAAATCCAACTATGGGAGAATAGAGTCGGATTTATTAACGTTTGTGTTGAGTTGGTTCTGGATATCACTAAGTCCATAGTTCTTCCGGTTCCAATCACTTAATTCTTATGGTAGGACATGCTGCCTGTTTATCTGGACTGTAGACATTTTTTTGAAGAGATTAAAAATTTCCTATCACCGTATTTTTTTGTGAGATTAAGCTGGATGGTTATGAAAACTAACGGTTTGCCTGTTGATTGTTGAGTCACATTTCTAGTAGGTGCTTTATCAGACTATATACGCAACTAGATTTCAAAAATTAAACTCTAATTTACTATTGTCTACTTTCGATACCCCAAATAGTCTATTACTCATACTGTTAAGCTACTTTAAAAAACGTGTAACCAATAAGCTCTTCAGCATACCACAAGTCCGAATACTTTGGTAATGAAAAATTTCAAAATTGCTGGTACTTACATTATTTTCTTTCCACACAAGAGGCTATTATTTGTCTGCGTCCACTCGTTTGATGGACAAAGACGACAGCGAGACGCTATTAAAAAAGCACTCGGTGCTCAATTAAAATTCTTTAAGTTCTCTCAATGGCAGCGACATCAATACGAGTACACTTGGTAGCAGTAATTCTGAGAATTCAAGCAATTTTTTGCAAATAATATATATTTATTATATGTGCTTACTTTGAGCCATGTATATTGACTGTAAATACATATCTCTATTTTTATTCAATCATTTCTATTGTCCTCTATTGCGCATTGCAAGGGACACGAGTGTGGAAAGCGCAAAGAGAAAAGAAAAGAAATCAGCACACTTAGCCGACAAGAAATCTACTTATTTTCGCTAATAAATTACAAATCAACTTATAAGCTTACCATTTGATATTTATGCGTTTACATACTTTCTTACTTACTTGCTTTCTTTCAATATCATACTTGCAGCGTACCAACTGACGAACGAGGTCTTCTATAGCGAGCTAAAGAGAGGCAGAGACGCGGAGGCAACTTTCGACAAAAGTTGAAGCTGCAAAGAGATTTTTGGTTATTTACGAATTTCTGTTGATTTGTTGATTTCGTGGATTGAAAGTTTGTGGCATTAGCAAATCAGGGCAGGAGACGATACGACGACACAACGAAGGCGCCGCCAACACAATTGCAAACAAGCGAACAACCAAAAAAGAAAAGAAAGAAAAGTGAAAGAAAAAGTCAACACAATCAAAAGAAGTGATAAAATACAAGCAACAGCAGCAGCTGAAGGAAGAAGCAGCGATTGGTGAAGAGAGCAACCGAAAGAGGAAGCAAGAGAGTGCGACGAAAGCGGCGGCTTTGTGGGTGGAAAGTTTGCGCAACAAACGTGGCCGCGCCAGCAAGCAAGCAACAGTAGTTGAAATTTCTGTGGTGGCACAGCACAAACTCAATTGTAGTTGGCGTTAGCGAGAGACTAGTTGTAATTGTTGTTGTTGTAGTAGTTGTAGCGGCACCAAAATCAAATAATCAAAGCAAACATTGAGGCTGTAATAACAAGACACGAGCTGGTGGACCAGCTGCAGCAACAGCCGTTACAAGGCAGCATAATACTAAATGTGCTGGCAACAACAAAAGCAATAAAGCAACAACAACAGCAGTAAAGCAACAACAACAACAGTAAAGCAGCAACAACAACAACTACACTAAAACCAACAACAATGTTGGCTAGTAAAGCCGTGCGGCAAGATGAGCAAAGACGGCAAAGATCAAAGTATTAAATAGCCAAAGCAGTTGCAGGCTTGTTGCCGAAGAATAGAAGAAGCAATTGCTGTAGTAGAAGCAGAAGAAGAAGAAGAAGCGCAGTAAGTAGCAACACAGCAACAGCAAGAACAACAAGAAGTCAGGCTGGTAGCTTACGCAACAAGCAAAACAAGCGTGACAATGGAGGAGCGGCAGACGAGAGACCAACAGACAACGAACGCTTTTCCAGTAACAACAACAACAACAACAGCAACACGCACAACAAACAATTTGTGCAATATTAGAGCAACAGCAGCAACAACAACAGCGCCAGCGTCATCGTCAAAGGAGCAGCGAAGGATAATGTGCACGAAGGCCGTTGAGACGCATCAGCAGCAGTCGCACGAATGCACGGATGAGCAATGTGATGACAGTAGAGACAACAAAAAGCGACAACAACAACAAGAACAACAGCAACAAGAACAACAACAAGAAGAGCTCAAACAGCTTAATGCCAATGACTGCGCGGTGGAAGATGTGCCAGCGCAAAAACCGAAAAAAGACACAGAGGCACACAACAACAACAATACACTCGTGCATGAAACGATGATCCAACAACAGCAGCAACAACCACAACAGCAGCAACAACAACAACAACAGCAGGAACAGAAACAGAAACAGAAACAGCAGCAACGAGGGAAAGCGCGTGACAAAAGGCAATGGCAGCAGTCAATGTGCGACAGTGGCTGTGGCACACGCTGTCTTCGTGCTGGAATCAAGTGGAAAATTATAATATCAACAATAATTTTGCTATTATGCCGCACAAGTGAGTACAACAACAACAGCAATAAAATGAATGTCATACTACATACATATATTTATTTCCATGCACACACACACAAATACACATACATACAGTAGAATATAAAAGAAAAATAAAACACAATGCTCCGCCAGCACAAAAGAAAAAAAGTAAATGAAAAGGAACGAGGAAAAAATGCACAATACAAAAATAACAGCTTCATGCTGGAATCAAGTGGAAAATTATAATATCAACAATAATTTTGCTATTATGCCGCACAAGTGAGTACAACAACAACAGCAATAAAATGAATGTCATACTACATACATATATATTTCCATGCACACACACATATATACATACATACAGTAGAATATAAAAGAAAAATAAAACACAATGCTCCGCCAGCACAAAAGAAAAAAAGTAAATGAAAAGGAACGAGGAAAAAATGCACAATACAAAAATAACAGCAATAAAAGCAGTAATAATAACATCATCAAAAGCATCATTCAACAACAACAACAACAACAACAATGCCATTGCATACATAATAATAACACACGTAATGACAGCACTTGAGCGTAATAATAAAATAATACACATGCTGCCATTTATACACTTACACTCACTCACTCATATATACATACATACATATGCATATACATACATATAGGCGTATGCGCTCGTGTTGTTGCGTGTGAGTTTGTATGTTGAAAATGCAGCTCGTAAGTTAAAGAAAACACAAGTAAATTGAGTGATGCGTTGAGTGATGGCAAAACACATATAATGTCGCACATATCGGTTAATGTATTTTGCTTGTATGCAACACAACAGTGGTGGGCATTGTAATAGGTACACCTGCATTTTTTGATACATTTTTATTTCAAAAATTTTAAATGTCTTAGATAATTGATACGCTTGTATTATTATTTATTATAAGATGATCATAAAACATATTAAATTGAGCTTGTCCGTCCATTCATCACATAATACAAATTTTCAGTACAGTTAAGAAACCTTAATGAGGTTTATATTTATGGTTGTAAGTTAATTTGATTCACCTAAGATAGGTACTAATAATGGAGGGCCGTATGCAGCCATAAAAAGGAAAAAAATATTATAAGTGATGTGAACCCATCCAAAATCAAAGGACTATACCAGTGTGACACTTTCAAAAAATTTTTTTTTGCTTATTCGATAGTTTATACTTTCAAAAATATCCTGTGTAATCGGCCAGGTCAACACTTGATTAGTTTTTGAATGACATCGTTCTAAAGAGCCCCCGCTCGCAGGTATAAGCTGCTATAGTCGAAACTTTAAAAGCGTTTTGCTCGAAATGACATTTTTCAAAATTGCTGACATCATTACTCAACATCAAATTGGCATATGGACGAAACTTTAAACGCGTTTTTCTCTAGAATTACATATTTCGAAATTGATGACTAAACAATGGCCTACGATATTTTTGATTGGTTGAAAATTGTCAATTTAGCATTTTTACCCAAAAACAAAGACATTTTTTCACAACTACGCCATTTTGTTAATCTATACTACTATTATAAAGACGAAATATTTGTACCTGCCAAGTACGTGCTTGAGAGTCGAGTATGGATCGTGTGCACCGGCATGAAGAATAAAATATTAGAAATATACAAGCTCGCTTCATGATCAGAGAGAAATACAACGAACACCATCAAGTTTTAGCTCATTACAAATATAATATAATTTGATGTGCGAATTTTCCTCATTTTACTTTTTTAAAATGACCCCACGCAAGAAAAGGGAAAGTACAAAGATATGTATGGGAAAGTCCGTATAAGTGTGTAAACACTTATAACTTTTGAAATGTTTGTTTAAATCCGTGCGAACCCGAAGTGGTCTGCTAGTTTTTGATATTTTTAAAAATCGTAGGTCATTGTAAAGAAAATACCTTCATCTTTAACAACCTTTTTGAATTTTTTGTTTCAATTGCTCATTCGGCCGGAATCATGTCAGCAGCTGGGAGACTTTTTTTGGCACCTACGTCGACTGCAAATTTTTCCGTTATTTGTCAATATTTTTCTAAAAAGTAATCTTTAAATATAGCATAAGATATACCGTATTATCTCCAAAAACAACTACGAAACATTCGACCGAGTACTTCTTTTAAAAAAATTAACAAAAACGGCTAATTGTTCATGGGTTACCCCTTAAGAAATCTCATAAACTATTTGAAAATTTCGAAACACCTCTGTATTCATCATAACAACAATCCGACATTTTAATTTAACGGCTATTTTTTAAATTACAATTGCGATATAACGAATTCAATCTTGGAAATTTGTGTTGACTTTATCAGCAGTTGCTCTTTTAGTGTTGTCCATTTCGTTCCGTTGGGCGACTCGATACGGCCTTTTTGCCTGCATTATCGCTCATATAATTTTCCCAGTATATACAAATAATTTTTATCCTTATTAAAGCCGTTTAGAATATGACAAAAGTGTTCTTCGCCTTTCCTCATCGCCCCCTTGCTAATAAACTAGCAGTTATGGCAACAAATGTCTTCGCCTATGAACAGGTACTAATTAGCAATGCTAGAAATGTCAAATTGAAAAGCATTATTGCTCGCGAATTCATACCAACCGAAGTATGCGGACAAATTAGTAATATAAGTTCGAATTATAAAAAATTCCACACAGAAAAATTCCTTTTCTCCAGATAATATTAATTTGAAAGTAGGAGAAGCCTTGATAGGCGGACATAAATTCAGAAATACGGACTAATGGTATCACGGTATTACTTTACTTACTTTAATCTATTCTCATATACCAAGTGCTGAAGTCCAAACGCTGAACCTAATTTTCGACGGTTTTGAAGCATAAATCGGCTGATACTGCTGCAATGTTATTTGTACGAAGTTTATCAATCGTTGCTGGCTTGTTGTCATAGACTATAAACTTGTGTATTGTGGCGCCGTCCTGTTGTTGTCACATATTGTTCAAGTCCATATCATCCAATTCGGGACAAAAATATTCAGTTATCATTGTGTGGTAGCGATTCCCATTCACAGTCTCGGTCGGTCTTGATCATCACGGAAGAAGTATGGCCCAATGACACCGCCGGCCCCATTCGACATTCCGATATCCTTAGCAATATTTCATATCTTCATAAATTAGTGTAATGGGGCCATAATTTCATCCAAACAACCATATGATGAATATTCCAATCTGTGAATTTTACACTACTTATATTATGAAGACCTTGGAAAATTATTAATTTTCTTTTACACTTGAAATTTTATTCCTCCACACTTGTTCTCTTCTATCTAGATGTTACAGTTTTCCTAGCAATTTTCCATAGTTAAACATAAATTAAATTATCATAAAATAAAATGTTCCTATTTCAACGCCCGTAGCTGCACATATGCAAACCGACCTCCAGGCAAATATGTCAAGCAAATAAATGTGTATTACATACATCCACGTCTGTTGTTTTACCACCTTGCCATGCATTTTTGGGCAATCACAATTGCAATCATTACCTAGCGAGTAATGGGAGTGTGCAAATACACACACATACATACACATTTATAAGTTTGAGTTTATGTTTAACATAAATATGTTATATAGCTCACTCATAAATTTTGCGGTGTTTATATTTTTACTTGTCTCTCATTTGTTGGTGTTTTTCATAAAGGCATAATTAAAAGCTTGTCACTGCTGTGTTTTGTTATGACAGTTGGCCTGTTAAAGGGTGCCTTAGGTGGTTGAGTGTAGTTTTAGTTAGTTGGCCTAAATGCTTTTTTAATGTACAAATATGTATATGTATATATGTGTATCTAAATGGTTAGAGCGCCTAAAAGTAGGCTACATAATTTATTGTTTTTAAATGTAGTTGTAGTAGAAGTTAATTTTGTTGAGCTAACAATGATGAATTTTCGTATAATTATTTATACACATGGAATAAGTTTCAAGGAGGAACTTAGTAAACTTATATTTTACAGTTATATTTTGTAGGTGTGAGGGACTAATTCTTAACTATATACTACACTTTATACTAAAAATATATTATGGAGTTCCTCTAACTCTGGAATAAACCTCCTGTGTCCTCCAATTTAATCACCTATTATTCATTGTAGCTGCACTTATGAGTACCTACACTTTCGCATGTTTATTTGTACAGCATTTTAGCTGTTGCTCTTAACTTAATTGAAGTTGAAAAGTTTCTAAGCTCACACATAAAGCGTAACTTTTGGGATTACTTACTTCGATATGTGAGATTGCCGTTATATTTATCAACTGTTGCTGTTGCACAAAATTTTCGAATTTATAAGCTGTGACATAATGTTGTTGACAAATAATAATGTTGTTTGCATTAACATATTGATAGCGTAAACTCTTTTTTCGTCAAGACGTCGACTATGGAAAGTTTGGTATGGGAACTCCAACGCGATTGCTCTTGTAAAATTTTTGATTTAAAAACATTTTGCGGTAATTTTCGTTTTGAAACAACAGATAAAGTCCAAATCCTTTATATCGCCTTGAAAAATAACGCTGTACAACACTCGGCTGAATATTGGATTTTTCCGTGATTGATTGCACCTGAATATGAGCTTGACCGAAAAGTTTTATACACCATTGAATTAAGATGGAAAATGTAGATTTTAGCCATATTTTGGATTTTTTGGAGCTATGTCCTGTAATTAATGATATTATTTTTTTTTAAAAGTCCTTTTTTGGAATTCAAATATTTCGACTTTGAAGGTTAACTTCGAAAATCGGTGAATATAATTTTTTTTACTTATTACACAACCTCATGGAAAAATTAGTTTAATCCAGTTCCAGAAACAAATAGTTTTTTTCGTATAGTGTAATTATTCCCGATCATTATATAATCATTATAGACTAATTATGACCTAAAAATTTGTATGATATTCACTCCATATCTATGTTGAGAAACAGGATAACAAAATACCCGACAAACTCATCTGGAATCAGACAATTATGTATACAAACAATACCTAAGGTTAAAGACCTTTTTATCTACAATGCTGTAACTTCTTATTTTGAAAACCTTTAAGAAACTTCCATCTTCGAGACCTTTTTTTGCCGTATTCAAAAACTTCATTTCTTTAAACTCTAACACGACAGATCTACTTCTTATTTTGGCAAGCTTTAAGAAAGAAACATCTTGGTGTAGAAAAGTAAAAAGTTGTTTCAGATTATAAACTCATAACATTACGGTTCTTCAGCTGGTCTAGGGACCTTTTTTATTTGCCGTCTTTAAATACCATATTTTCTCTAAGCTTTATCACGACAGATCTACTTTTGGATAACCGAGTGTTCTCTTGTTCGAAAATGACTTTTTGCTCACTGTAACCAAAAATGGTTTATTCGATCAAAACTTTAAAGTCTGAAAATCGCATATAAAGTATATGGTGCTTTGCCCCCCTTTGACACAGAGGCACACTTTTAGAAGGAACTTTCAATGAAATTAAAGAATTAGCCGCAAACTTCGAGGTCCTAATGTTCGATATCATGGACCTTGAAAAGTTATAGATTGATTTCGGTGATTTTTATACGGGTTATGCCACTCTAGAAGTAAAGTATTGGTATAAAGTATTCGTGCCGATATCTACACTGGCGCTTAACTTACATATATATCGTAAAGTGAACGAATTAATTGGACTTCAAAATAGTGATATATGAGAAGTAGATTGTTTATCGATTCCGCCGTTTCCATTTTCAAACTTTAGCATTGGGATGTCAAGGAGATGGTTCGAACCAAATTTCGTTGAAATTGGTCGCGTAGTTTCTGAGGTTTGGTTTTTGACGGAAAAGTGGGCAGAGCCACGCCGATTTTGTATACAAATTTGAGGGTAACTCATGAAATTTAAGGTTTCTGCAGCTTTCTTTACCGAATTAAAGCATTTCTAGTAGTTTTCAAAATGACCTTTGTATGGGAAGTAGACGTCCTCCATTTTTAGACTATATAAGGAAGTGCCTGTAGGAAACGACTGTAGAGAATTTCGTTGATATAACTTTAGTAGTTTACGAGGTATATACAAAATCATAGTAGGGGGCGTGGTCATGCCCACTTTCCCAAAAAAATTACATCCAAATATGCCCCTTGGTGCGATCCTTTGTACCAAAATTTACTTTAACAGCTCTATTTATGGCTTAGTTATACATAGCTCTTTAAAACTTTTCGGTTATCGCAATTTTGTGGGTGTGGCAGTGGTCCGATTCCTACTATTGCCACGTTGCAGTTTTTTAACTCAAGAGTGGGTAGTAATATAATCTTATAGATCTAAATGACCGAGAGTACGTTATTTTGAGAAAAGTACCGAATGACCGATTATCTGCTTATGACTGATCACAGATACGAATTACCTTACGACCGGATCACATTAAACTCTGAAAGACTAGTTTCAATGTCGGTGCTCTGAAACTACTTCTCACAGTTCCTCTTACTATATTTAGTAGAACAACCGAAGGGTTAAAGTAGCAATCATTCTTCTTTAAGAGTAGATATTTTTTATCAACACTTCATATTAAACCGTTAAGTCCCCCACTTCCAACAAAACTCTAGATTAATTTAATAAATTGTCCAAATGTCGCAAAGGGCACGTGTTACTTTTCATAATTTATTACCCCCAGCTATATTAAAACCTAATCCCAGTTCAAGCATGGCACAACTTAAAATAAATATTAGCTATAAGAGGCCACGGACAAATTACGTTAAGACACACTTAAAACATTTCAAGAAAATTGTATTATAATAAATTTTGATTTATTATTTCATAAAGTAGCAGAGATACTTAATAAAATTTTACAACAACAACATCAAGAGGTTATACTTACAAACATTGAGGCAGTGAAATAATGCCAGTCACGTCGCATCACTCAGCAAGAGCTTACTGGCTACTACCTGGTGTAGAGCAAAGTACGCGTTGGCACACTTATGCTTAATACCTATACTTATATAGCTCGGAATACGTTTGAAATTGCGCTCAACACCCTGTAAGCCAACTACAATTACTCATAACAACGCGTTACGTGCTCGTGTATTCATAAAATCTACCGATGACAAATGCAACACGAAATACACGGATATATATGAGGTATATATAGAAGGTAGATATGGCAAGGTACCTTGGGAGCGCGCCATTTGACACACAAACAATAGAAAAATCCAATGTGAAACAGATGAAATAACGGACCGCAGCAGCGCAATAAAAGCCGTCCAAAAGAATAAGAAAAAAACGGAACGAGAAATGAAGAGCAATACAAATAAAGAAACGAGCGTGTAAAAGTAAAGGCAAATAAATTACGACAATTTATAATTTTTGCCAGCTTTTCCTTTTCACATTTCGCCCACAGCATTTGCATTAAATCTTTTTCATATTCTATGACACCATTTTATCTGTGAGCTCGCTTCTCTGCTTTTCTTTTTCCTTCCTTGTAGTATTGTTATTGTTCATCTGTTGTCTCTTTTTCTTTTTCTCTTTTCATGCTGCGCTTCATTGCCGTATGCCGCCGTCATTACCTTTATCTGGTGGCCGGGAATATTTTGCATTGTCTGCATTGTCGTCGCCAACAAAAGGTCACGTGCTCGCCATACGAAAGGGTCGTCTCATGTCCCCGAGCTCATTCACTGCCCTAAGCGGAGATCTACACGTACAGATACAATTCAGCGGTGAAGATGTGGCTGCAGCCGGCAATGGTGTTGTGGGGGGCGTGGCAGGCACAGGAGTTGGGGTTAAAGATGGCTGGACTGAAGTGGCGGCTGATGAAGCAAACGTGCGGAGCACAACATCAACAACAGCAAATACGGCGTCAACAGCTACAATGACAACAGCGACGACATCACGCACAACACATCCATTAGATGGGTTGGGCTACCGTCAAGTGGACGACGGTGGCCGTGGTGTGGGCGTTGTGGAGAATACCATTACAAGCACTTTGGTAATTAGTAAAATCATTGATGATTTTGTGGATGCGTCGCCGTCCTCGTCTGGTAATGATACGTCGCATATGCAGCATGCACAGTTCAATAGCAGCTTAACGAGCAGTTCGAGTGCGGAAGTGACAACGCCGACAGCGTACAATGACACCCACAATCAGTCGTTGCCGCCGCCAACGAAAGTGTTGCAACGCCGTCGCAAAGAAATCGTGCAGAACATACCGGTCTTCCCCGATCCGCGTCATAATGTCACACAAATCTCGGTGCCCTGTCAGACGTTTACACGCGGCGGCCTGTATGAAATGCAGGTCGTAACCAATTTGAAGACCACCGCACCTGTAGCAGCTTCGAATGGCAGCCACACGCATGAACCACTGCCCACCATGACCACCACAACACTGATGCCGGTCATCGATGAGCGCCTGCGTCAGACGCTCGATGTGCGATGGCCGAGCGCCGATATGCAAGTGTCGCCGACACGCTTGCGCACCTATCCCGATCAGCCGGTGGAGGTGGTGTTGCGCTTCCCCGAGGTGAATTGTGAGCGCGCTTGGCACGAGAGCAACTCGCTGGATTTGCCGCAATTTTGGTTGGAGCTCATCTATTGCGGCAAGCAACGCAGCTGCAGCGATGTGTCGCCGCAGAATGTTAGCAAATCGAGCATTCTGTATATGGAGCAAGTACGCGGCTATCCGAAGCATAAGCTCGTGCAGCTGGGTTGCGAACTCTTCGGTTTGGCTGGCAATTATGCCGTGCAGTTGCGTCCGATGGTGCCGGCGCCGAATGTGCCCATCACACGTCGCTTCCTTAGCGTCGATTGGAGCGATAAATTTGTGTTTAATGTTTATGCGCGCAGCATCTTTCCTTGCGATCCTCACACGGGCATCGGTGTGTTGTACGAGTATCCAGCTTGTATACTCGAGCAAGGTGATCGTGTGCGCGTTTTCGCTAAGCTACGCGCTGATGTGGCATCGCTGAAGCCGCCCACTACGCTGCACTATGTTGCCGAGCAGCGTGTAGTGAAGAGTCATCATTCACTTTACTTCAGCTGTGACTTGTTCACCGAGAAGTACGTGGAGTACTGCTTCGTCTATGTGAGTCAAGCGATCTCGGGTGCTGTCGCGGATGTGCGTATGGATTGTGTGCCCACATTGCCAGTTAGTGGTGAGTAATATTTAGATGTAGTATCTATAGTAGTTTCTTAAACATAATACAAATATATAAACATGGCCGGAATGATATGGAGGGTGAGGGTTTTCCTATAAAAGTGTTTAGAAAACCTGTGGCAATACATAAAAATCAGACTGATATTTATCCTTTTGTTGTTATTGGAAAGTGTCAGTGGGAAGTCACTTACTTTCACCAAAGTAAAGTTCATTTGTCTCCCTTAGATCCGTGGGTTTTAGGACGATACGAGGGCTGCTATATATATTTCTGGCCTAATAATGAAAATTGGAATATTTGTCAACGAAAATGGTTTTATTGATTTTCAAAATATTCTCCATCAAGATTTATACACTTTTGCATGCGCTCAAACCAATTTTCGAAGCACTTTTTTTGAGCCTTTTTTTGAGCGATTGTCAAATTGTGCGGGATCCAACGAGAACAAACCTTTTTTACGGCCAGGTGTTCATGCAATATCGAATGTATGCTGTAGGGAGAAATGCATAGGCATGCCTCTATCTGAAGGTATGCTACATGACGGACTTGCATTTTCAGTTCAAGTACGGCATCGATGTTTTCTGGCACAACGGCTGTTTTTGGACGACCTTCACGGAATTCGTCTTTGAGCGAGCGTCGGCCACGATTGAATTCGTTGTACCAGTTTTTCACAGTGCTATAGGATGGTGCTTCATAGCCATACAAAGATTTTAGTTCATCGATGCACTCTTGTCGCGATAATCCACGTCGAAAGTTGTGAAAAATGATCGCACGAAAATGTTCACGAGTTAATTCCATTTTTTGGCCGAGATGAATTTTTTAATTCCCTGTAAATAAAACAATTCACGATTAAATGACAAAACGCTCTGAGTGATGTTATGCTAAAAAATGTCAAACTTTCCAATGGAAATGTCAGATTGCACCTGGCAACACTTAGTGTTGCCTAAGCCAGAAATATATATAGCAGCCCTGGTATTACTTTAACTACTAGTCCGACTGTAAGTATCTAAAGTTGAGGACGCTTAGTTTTTCATCTACTCTTAAACTTGTGGATTCTAATATTACAATTCATACAAACTAATTACGGATGGTTTTTATGAGAAGGGAGACGTTATAAGATTAGACACACACAATTCTATAGATTTGTTACCGAATCTTGAAGAAATTAGGCTTATAAACAGATAAAAGATTTATAGATTTAGAAAAGGAATATTTTTCATATAATTTATATATTTTTTGTCGAATCAAGAAACCATTTCCCATATAATTTATGGTATTTCTTGGAAACAAGGGAATCTAGAATAGTCCAAATATCTGTTTATCCTAAACTGTAGATTATAGTCAAAAAGTGGTCTCTAAGGATAGATTGTTGGATCCATAGCAAGTCTACATGTTTGTTTTTTGGAGAGCTCACCTTATTATCAATGTGGTTTGAAGGATGTACCTTTTGATAGCAGTTCTAAAATGTAAGAATGTTTCGTTTGGTTAGAAATGGTCGATACTGTTTTTGAGATTTTTTGTGGTCATTTTTAGTAATGTTCTAGTCCAATTCCGTTGTTATTCAACGAATATTAATTTTTAGGCATTATTCAAGAGGAAATCACATTATTGATTATTGAGATAATTACCCTGATTCTAACTTATTGATCTTTGTCTTTCCACAAAATAAAATAATTTCCATAATTTTTTTTGATAACGACTTTACTTCGTTGTTCATTACGAAGTTGCTTTTGCTGTTACGAACAAACTTAACGTTGGTAAACATATCTTAATCATACAAATTGAGAATACTTAACCCTTCAAGAGTTAATTGTCACTCTTCTTGATTTCGGAGACTCTCTAAGGTAGAATATAAACAAGGTATCAATATTCAAAAAAATGTTCGAATACTTTTTTATTTCAATCTTTCCTTCGTTATTCAATATTAAGTTGCTTTTGGGGTTCTTAACAATTGTTATTAGTAATGCTCAACCTCCCAAGTGTTAGTTGTAACTCTTCTGGATTTCGTAGACAATCTAACGTAAAAGGTAATGGTTTCCAAGTTCAAAGTTTTAACAAAGCAACCAAGCAAGAGATAATTACACCCTGTTTGATCTATGTATTTCCTTAAAATTGTTTCATGATGCTTTTTATAAAACAACCTTTTCTGCTTTGTTCATTATGAAGTCGCCTTTACTGATACGAAAAAAATTGGGATCGCTAAACACTTCTTAATCATTGTAATTGATGATGCTTAACCTCCCAAGTGTTAGTTGTAACTCTTCTGGATTTCGTCGACAATCTAACGTGAAAGGTAATGGTTTCCAAGTTCAAAGTTTTAACAAAGCAACCACATTATTGATATAATTACACCCTGTTTGATCTGTGTATTTCCTTAAAATTGTTTCATGATGCTTTTTATAAAACAACCTTTCCTTCTTTGTTCATTTTGAAGTTGCTTTTGGTGATACGAACCAACTAAAAGTCAGTAAACACTTCTTAGTCATTCTAATTGATGACGCTGAACTCTCCAAGTGTAAATTGTAACTCTTCTGGATTCCGGAGACTCTCTAATGAAGAGGGTAATGGTTTCGAAGTTTTCCAAGTATTAATTGGAACTCTTCTGGATTTCAGAGATAGGTTCTAACATAGAGGAAAATGGGTTCAAAGTTTTTTTTCAACAATGCAACTACATTGTTGAGATAATCCCTAATGGATCTATGTTTTTTCATATAATTATATAATATTTTTTTGTATACCGACCTTCCGTTCGTTGTTCATTATGAAGTTGCCTTTGGTGATACGAACATACTAGAAATCGCTAAACACTTCTAAATCAATGTTATTTATGATTCTGAATACTCTAAGTGTAATTTCTAATTCTTCTGGATTTCGGACATTCTCTAACGTAAAAGGTAATGGTTTCCAAGTTCAAAGTTTTAACAAAGCAACCACATTATTGAGATAATTACACCCTGATTGATCTATGTATTTCCTTAAAATTGTTTCATGATTTTTTTATAAAACAACCTTTCCTTCTTTATTCATTTTGAAGTTGCTTTTGGTGATACGAACCAACTAAAAGTCAGTAAACACTTCTTAGTCATTCTAATTGATGACGCTCCAAGATTCCAAGATTGATGACTCTCCAAGTAAAATTTCTCTTAACTCTTTTGGATTCCGGAGATAGGTTCTAACAAAGAGGAAAATGGGTTCAAAGTTTTTTTTTCAACAATGCAACTACATTGTTGAGATAATCGCTCATTGATCTATGAATTTTCATAGAATTATTCGATGATGTTTTTTTATACCGATATATTCCATTCGTTGTTAATTATGAAGTTGCTTTTGGTGATACAAACATACTAGAGTTCGCTAAACACTTCTAAATCAATGTAATTTATGATTCTGAGCACTCCAAGTGTTATTTGTACCTCTTCTGGATTTCGGAGACTCTCTTCAATATAATGCTTTTGAGATTTTTCTCTAAAATATTCATATAAGTCAAGTGCTCTTTTCAAATATTTATTGTATTCTTAAAGCAGCTTTCCGACATGACATAGTATGTCAAAAATATTTAAAATACTCATAATCATCTAGTTATTGTCACCCAGTTCTGACAAGTATTCAGCAAACAACCTTTGTTTGCAACATAATCCGCGTTGCATTCACTAACCTCTAAAGCTTGTATGCACTAAAAATAGCGTGCGCTGCTGCTCACTAAGTGCGATGAGAGCGCAATATCGAGACTCGAAATATGTCATATCTGACATAACCATATCAGATTGCATACACTATGCAGCATATTTGTAAAGTGATTAGAAGTACATGCATGCATGTCATATGCGCTGTCACCTACACACATGCGCTCCTAACTGTGTGACATTAGATTACAATATTATTAGCTAGTGAATAACCCATTGAGTACTCGTGACATAAGCAAACACAGCAAAACACATACTCATACATGACTCAGATGCATTCGCGTTCCTAATCACTATGCACCTACTTGTGCGCTTGTTGTCAGTTCGTTGACTAAAAGCGTTGAGTATTTGCAACAATGTTGCTTATTTGTTTTTGCAACAATCTCATCAACACATACACACATAGATACATACATACATACACAGTTGTGATGAGACGTCCGTGTAAATGGCAACGAATTTAGGTCATTATGGACAGAGTCAAACAATGAAAATTGCTTGCAAATACTGTTGTATGCATGTGAGTGTGTGTGTGGGCACATATTATTATTGCTATCCAGTTGACAGTTCGCGAATGCAGGGCAAGCGCACAAATACGCGTATAAGCCCTTGGAGGCAAATTGACAACGTCAACGTCAGCGGATAATGTAAAGTCTACACACACATACAACGGTATCTAAGAACACATATATGCATTGCATGTATATATGTAATCACTCATTCGTGTGCTTTCATTCATATTTGTTCGCATGTAACGCATTTGATTATGTTGGCCTCGAGGGTTGATGATATTGTTAAGATTTGTTGGCGTTGTTGTTGTCCTTGTTGTTGCTTTTGCATTATATGCACTCTATTGTTAAATGATGTAAAGCTGCCAACATCAACGCAGCGCCATCAATGCAACAATACATTATTTTCCCCAGTCTACTTGTCATCCACATTATGGGCCGTCGTTACTCTTGGTCTGCCACACTTGTCTACATATTTAGATAGCAGTCATATTACAAGCGCATTGCGGCATGTGCGGGGGTTGTGAGGCAATTCCATATAATTTACACGCCTTCTAAAGCTGCGCGATTGAGTTTTCGGGATCCCGAAATTTCGGTATTTTTTTTAAATTTTTTATAAGCTTTTTTGAGAGCGTTTATTTATTTTTTATTAGGTTAGGTTAAGGGGTACATCTCCGCAACTGCAGATCGAATCTCACTTAGACAGATTCGGATGTCTTTTGTTATACCTGAAAACTCCTGACGGATCTCTAAGACCCTTGTGATGCAACAAAGCGCTTGCACTCTATTATAAAAATCTTAAGCGGGTTTATGTCGATTCCAGTCACTTCACTGGGTTCGCCGAATATGTGCCTACCGAGGTGCCTTAACCTAAGTCTGGCGAATACTAGACATTGTAGGAGGAAGCGTTTGGATGATTCCACTTCGCTTTCCTCCAAGCAGCTTTGGCAACTAGCATCTGACTTGATTCCAAGCTTCATCGCGTGTGTGCCTATTGGACAATGACCATTAAGTACACCAACTCGTCGTCGCTGAAGCGTCACTCTCGCTAGGTTTCTTCTTTATCTTCTGTAACGGTAGTTCCCGATTGAGTTGAGTCGCATCATTCGTGGTGGCTTTTCTGTGGCCGTGGTGGTATCATCCCAAAGGGAGTTGAGATAGTAACTACCGCTGCTGGAAGGACCTTTTCCGATCCACTGCAGGCCGGAAAGACCTCGCTAATGCTACTTATCCAGACTTGACCCTGACATTCTCTACATATGTCCTGCATGCAAAGAGTCCCCGTATGATACTAACCACCTCTTTACATGTCCCCTCAATTCTACTCATCTAACACTTTGGTCCGACCCTATCAAAGCAGCTCGTTTCCAGGGCCTCCCTTTAGATGATTTCTATGACAATTAGGCTAGACCTCTCGGTTCAGACAGGCTTGAGTAACCGTTACAACAACAACCTCGCTACTGCATAGGTCCAGGTTGTTCTCCAGTGTTTGGCGAGCTCACTTGAAGTCAGTGAATCCAGCGCTCTAACACAGGTGAATCGCGGACTATCCACATGGTTCCACTCCGACGCCAATGTTGCTAGAGTGCCCTCCGCTGCAAGCGGATTCGCTTTCCAGTTTCTAGCGTTTCCGCGGTGGAAGGAAGTTCGAAGCTACTGCTAATGATGTTAGACACACTCTTAATAGCTTAGAACGTACTGTCATCAAATTCAAAGACAGTATTGCCGCTCTGCTATCGGCGTGAATACACACCTCTCTGAAGCATGCCACACTTCGAAGCAGTATGTCTACTGCTACCATAATGGCTGCCACCTCTGCCTGAAAGACGCTGCAATGGTCTGGCAACCGAAAACTGGATTTAATTGAGAGCTTCCGACAGAAGACTCCACCTCCTACCTTCCCCCTGAGCTTCGAACCATCCGTGAAAAAGCTCACTGCGCCTCTTCTCCATCGGCTTTTCCCCTCCCACATAGCTCTTGAAGGTATATGCGCAGTGAAGAAACCGCTGGGGGACGGTTACGCGGTGCAGTGGTCTACATCAGGCATGCACGCTAAGTGACGGAGGATTTCAAAGTGTCCGTACTTCGGACCCTTCATGTACCCAGCCTCTCTGAGTCTAATAGCGACCTTTCCCACAATGCACCAAACCTACTACATCCACAGGTACAACGTTTGAAATGGCATTTAGAGCCATGGTTGGTGTTGTTCTCAGTTCTCCGCAGATTCCAATGAGAAACTGAAAAAAAAAATCCCAAAAATTAAAAAAAAAAAATTAAGTGAAAAATGAACTCCGAAAATTTTCGGGATTTCGGTATAACTGTTACATTTAATGCATAAAATTTCGAGATTCGCATAGCCAACCCTACTTGACTGCTCTGATGTGTCCCATTAATCGCACTTGTTAGATTGTTGCACCGTTCATGCTGCCACAGCGCTTTTTGCATGTGTTCCTCCGTCCCATTCAGCGCATATCGATAGCAATAACAAATAATGATAATAAAAATGTACCGCATATATCGTATTTAACATTAATAATGCAAACTTTTTTCTTTTACTCTTTTTTATTTACAACCACGCTGCTGCCAACACATCACATTGTCAACCAACCCGTTACGCTTGTTATGCCGCCTACTGTGCTGCTGTCATCTTCTTCGTCACGTTTCTAATCACATTGCATGGCTGAATCGTTTTTACCGCTATGCGACTGCCCAACGCTTGATGCTATAATGCCACAACCGCTTGATCGCTTTATGACAGACTCCGACACTGGCGGCTGGGGACCGTGGAGCGAATGGACACCATGCTCGACGAATTGTCTCGGTGGCACGCGTAATCGTTATCGATTTTGTGACTCACCCCCACCGCGTTATGGCGCTAAATTCTGTGAAGTAAGTACAATTCAAATATGTAACTAAACGCGAGTAGAAATAGTAGTACAACCATATAGTTAGTAAGTTAGTCAGCGCTAGTCAAGCGACCTACCCACCAAACCAAACAACCGACCAAACAACTAAACAAACAAACAATGAGCTAACCAACCAACTGATCCAGCGACCAAGTGACAAAGCCACCCCTTAAATGACCATACTTACCGCTGCTGCTGCTGCTTGCAACCAAGTGTGCCGGGCGTCTCTGCTGCCGGATCAGCGCATCGTTAGACCACTTTGCCGCTTGGCCAACCATTGGCAAATGCCATTCTGTGGTGCATAATTTAAAACTTTTCCCGCGCGCGCTTGGTTAAGTGATTTTATTTTGCTCTACTCGCCACTGTACACACACACACACACACACATACTTTCGCTCTCTCACTGCTTATATTTATTTTGTTTTTGCTTTTGTTTTATGTTTGTCAGCATCTTTTGTTGCGCTAAACGCATCACATTACCGGCATTTGTTGTGGGTAAACTTTTAAAGCACGATAGTCTACTTAGATTCCAGTGGCAGCTGGGTTGCAGCAGTTCCCAAGCAGCGCGCAGGTTTTGTCCCCTGTCCATTTTGGCTCGTAAATCGTAAATTTATAGTTGCAATTTAAGTTATATATTTAAAGTTTAATGGCCACAATCAGTGGTGTTATATATAATCCAATAATTGGACACTTTGGCGTTGTTCTATTGTTTTGGTAATGAATGGCGGGTGTTATTTGTGTGCGCTTAAATTTAGTGGTGACTGGTTGTTACGCTGATAAGCAGAAACAATGAATTTGGCGAATATGTATATGCAAGATTTAAACAGGATTTAATATTAGCGGATTTTGAGGAAATGGAGACGCATTTTTATAAAAATTCTAAATTTATAAATTTATAGAAGTCCTTAATATGAAACAGCGTCGTAAAAGAGATAAAAGATTTCCACTGAAAATTAATTTTATTTATGAAATATTTGTTTAAAATCTTCAGAAAATTAATAATTTTTTTTTTTAATTATTTTACAATTTGCATTTGATTAAAATTGTTTTAGATCCTAAATGTAGGCAACATACTAACCTTGTTTTTCTAAAAACCTCAACGTAAAATAAAAAATATTATGTTGCCTACATCTAGGCTGAATTTATAAAAATAATAAGCATAATCTGCTTTACGAGAAAGTACTCGATAGGTTAGGTTAGGTTATGTGGTTGTCAAAACGACGCGATAACTCGTGCTTAAATGGCTATACCAGCGTGACATTTTCAAAAAATCGATTTTTTTTTGCTTATTAGATTGTTTATACTTTCAAAAATATCCTGTGAAAGTGGTAAGGTCGTATTTTGAATAGTTTTTGAATGACAGCGTTTTAAAGAGCGACTGCTAGCAGGTTTAACCCGCTATAGTCGAAACTTTAAACGCGTTTTTCTGGAAACGATTTTTCTCAAAATTGCTGACATCATAACTCAACATGAAATTGACCGATCGACTTCTAATTGAAACTGTGTATTCTTGAATATATTTACTAGACAATGACCAATTTGGCATTAAAAAAACGACAATTTTTTACCTTAATAAACGACATTTTTTTTTTTAACTACGCCATTTTGTTAATTTTTTATAATTTTCTAAAATCGTGGGTCAGTGTATAGGAAATACCTTCAACTTTAAAAACCTTTTTGATTTTTTTTGTTTCAGCAACTTATTCTGCCGAAATCATGTCAGCAGTTAGGGAACTTTTTTTGGCACCTCCTATGACAGCACATAGCCCTGTTATTTTTCAATATTTTTGTAAAAAAAAATCTTAAAATATAGCAGAAAATATTCTTTATTATGTCCAAAAAGCTTCAAAACATTCGATCAAGTACTTTCTTTAAAAAAAAATCACCCCTATTTTTCATGGTTTACATTGGTATAGCCCCTTAAGCTTGGAAGGTTTTCAGTACTTTTATTATTATCTTTTAAGAATAACAGTTTCTTATGGACGGGAATATCATACTTTAATTCAAAGGGAGTCAGTTTCTAGTGTCCGACCGATACCAAATTTTTGGCCGATGCCGATTCCGATTAATCAGCCAGTTGGCAAATAATCGGCCGATGCCTTTAAGGACAAGTATGAGCATTAAGGCAAATATTCGAAAATAGTAGGTCTGGTTAAAATAATCCGTTATTTTCAAAGAGATGAATTTTGTCATTTATATCTCGCATTGTGAAAGGCGTCACGTAGTGATAGTGACTAGATAGAAACTTCGGAAACTTGTTTGGGAGGTTCTTTTGCATGCACCTTATAGTCCAGGACAGCACCAAGTGATTATTACGTGATCCTGTCTATGGCGAACTTTTAAAAATAGACTCTCCTAGCTACAAATGCTTCTATAACAGTAGCTTTATGACATTATCTTCAAAATCTCAACAAGTTGTTAAACAAAGCTGTGAATATTTGACATAATCTAGCAGTGCTAAATAAAACCTTCAATTTAATGCTAAATTATTGAATTTCTTTATCTAGTATATGAATTAATAGTTTAGTCAAATGTGAATCATTGTGTTTCATATGGTAAACAAAAGAATTCAAATTTTATGCTTTAAAGAAATCAAAAAAGTAAAACAAAAATGTATAAAAAGAAGTAGAAAGAATCGGCCAAATATGGCCGATGCCGATACCGATACCGATGCTGAATTTTGTGGTCGATACTGGCCGATGCTGATACCAAGGCCGATTAATCGGTCGGTCTATATCAGTTTTGTTTAAATCACAGTTGAAGCAAGAATTTTTTTATTATAAATTCCTAAAGCTCCTGATCTTATTTAATTATATTAATGATGTTACTCTCCTTCGGATTTTACAATCTAAAGCTTTAGTATTTTATCTAAAATTAAAATATTTCTTATATAAAAATAATTTATTGTTTTGGAATCGCCTCTTGGCTCCAGAGATAACAGGACTCTAACAGCAAGATGATATATTTTTTCTCAACATACTATTCTTAATTTCAATAAAAACTCTTTGCTTGCCTATTTCTTTTAGTTTTGTTGACTTCTAATTATCACGCTTCCGCGAGCACCTTCCAACTGTAGTCGTCTCAACTAGTGATATAAATATTCCATGAATTATTGGGAATGAAAAAAAAGCTTACGAGGTCAGTCCTATGGAACGAGTTGAAAATAACTTGTTTTATCAAATTATGATGGGGGCATCGTCTAGTAGCTCCTAATAATCCATTGTTTTTGGAAACATTTGTCTCAAACATTTTTGAAGATTGTTGCTTTGATAATTTTCTTCTAGAAGGGACCTCATTCGAACTCAATATTAAGACAGGATACTTCCTATAGTCGATCCATCTAGACAGGTCTCCGCCATATAATGGCATATAATTCTTGATGGCTTCAAATCAATTCTGTAGTATAAGGCGTGATAGTATATATCGAGAGAGATGGTTTTCCGAGATATCGGTTGTATTGAACTTTTGGTTTAAAGCCTTTATCTTACAACCGACCACAAATTCTTCTTGTTCTTTTTGACCACAAATTCACTGAGCGCATTTTTTGAAATACATATCTATCAACCAGTTCAACTACCTCTCAGTTCACTCTCTTTCCGTAACTCAGTTTCATATTGAAATAACCAACGCAACGGACAGTATATTTACGATTTTAATTTAAGTTACTCAAGCAAATGAACTAATTACGCTTTTTGCACTTAATTGCCAACGACAAACTGTGTTGAGCCAAGAAAAATGGAAATTTCACAAAGCGGCAAAGTTTTACAAAAACTCTTGACGCCATAGTTAATTACACGCTAAAACTTCGGTTTTACAAGCTTCCGCTTGATACCATTAAGTGGAGGTCACTGTACCGCCAAGAAGAACAAGAACAAGGCGGCTCATAAACAGCGCCTATACTTTTTACACAACAAAACACTTTAGAAAATATAAGAGTGGGTTTGTAAGAAGAGTCTTGGCGGCACACAGTGGTGCTATTGAGGAAGTAAGTAATCATAAAGATTATAAACTCTGTTGAAAGTGATTACAGCAGTCATAGTAGTGTCTGTGGTACAAAACAAAATTGTGGTGAAGTGAAGGGAAAAATCAACAACAACAAACAGCGGATTGTCTTTATCTTGTATGAAACAAGAAAAAATAGAAATAAATGTGTAATAACTCTACAAGAAACACGACAACGTCGAGTGCGAAAAAACGCTAACAAGCATAATGCATCTTATGCGATTTGCGTGTGTGTTGTGAGCGCAAATATTTTAGTAGGTAAAAGTAACAACAACAGCAATAACTCATTGTTGGTGAAAATGAGTTTTTTGCGTGCGAAACAAAAGCCTACAATAAAAACAATGGCAAATGATAAGGAGCAACTGACAAGCTTAATATATTGTACTTTCTCCACTTACTGGTGTTGTTGTTGTTGTTGTTTTTATTTATACTCTCGCAACAAAAGTTGCTAAGAGGGTATTATAGTTTTGTTCACATATTGATTGTTTGCAAGTCATAAAACTGAACGAGTTGGATATAGGGTTATATATATATAAATGATCGGGGTGACGAGACGAGTCAAAATCCGAATGTTGATTGTCCGTCCGTCCGTGCTTGAGTAATAACTTGAGTAAAAATTGAGATATCTTAATGAAACTTGGAATACCTTAGGACCGTGAGAGGGTTGCTTTCGAAAATGGGCAAAATCGAACCATTGCCAAGTGCCATAACTAAGCCATAAATAAAGTTATGGAAATAAAATTTGGTATAAAGGATCGCATTGTGAAGGGACATATTTGGACGTAATTTTTTTGGGGAAGTGGGTGGGAGTGGCCCGCCCCCAAATACGTTTTCTGTGCATATCTCGCAAACCAATAGAGCTATATAAAGCAAACTTTCTGAAATCGTTTCTTTAGCCACTTCTTAATACAGTCATGAAATGATACAAAATACAATACAAAAATACAAAAATGAAAGAAATCGGATAATAGCCACGCCCACCTCCCATATAAAGGTTAGGTTAAAAATTACTAAAAGTGGGTTAACTCACTAACGAAAAATGCACTCAGACTTTTTTACAAAATGGAAAATGGGCGTGGCGTCGCCCACTTATGGGTCAAAAACCATATCTCAGGAACTACTCGACCGATTTCAATGAAACTTGGTTTGTAATAGTTTCCTTACATTCCAATGATATGTTGTGAAAATAGGCCAAATCGCTTCACAACCACGCCTACTTCCTATATACCAGAACTTTGAAGACGATCTGATTCGTTTGCTTTACAATATATAAAGTAAGCACTAGTGAAGATATCGGTGCAGAACTTTGCACAAATACTATGTTAATAGTGTGGCAGCCCCATTCTAAAAATCGCCGAAATTGGACCATAGGTTTTTAAGGCCCCATATATCGAACATGAGGACCTCGGTGCTTCTAACCTAATATTAGGTTTCCAACTTTCAATGGACTTTATACAATATATATGACGAATATGTGGGTCAAATTGTGTATTATATAATATAAATAAAGTTAAATAAATAAATTGCGAGAGTATAAAATGTTCGGTTACACCCGAACTTAGCCCTTCCTTACTTGTTTTTTTTTTTGTTTTTGTTGTATACTATATTACATATTTGTTGTTGTCCCACTACATTTTTGCTGTACAATAGTTATGATGTGGCGACGGCAGCTAGCGCTACGCTTTTACAATAGTGGAGCTCAACTTTTTGTTTTTGCTTTTGTTTTTCCTTTTTTCTTTACATTTCCGCCCGCGCAGTGTTGCATTTGTCTATATGCGGAAATTATAATTTCGCGCCACGCCAACGCAATGCTGTGTGCTATGGAGCCATATCAAAAGCTGTCAGTTGTTGGAGTGCCAAGGTGAGGTGGGGTGAGGGGGGACTAACAAAGCGGTATCAGCCTTGTAGATATGTATGTGCACGCTTGTGGGTGGCGCCTGAGCGTTAAAGGCCTGTCATAAGGCGATTTGTATGGACCAGCAGCAGCAGCAGCAGCAGCAGCAGCAGCAGCACCGGCAATGATAGTTCTTTCACGCATTGTTTTTGTTTTTCGAGCGCATAGTGCGGGCTTGCGGTTAACATTGTTGTGTTGTACGCTTATTGTTGTTGTTGACTGTTCAAGATACACATATATAAAAGCTTAGTTATATTTATTATATATGTATATGTATTTATGTATGTATGTATATATTGGTGCTTACTCACAGATAGTTTATGTGCCTTTAGGGAAGGTGTCAGCGTTCCAACACTTGAACTAGATTGTGTTGGGAATTTACGGCGTAACGGTTTTTTTTTGTTTTTTGCAACAAACAACAACAAGAAGCACAACTACAACTAGTTGTTGAAGGCGTCTTTTAGCCATAAACCAACACACATACACCCGCATACACCTCTACAAACTTGTTTTATTGTTCCGCCATAAAATAGTGTTTTTAGGCGCACAGGCATTCAAACACACATAGTTGGTGGCACAAAATCAACAACAGCAACAACAACACCAACATCAACAATGATAATATTGAAGACAACATCTTTGTTACGCTTGAGGGCAATGTCTGTCTCTGTAACGCCGCAGCTCAAAGGGGTCTTTTCTACGCTACGCCTCGGCGCTCATAAACGGGTGTTGCTGAGTAGCGCGTATTACAACTTAATATAGAGAGACAGGCATACATATATCCTTACATATACATATGTATTCATATATGTATGTATATCATTCATATATATACATATGTGCAGCGTTGTATGCATGTTGGCATTGTTGGCGTCGGTGGAGATATTTAAAATTATTACGAGAAAAGCTGTACGAAAGTTTTCCCGTAGTTTTTAGTGCAAAGCCATGTTCGCGCATATCAGTGCAGTGTTGCAGCGCCGAGAGCTAGTAGTTCAAACTTTTAAGTGGCTATGCCATAAATGGTCGGCGCACGGTTGGACGGACAGTTGAAAGGTGTTACAGTGTTCAAGGAATTTCATTGTGACTGCGAAGAATTTCTCAATAAATAGTTTTAGGTCTAATTGGGCTCGCACCAGATAACTTTCTAGATGTTAAAGACCTTGAGTATTGAGCTGATTATTCAAATGTGGTCATTTAACCAGTATACTTTAAAGTCGACATATCCAACAGTAGTTCTTCGTCACCAGAAGAAAAGAGGATTCTAGAAATATTGTTATTATTCGAAGGTTAAAATTTTTCGCTCTATTTTTGCTTCTCCTGAACACTTAATACCAATATGGCTGTAGTTAATATAGTTCTAAAATAAAATGTTGTCCAAAATACTCAAATTTTTCGTTATACTCAAAGGTTCCAGAACGGTCATGATAGTATTCCGACTACAGAAGCCGTATTCCTATGAAACATTCTCTCATTTCTCCAACTCCGAGATGCTTTATCTTCAAGCTTACATCCAGACAGAGCTTTATTGCCTTTTTATGTCAGTTTAAGAGAGTTAGAACCATTGAACTGTGCAATAAAATGAAATTTAACCTTTCTTCTTCTTCTTCTCCTCAATGTGACCTTTGTCAGAATCTATACTACTTTAAGTTCCACACTTATTAAATCTTTTCCTTTATTACATTATCAAAGAAAAAATTATTGTTTCAACTTAACAGCTAACGGTCGGTTTCTTATAAACCTTTCTTCTAAACCCTATAACCTTGCCAATGAAGTATTGCTACAGGCAACGCGTGAGTTTTGCGCAAGATTTATGGTTCTCAGAGCATTGGCAATGGCGAATACCGCAGACGAAGGAACGATGAGCTGTATGTGTTATTCAACGACATAGACATAGTCCAGTGAATAGAAAGACAGCAGTTACGCTGGCTAGGTCATGTTGTCCGAATGGACGAAAGTGCTCGATGCAGTACCCGCCGGAGGAAGCCGAGGAAGGGGAAGGCCTACACTCCGTTGGATGACCAGTTGGAGAGCGACCTGGTTACATTTGGGATCTACAGCTGGCGCCGAACTGCGAGGGAAAGAGAGGAATGGCGCGATATCATCGATTGGACTATAACCGGCTAAACGGTTTCAACGCCCATCACATACATACATACGAGTGAGCATTCGAAGCAACCGGATCGTTAGTTTAAATTTCGGACTCGGGAAAATTGTATATATTAGAAAAAGTATTTGTAACCTTTACTGCCTCTCATATAATCCTTTGAGTCTACTTTTACTTAAAATGGTTCCTCTTAAAATCCAAAAACTGTTTGAAGTTGTCTATAAAACCGAATAACCAAGATACTACCCCCAGACCGTTGAAGAATATCGACACTCACGGCTTTGAAAATAAGAATTAGAGATCCAAATTGTCAATTTTGGATTGATCTCGCCTGGATCGTTCCAAAACGAAGATACCGATAATATTTTGTACCAAATATACAGTTACCGAATACCCAATTACTTCCCTCTAGAGCTCTCTTGCATACATACGTATTTTTTAAATCGTAGTTCCTTGTTTATAAAGAGACATTTTTATTGTGATAAGAATCGCTCTGATGAAGTCCATCAATGCAGAGTTACATAACCCTTTCTTTGACTAAACGCTACGCTTGGGGTTTAGTTTTGGTTCAGCGGGTTTTAATACCCCTTAAAACTTCAACAGCTCAAAATTAAAAATATTAGAAAGTAAAAATGAGACCTTTTCTTCACTAATAGAATCAGGGTTCCGTAACTTTTTTAATTTCACTACATATTTTCTCTTCAACCTCTCGCACCAAATGAACTACAGTGCAACTAATAATATCCCGACGCATTGCTTGGTAGTTGTTGCGTCCCACTTGCCACTCTTTGGCGACGGAGCTTTTAGGTGGTCGCTGAGAGGCATACTTGACATGTCGTAAAATTATTTTGAGCTTGTTTTTAGGCGCATATAATTGAGTTGTGAGCGAGCGTGTGAGAGCGACGCTTGAGGATATGTAAAGTGTACGCACCAAACACTTACTTGTGCACATATGTAGTATTTAACCAGCTGTCTGCTCAGGCTTGCGGGGAATTTTTGTTAGTTACGCCAGCGGCATGTTTGCATGTGTAGGCATTTAACCCGAATAACGGCATGTTGGCAACTCACTGTTGCCATATGTAGACACATACAAATAGGAAAGTGACGGAGAATGTTGTAGAATGTCAACTTGTTGCATGGTTACCAAGTAACGCTGTCTGACTTTGCTGCTTTTGTTTGTTCAATAAATCAAAACAAATTTTTTAGTGAAAATATTTTCAACAGAAACGTTGACGTTTGCTGAGCGTTGCTAATTTTACTTTAAGAAGAGCTATAATATATAATATTTGAGCATATTTTCCAAATTTAAGAACAAAACAGTATTTAATTGACCGCGAAGTGAAGTCCCAACGAGCAACTTTGGATACCAACGAAAATGCCACCCAAGAAAGGCAAAGGTAAAGGCAAGAAGGGCAAGAAAGAGGAAAAGAAAGATCCAAATAAGCTGACCAATGTGGATCGCGCCTTTTGTGAACTCACCATAACTGATCTCAATCAGAAGCTTGCACGTCTACGCTCACATCTCGCCTCGTTGGATGACAATAATATCAATCTCAAGGAGAAACTGCGCGAAATCGAAGAGGACCACACCGATGTGGCAGCGCATTTGGAGCGTACGCTCGGCGAACGCAACGAAACGATACACGAGTTGGAGGAGCGACTCACGGAGATCATCAAGATACGCGAGGCGGAGAATGCGCAATCGGCGGAGAAAATCAGAGAATTGGAGGCCAAATACAAGTCCATGCATGATCAGCTGACTTCCGAAATTAAGCTACTCAATGGTAAACTGAACTCGCTCGACGAATTTCGCGTGCAACGTGATCTGTTGCTCTCGAAATTCGACGATCAGGAGACAGAGTTGAAGGAGAAAGAGCGTGCGCACATCGAAATGATGTATGCAATGGAACAGAAAGCGGTCGTGGAGAAGGATGCGCTGAAGAAAGAGGTGGAAACTAAGCTGCTGCAGGTGTCAGAGGACTTCACACGCTCTAGTGAGATACGTAATGCCGGCTATACGCGACGTTTGATACGTGAGAATATCGCTCTACAGAAAGAAATCGACATCTTAGTGCTGTCGCAGATTAAAATGCAACAACAATTCAATGATCAAGTGGTACGCCACAAAGAAATGGCCGAGCAGTATGCGTCTATGGATCAGCTGAAGAAGCAGCTAATACGCAACTCACAGAATAAGATTAAAATTATAGAGAAACTCACCGATAACTACGAGAAACTCAAATCCAAGTATGTTGAGGTCGCCAAGTATCGCAAGTTATACGAAACCGCGGTGAAGCGCGATATATGCGAACGTTTCAACTTTAAGGATATGTCTAAGAAAATGCGCCATTTGGAGCAACGCATCGAGGAGCTGAAAATGGAGAAGTCACGCTTCATAGCGATGCATCAGCAGCATGAAACGGAGATACAGCGCCTGCGTGATATCATCATACAGATAAAGAGCACCGTACGCTCGGCCATCGATGCTATAGATAAACCTTGTGGCGACAAACATGCTGTCCGCGAGAGCATGTCACAGGATGCACTACGTCAACTGCGTCGTCATGATCTGCTCACTGAGCTAATGGATATTGTCAGCAGTCACTCCGACAAGCTGCCACCCACACCGTCGGCGCTGTCGATTTCACGTACCACCTCCTCGGTCTATCGTCCCGGCAAAATGGGTTTCATGCCACGCAGCGCCTCCTCACTGATGGAAATCTTCAAGCGTACCGCGCATAAGGCAGCCTCCACAGATGTTGTCGCCACCGAATACCAAATACAACAGGTTGAGAGTAAAATCATCCCAAAGGCGCGTGAGCTGGGTGGTCAGAATCTGTTCGATGTGGAAATGGGTTCCACTTTGTATGTATCATCGTCGCACGAGGCCATCGAGGCTGTCGTGCCTGTCGAGGATGAGCAAGTTGAGGGTGAAGATGAGGGCGAGTCAAGCAGCGCCGATTATGGTTCATCTGTCGCACGCGCCACCACCAAACAGTCTGCAATTACCACAGCGGCAGCTGAAGTCGAAACGCGCACGACAGAGCGTCTCTCAATGAAGGTGCCACAACGTTCCGAAGCGGCCGAAACAGCAACGCAGCGTGGCAGTGAATCGGCTTCGCGTGTCATTTACGATGTGGAGTATGACGAAGGCGATGAAGAATTTTCGATAAATTTATTTTATTAAAAATGTTTCAGAAATATAATTTTCTATGTAAAAATTTTGATGAAAAAATTATTTATTTTATATATTAATAAATTTATAAAAAAGAAATAAACAAGCACATCTGTTTTATTCAAATATGGTCGCGGAATTTATATAATTTAGAGTAGCTTTAGCACAATATTTAATTAGATATGTACTCTCGACCCAAACTTGTATTGATATATTATAAATTTGTATGTAATTTGTATCTTTTCTTTTTGTTTTTGCTTTAGGGTCCCTCTGTGGAGACCGAAAAATGTGGCAACGCCATCGCTGATACTTGGGATTGCATTTATGAGAGCAGCGGCACCACCTTTACCGCCGCTAATCGCACCGAAGTCAGCCAGGAGATCGGACCTGGCTGTCGTTGTGGCTGCATCGTACATTTGGGCTCGTCAAAACCGAAACGCATTTTAGCTGGAGCCACGCAAAGTTGTCCGGGACGCTCTTTTTGGCTCATACAGGTGAGTGGTATTGAATTTTCAAAACATATTAATTTAGAATATGTGCGTAAAGGTCTGGGACCCGCGGGTTCTCTTATATATTTCCACCTCAGTAGTTGAGATTTGCAGAATGGACGCAAGGGTCTAAGCCTATGACTACACGGGTCGAACATACATTTTGTTCTTGGAAAAATAACAGTTTATGGTTCGACAAAGTTACCATCCGCAGGGATATAGCGATTAGAGCGATCCTCCAAATTTTCGATAATTTATCTAGTATTTGTCTTGTGCTCGATTGGTCTTTTGCTTGACAAAGGCCTTAGGCTCGCTTCATACAACTTCATTGTCACTATGTTTTCTTACTAACGAGCATTTTCTTGGGCTCTGGGAACCCTAATCAGTTGTTGGGTGTCAAATTGAGAGAATTTGGTGTATGCGGAAATATTCGTAGTCCATTTAATATTCCAAAATAATGACGTCACAACTTTAACAGCTGGTTATTAGGTCTTTCACACCGGGGACGTTGAATCATTATATATATATATATTCACTGCTGTATCTAATCAGTCTGTCAATTGATGGACTTGTCTCTCGTGTATTTCGAAGGTTGGGTCCAACTAGAAAAAGAGTTAAGTGGAAACGATACGAATATTTTACATGATACATGCTTCCGATGGTTTAATTAGGAAGTTCTTGAACTTATTTCTGCTCTCTCCTTTATCGATTGAAGAATTATTTTCAGAGACTTACTTAAACTTCTGCTAAGCGGATCAGCTTGTAAGGGAGGGTACCCTAGCAATATTGGCGCCGGAGTGGAAACGAGTGAGTAGTCCGTGGTCCACCTGGGCTAGAGCACTACATTCACTGTCTTCGAGTGAGCTCGCCAATATGCTGGACAACAACCAACACCTGTGCAGTAGCGAGGTCTTTCTTGCCTGTAATAGATCGAAAACGGTCCTTCCAGTTGCTGTCGCTTAGTAAGGCTTATCTCTCGGCAATCATGGGTGTGCTTACTGGTCATTGTCCAATGGGCACATATGGGGTGAGCCTTGGAATCAAGTCAGACGCTCGTTGCCAAATCTGTTTGGAGGAAGACGAAGAGCAATCATCCTAGCACTTCCTCCTTTAATGTTCAGCAATCGCCTGACTTAGATTAAAGCACCTCGGTAGGCACATATTCGGCGAACCCAGTGAAGTGAGTGGAATCGCCATTAAACGACTTAAGAACTTTATAAAAGAGTCGAAGCGCTTTGTCGTATCATAAGGGTCTTAGAGAACCGTCAGCAGTTTCCGGCTATCACAAATGACAGTCGAATCTGTCCAAGTGAGATTCACTGCAGTATGCACAGACCTACCCCTTAACCCTAACCAAATATACGTGTCGTGTTCAAAAAATAATGGGAATTGTAAAATTTAAATGAAATTTAATGAATTTTTGGCCAAAAGCAATATTGTAACGATGACCCGGCCTCCATATTCGCCCAACATGACTCCGAATAGGTTTTTCCTATTTTCAGAAATAAAGAGATCTTTAAAGGACCATCTTTTTGCAAGCATACGAGAAATCGGTGAAAGAACCAAAGGCTATTCCAAAAATCGAGTTTGAGAGGGGTTTCATTAGAAGAGGCGCTGGCATAAGTGCATAATAGCGTATGGGAACTCTTTTGAAGACAATAACATTAATGTAGACGTATGAATAAATATTTTTTTTTAATAAAAAATTAAAATTCCCGTTATTTTTTGAACAGACCTCATATAATTCTCACTTTATGAAGTAAAAATTATATTCTAGAGAACAAAGTACTTGGAGTCTCTGCTATATTTCTCTTAAGCTAAATTCTTTGCTCAAAGTCGTTATAAAAAATCACCAATTAACTAACCCTGATTTCCATTTCCACCATTTACTTAATAATTTAACCAACTTAGCTAATAATAATTGGTTTACCTCAAAGGAGCCATTTAGATTAGCACTAGTTCATAATTTTTTATTACACATAATCCTTAGCGCATATTTTTGAACCAACGCCAAAGCTTACTTATCTGCATGGCAACCATAAACACTCACTATCACACATACCCACACATTCATATGTTAAAGTCGATAATTCTCTATATGGCAAAATATACAAATACAAATATATGCATGCTAATGCACTTAGGGCATTTATCAGTTCTTAAATTGTCCATTTCATATGATTATCTATGCACTGCATTCCGCTTTGCTTCACTTCACTCTACCTCCCTCCCACCAACAGCAGTCAGTAGTCAGTAGCATCAATTTACTTAATTAAAAAACATAATCGCTCCACTTTGCCATCATTTCATTTGCCGCCACTTAAGTTGCGAGTTTGTATGTATGCCTGTGTGTGTGTGTGTGTGTGTAGTTATGTATGAGTATTTGTCCCAGTGGCAATAAACGAATATTTCCCGCTTTACTGCTGCAAACGCACGCTGTTATATATGCCCTACGCTCGTTTGTGTGTGTGTCTGTGTGCGTTCTTTATGCACTCGCATATTTGTTTCATAAGCGTATATGGATTATGACGCTGCAAAAGGCAAAAAGGCAGAAAAAAGAAAAAAGAAAGGAAAAGAGCAAAATAAACGAGCTGTCATCTGTATACTCCTTGAATGTCTCAATTCGCCATTTAATCCATTGACTTTCACATATCGACGTAGTGATATCGTAAACTTCAATTACCAAATGTTAATGGTGTTCGCACTCGGAAGCCCAGTAGGAAATTAAGTGCATTAAATGAAATGAATTGAGAATTTTTGTTTATTGAATATTTTAAAATTATATTAAATTTTACTAAATTATTTTTTGAAAGTTCTCTTTGAGTTAGTATCAATATATATATTTTAGGGTTGCCACCTTTGCTTAATATGTATTTTTTTAATTTGAGTTTTTTGCTTTCTTAATATGAGTTTATGTTTATTATAAATTTTTAATTAAGTCATATTTTATTTTGCATATTTTTCAAAACAGAGTTGCCACCTGTCAGCATAAGCGGAGGTTTTTTAGGAAGTGTTTCTAAAAAATTATAGCGCATCAGAGATAAGTTTAATTAATATGATATTTAGATAGTTAAATATTTTTTGAACGGGGTTGCCACATATTTTTATTTATTACAATTTACGCATGATATCAAGTTATTATATTTTTTATAATCCAAAAAAGGATAGAGTTAAGTTTAAAAAATTATATTCAGATATTTACTGAATTCTTCAAACGAGGTTGCCACATTATTTTATTTATTATAATTTAAGCATGATATCAAGTTATTATATTTTTTATATTCCAATTTAAAAAATAATTTATATTTCAAAAAATTTATATTCATACATGAAATAATTATAAACGAGGTTGCCACATTATTTTATTTATTGCAATTTTAGCATGATATCAAGTTATTATATTTTTTATATTCCGAAAAATTATAGACAGCTAAATTCAAAAAATTGATATTCAGACCTTAAAAATTTTACATATGAGGTTGTCACATTGTTTTATTTCTTATAATAATGTTCATTAATTATTATATAATATATGACCGAAGTGTTTTTTCACTATCACATAAATGTTTTAAAATGTTTTTGGCATATTGGTTTAGCAGTGTTGCCATATTTTTTTAATAAAATTTATTTATTTTTTTTCAAAAAATATAATATTTAACAATTTTAACGGAACACAATTTTTTTAAAATTTTTGGAACTATTGCTTTAGCAGGTTGCCATATTTTTATATAAAATTTATTTTTTTTTTTCAAAAATATAATATTTAACAAATTTAATAGAACAACATTTTTTTAAATTTTTTGGAAATATTGGTTTAGCAGTGCTGCCATATTTTTATATAAAATGTATTATTTTTTATGTAAAAAAATAGAATATTTAATTTAATTATGATTTTTTAACAAATTTTGCTGGTTTCATAAAAAATATAATTTCAGTGCAATTTGCAAAATATATATAAATAATTTAAATAAATAATAATTTAAAAATACAGTGGCATCCTAGAGTTTAACTGAAGATTATATAATACTTTTAGATAAAAAGTGCAATTGATTTTTGTCGAGACTTTAATATTTTTTTTTGAAATATCTGTATATTCAGAAAAAATCTGAACAGTGTTGCCAACTAAATACATTATGCAATGTAGTGAAAAATAAATTATTTTTAATTTTTTTTTTAAGTTTAATTGCTTTTTTTTTAATATTTTTAGTTTTTGATTTTTTAAATTTTAATTCATTTTTTAATATTTTTTATTTTATTTATTTTTTTACATATATGTTTATATATATATCAGTATAAGTACAGTGCGACATATCGCCCATAACAAAGCGCACAGCGCGCATTAACTTTAAAGGCTAAAATAAAGCAGCTACAATTTTCAGTGTCGGCATTCAGCCGCCAGCAACGCAGCATATAGCAGTGAATCCAATTTGAAGCTCTGTTGAGTTGTAAAACCGAACAATTTTTCGCCATTTACAAAAACACGCATGAATACACGAGCACAAACACACACACACGCTCTTACATACATATTGCTAGAATTATATAAATGCTCGCACGGTTGATATTTTCCAGGGCATTTTTCCTCCACACACTAAATACACACACGCACACCAGAACACTCATACGCACTGACACTTTTCATACTGATCAATATGTATGTGTGTATGAGTTTGTATGCGAGTGTATGGGCAAATTGTTGAAAATCCAATGTTAATTGTATGGAAAAGCGTCATTTTAACGCATTGCAATTAAGCCGTAACAGCAACAACAAAAACAAAAACAACTTCAATAGTGGTGATAGTCGCAACAGCAGCACGTGCAGCAACGCTGACAACGTGATAACGCAACCGTACGCGCGTGTTACGTTACGCCACACACCTACAGAAATCCAGCAGCAGCAGCAGCAGCGAGAAAAAAATACGAAAAAGAGATAAAGTTGTAGTCAACTGAGGCTCGCTGTGCATAAAACCAAATGAAAAATTCAAAAGCAGAAAGTGTCTAAAGCGAAAAAAACAGAGCGCAAAAATAGAGAAAGTCGCAGTAAACTGTTAAGTAAACGTCTGTCGAGTGGTGGCTTCAAAAGTGGCACACGAACTCGTTCAAAAACCAATATTCAGATGCATTCGAGGGGCAAAAATGATGATAGTTCAGTTCATCTACGGCTCTTCAGCGCTGCTGCTCTTGGGGTGCATAGTTGAAATCGAAATGAAAAAAGAAGCAACAAAAATAAACGCAATTCTATTGCTTAGTGGGCAGATAGTGGAGAGCTAAAATGTGGCGTGGCATAAGGGTAAGCGCTTCAACTAAAGACTCCTGCTTGAGTGTGTGTAGCGCATAGCATTTGTTAAGGTAAATTTGAAGGGTCTTGAGTGAATGGGCATTTGGCAAATAGCTTCTACTACATACAAATTTAGTAAGGTGAATATTTAGTGATGATTACCCAGTTGGAAATTTGAGAGAGGAATTCTCTTCTGATATTTTTATGATTTTTTTTTTCATGCACTAAAGCTGTATGACAGTATAGAGTTGATTAAAAAATCATCGAAATGAGCTAGCTAATACTACAGATATTGTTATTGTAGTTGGTTCTAGGAAACTATATATGTAGTACCCGAATACCTACTCTCTTAACCCGAGTTCTCTATACATAATTATTTATACGATTACCGCTAACGGAACTGAGCCAGCTTTTGTACAGCTTTCTCCCAATAATTATCTTAGATGGATTCCATTTTCCAAAAACAGTAGATTTGTGAGATATTTTGAGAGAATAATATTTTTTCATACTTCATAAAGCAGAACCGCATATCTGTCTTTATGGTATTTCGAGGAATCAAAGAAAGTAGAAATAAAGTTGAGATGGAGATGTTGTTATTCAACTCATATTGAAATGAGCCCGAAAGTTGGTTAATAAAGTTCAGCAGACGTTTTCTAAGAAGCTTTATTCAGAAAGGATCATCCCTTTATTATATTTATCCTCATTATGATCAAGTTCCATTCAGCGTGATTTTTAAAATCTCAAAGTTTTTGAATTTTGTAAGCGTTATCTCTGGCGATGTTTCTGCTGATTAACGAAACTAATAAGACTTATATACCGAGTAAATAATTGGTTTTCAGTTAGTAAGCATCAGTTAGAAAAGAGTTTGTTGCGATTTAACACCCTGTGAGCTTAGAAAATAAGTTCTCGCAAGCTAGAGATGGTAGCTCAAAATCCCCAACGTTTCCAAAAAAGCTTTTCTGTACTAATATTGTCTTTTAAATGTCTTGCGAATTAGATTTCTCCAAATCCAGTACTTAAGCTTCATATAAGCCTCATTTTGAAGCCACATCCCCTCCAATACCAGTCAGATACTCGGTAAAAGTAACTTTATCTCTGAAATATTTATAATAATCGAATTCTTGCCAAAGTTGTAAATGTTTATGAATTTTGTAAGCGATTGTTCTGACGATATCTGTATTGGTTAGCGAAATTATTAAGCATAATTTAAAGAGTAAATTATTTACTTTCAGTTAGTAAGCAGCAGTTAGCAGGCAATTTATTGCATTAAAACACCCAACGAGAATATAAAATAAGCTCTCAGAGTTATAGGTAGCAACTTGAAATCTCTGACGTTTTCTAAGCAAAGCTTTTCTGTACCAATATTGTCTTTTAATTGTCTACGGTATTAAACTTTTCAAAGTACAGTAGCTTCATTAAATTTTGAAGCCACATTCCTCTGACTAATAGTGAGATACTCAGTAAAGGTGACTGGAGATAATAGTACTTGACATGAATTCTTTCAGAATTGTATAAATATTAATACATTTTGTAAGCGATAGCTCTGGCGATATCTCTGTTGGTTATCGAAATTATTAAGCATAACTTTAGAAGTAAATTACTTGATTTTAGTTAGTAAGCAGCAGTTAACAAAATTTAATTGCGTTCTGGTATCTAATGAGTTGATAAAAGAAGCTACAGATAGCGAAATACTACGCTAATTTTATTACTTAAGATATAATTTTATACCAATAATTAATTATTATTTTCCTGTTCAGTAATGAACGATAACGAGTATACTCAAGCAACATCATCTTTTCAACACTGAATCTCAGATGAAAAAGTATATTGTTCCCTACTGGTGAAAATCTGTATACATCAAAGCTTCACATCAAACCACATTGTAATTGTGGTTAGTGATCTATCTTCGTATCAGAAATCGAGGGACTTGTTTTACGAAGCTCTGAACTACTTATGAATTCAAAATAGAAATAGGGATTTTCACATTACTTTCTATTAGTTCTATTGATTTCTATTAGGTTCTCCTATAATTTAAATTTTGTAAGTTATGTTTTTGAGACCCAGATACTCTTGTTGTTGTCGTTATGAATTCCTAAAAATCGAATTTATAATTTAAAAAATTCCCATAACTACTATCCCACATTTTCCCTACCGGGCATCACAAACCCCCACAGGGAAAGCAACCACATGCTCGACCATGCCAATGCATACAAATGGGGGTCAACCCGCAATAATGGTAAATTGTGGGTGAAATTTGTCCATACGTGATGGTGTAACCAAATATACACAGAAATATGAGGTCGTGACGGCGGTAGTATGGACGATTGCCATACACAAGGTAAATAAAAACACAAACAGACCATTCCTAGGTGTGTGCGCACGTCAAGTGGTCGTTGACGAGCAGTGAAGGTGGTAAATGTGGGAGTGTGGTGTATTTGCGAGCTTGCTGCTTGTGGGTTAAAGTTCACGTTAAAGTTTAAGAGTGCAATGACACAACTGCCAATAATCAAACAAAAGTTGATAAGCATAAATGATGTATATACATATGTACATATGTATGTATGTTTGTATGTAAGTAATTGGTTGAAAATATATAGACGTGTGTGTGTGTTTGCACACAGGAAGTTACCGGCTGCGCTGACATAACGGTTATACTCGCATGTGTTGTGCGCAAAATAGTAAAGCGGCAGCGGCAGGAAATGTTATTTTTATATGTGATTTTTATTTGGTCAACCTGCTTTGCCATAGCGCCGTGAAGTATGCTTTACTATATTTTATACTTGTGCCTTATAGTACACAGTATAGTGTGTGTGTGTGTGTGCTCTGTTTGACATCAATGAACTTCACAGCGCTCGCTGCAATGACACTACGCTCATTTGTAGACACACTTATGTGACACACACACATACATACTTAAATGCAAGGGTGGGTGGATGTATGGGTGTGTGTTTGTATGGCCATGAGTGGATTTGTTGATTGGTACTATACTTGAATGGTAGTCAAACATTGAAGTTGATGTTGAATAGAGTGCTCAAGTGAGCGGAAAAAATGCCACAGATAAGGTAAAAATGAATGAAAAAAATGGAGAAAGAAAGTAAGAAACGCAGAAAATTGCGTTGAAGGTGTGCTGAGTGTGTGTGTGTGTGTAATGCACATTTCATTTTAGTTCATACTTTCGTCTTTACTGAATTCTCTCAGCGCACTCGTTCACTAGCTTTACACATAAAATGAAGTGTTTGTCGAGCTGCTTCGTGATGATGACGGAAATGATGGAGATGATGATGTTGTTGGTGTTGCTAATGATGAAGTTGCTGCTATTGTTGTTGTTGTTACTATTACTGCTGTTGCTGTTATTGTTGTTGTTGCTGATATTGCTGGCGTTGCAATTGTTGTTGTTACTGTTATTGTTGTTGCTGATATTGCTGGCGTTGGAATTGTTTTTGTTGTTTCTGATGATGTTGATGTTGTTGTTGTTGCTCTTCCTGTTGTTGCTTCTGATGCGCTTCGTCATTCGATGACATTGACTACATTGTTGACAGCATAACGGTATTAGTGCATGCCAACAGTAACAACAACAACAGCAAATGCTTGCCTCATTGTCGTCATGCCGCTGCTGCTGCTGCTTCTGCTTGCCACTCAAAAGTGTGTCTTTTCGAAAATTGCTGCGCATTTCGCTTTCTACTTTTTTTATGTGACGCATCATCATTCCGCGACGCTTTAGTTTGCCACACACTTTACGACAAAATGCCAAATTCACTGTCACGAATTGCTCTCTCATGAGTGCTTGCTGGCATGCGTATGTGCTTGTGTTTTTTTTTATTTCTCGCGCTCACATGGCAATTTTCGTGTTGGAAACGGTGCGAAAATAAAACGCATTTGCTGTAGTGCGTGTTGAGTGTTTGTGTGTGAAATTCACATTAAAATAAATTGCTACACACTTTTGTTTCCTTCCACTACTGCTAACTGTTTACTTTTGTTATTGAAAACAAAAACAATTGTGTGTGTTTGTATACAAAGATATAGAGTTGGATGCCTGCGCATTTTATGTTGTCAATATATGTGTTGCATTCCAAAGAAAGCTTTAAAATTTTTATTTTTTCGACTTAATGACTTCTTTTATTAATAGTAGTTAATTAAGTGTCTGAATAAGTACAAGAGTTGTGAGTCCTTTGATAGGTAATTGCCTTAATAATGATTGTCACATCGAAATTTGGCACTAATCTCTCACTGCATCGGGGGTAATAAGTGCAATCTCAGCCGTGTGACAGTTTGAAGCTTTTCAAAGGTGTAAATCTAATAAAACCAGTACTTATTCCTTCATCTTAAGGTAAAAATCGAAATTTCTTCAGAGAGACAATTCAAATACTTCAATAATATTCATAAATTATGTATTAACTTTCTTGAGATGCTGAAAATGTTTCCGAGAATTCCCATCTAGAGAAAATCTTACGAAAAATACTCGAATATTGCCGTTTTGTCGTATCAATCATGGACTTTGGTGTCATAATTAGTTGAATAGTTTTATCAAGTGAGCATTTGCTTGATCTTCTTTTATATTTCTATCGTTTAGTTGTCCAAAGCTTTTCAAATAACTGCAGCAAAACACATTTAATGTTTCATAAACTCGAGTTTTTCAGCCATTTTAATGCTGATCAATAAACACTTCTCACTAAAATAGAGTTTACTATACCAAAATGTTCCCTTTAGTGCTTTATAGCCTTTTCACACAGGAACTAATTGATCAATTAACTAGCCTCTGCTCGATTAAAACGATTTACTAAGATCGATTTGCTATACAAAATAAAATCTCCATTAATTTTGAATTCAATTTTAATCGACTTAAAAATGAAATGCAACTCTGCGACAAAGGCAGTATTTGTAATTACAGTGGAACTTCTCTAACTCGAATCATCATAATCCACAAAAAAACTTCGAGTTAGAGAGACTTCGAGTTATAGAATTTTCATTAAAACATACAATTTTTAAAAAAGCTGTACAGTCTCTTGACGTCTGTATCCCATGCCTTTGTTACATGGTTTATGCAACGCATAAGTGCAATATCATATTTTTTGTTCGTCTCCATTCGATACAGAGAGTCTCTCTGCGATTCCGCCTCGATAGTAAAATTTTTAATTTTATATTATGCCCTGGTCGAAAAGTTCGATTTATGGAAGGAAATTTGTATGAAATTTGGCTTCTACTGCCAATTCAAGAGTTCGAGTTAGAGAACTTCGAGTTAGAGAAGTTCCACTGTATATATACGTACTTTGTCTGCTTTTGTCAGACTTTTCACGGCGTTCAGGCTACACGACAGTAGATGTCGCTGCTAAAAATAGCCAACAGCTGATGAAACTTACCAACTTCTAATTGAAAGCATAAACAAAACTGTATAACAGCTGATCGGCTATCGAGTAGTCGGCAGTGTGAAGGGCTAAAACTGGTTGCTCAATCAAAATCTTAATTGATCAATTAATTTGACTGTTTGAAAAGGCTTGCAAGTATATTTGCAAATGCAACCCTATTTATGTCACACGATCTTTTGATTATTTTAGCTGCTCTCAGTCGAAAAAAAAATCGTAAAGTTAAATCCAGAATTTCTTAAAAATAGTGCAATATAAAAACTGATCGTCGTAAATTTTTTTTTTTTTTTTATATTACATCCATTTATTTACAATCTGTCGAATGACAATAAGTAAATACAATTATATCTAAAGATTGACACTGATGCTAAATTGCAATTTGTCCATTAAATACATTAAAGGCATGTGATTTGTACTATATGTTACTATTATCAATAACTTAGTTTTCTATTATATTTTACAACTTATTGAGTAAAGTTAAACTTAAGATCTAAATGGTAAGTCTAGGGGATGCAGCCTTTGCAGCCGTCGAGTATCTTCACTGTTGTCCAGTAGGTTAATGGCGTGTATGTTAGGGTGACAGTTCAATCGGTTAACATATCTAGAACTGAGTTTTTGAATCTCGCACTTTATCATATCTATTTCGAGATCTTTGTGTAAATGAATATTTTTGATATACCATGGAGCGTTTGCAATCAGCCGCAGTGTTTTCGACTGGTATCGTTGAATTATTTTTATATTCGATTCGCTTGCAGTTCCCCAGATTTGGATTCCGTAAGCCCAAACCGGTTTTAAAATGGATTTATATAGAAGCATCTTATTTTTAAGACTAAGTTTAGATTTAGGACCAAGTAACCAGTACATTTTTCTGGTCTTTATTTTAAGTTGTTCACGTTTTGCTTTTATATGGTGCTGCCAAGTCAGTCTTCTATCTAAGTGCATCCCGAGGTATTTAGCGCTATTGCATTTTGGTATGATTGTTTGATTGAGATTGACACTAGGACAATCTCCTAATTTCATTGTGAAGGTGACATGCGCTGATTTTGTTGTATTCACCATGATGTTCCAATTACGAAGCCATGATTCTACTTCGTTTAGTTGTTTTTGAACAGTTTCAGAAGCGTCGATAGCGGAAAAGGCTGAAGCAAGAATGGCGGTGTCATCGGCATATGTAGCAACAGTTAAATTTTCATCATTTATTACTGGCATATCAGCTGTAAAAATTGTATACAGTGTTGGCCCAAGTACGCTGCCTTGAGGAACACCAGCTTTAACTTCGTAAATGTCAGATGTGTCATCATTAATTTTCACGTAAAAATGTCTGTAATCTAAGTATGATCTAAGAAATAGGTAAAGTGGTGCTGGAAGTGCCTTTTTTATTTTAAATAACAACCCCGCGTGCCAAACTCTGTCAAAAGCCTGTTGAATGTCTAAGAAAACTGCCGAACAGTACAGTTTCTCTTCGAGACTTCTTAATATGGTTTTAACGATTCGATGGCATTGTTCCGGAGTTCCATGTAGTTGCCTGAATCCAAATTGATGGTCTGGGATAATAGATATAGATTCCAAAATTGGCAATAATCGTCGAAGAAATATTCTTTCGAGTATTTTTGAGAATATTGTTAGCAAACTTATTGGTCTATAAGATGATAATTCATTTTCTGGTTTATTTGGCTTTAAAATCATTATAACTTCGGCGCATTTCCATTGCGTAGGAAAGTGACTTAGCCTAAAGCTACAGTTAAAGATTAACACTAAGAATATCAGACATTTTTTTGGCAGTTGTTTGATTGTCCAAGCATCAATATTATCTAGGCCTGGTGATTTGGAATTTTTTAGGCGCGACACTTCTTCTTGCACTTCCGACAGTTTTACGTAGGGCATTGGTTTATCCATTTGACATGGACAGTCAAGATAAGCTTCAACACACTGACGCTGATGGTCACTATTAAGGGCAAACGGCTTGAAAATATTCTTAAGATGATTGCCAAAAGCGTCGGCTTTGTTTTTGTCGGATCTACACCATGAATTGTTAACATCTTTCACTGGTACTTGTCGCTTCGGAGGACGTTTTAAATATTTTGTTGCTCTCCATAGATTACAGTCATCATTTTTATTTGGATCGGCATTCTTAAGAAATTCTGCTATCGATTCTTCTTTCAGCTCTGCTAATTTAGATTTTAATTCTTTGATTGCTTTGTTCAGTCTACTCTTGTCAATCGGATTTCTACCATTCTGCCAGATTCTTCGAAGTCGTCTTTTATTGTGTACCATTTCAGCCACTTCATCTGAATATGGCACTTTGTTCCTACCGGGAGGATTGGATAAATTAGTAGGAGAAGCTAGCGAAGCGGCTTCATGTATTTTTTGGGTGAAGTTTTCCACAGCGTCGTCTAAATCCCTGTTATTATTTATTTCCATATTTAAATTTACGTTAGATTCAAGCCAAGATTGAAAAAATTTTATGTTCGACCTTTTATTTAAAATACGCAGCTTACGAGAAGTGACTAAAACTGGTATATTCATATTGATAATAAGAGCAGAATGATCAGAATTCAAATCTTCATTGTTAAAAATTTCTAAACGATTAGGATCAATGCCGTTGTAAATTGCGAAGTCAATAAGATCTGGAATTTTGTTAGGATCAGACGGCCAGTATGTGGGGCTGCCAGTAGATAAAACGTTAAAGTTGCATTGAGAAACACATTTGTACAATTCACGACCTTTAGGATTCGTGAGACGTGATCCCCACCATGGATGCTTGGCATTGAAGTCACCTCCAACTAAAAATCTGGAACCCATTTTGTCGAAGAATGCTTTGAAAGTTTGTTTGTTTATGTTGAATCGGGGTGGGAGATATAGCGAAGTTATAATAATCTCACCGTTGATTGTCGGGATTTTCAAAGAAGCAGCTTGAATTGATGGTACTGAAACTGGCTCTAAAACAACGTATTTTAGTGATGATTTTATAAGAATTGCCGAACCACCATGTGCTTTACCGTCAGGATGATTTGAAGTGATGAGATCGAATCCATTTATTCTAAAGTATGACTTATCGGTAAAGTGGGTTTCTGAGACCAGTAAAATATCTACATTATTAGTTTTTATAAAATACTCAACTTCTAGTCTATGATTACTAAGTCCGTTGGCGTTCCAAAGCGCTATTTTCAGACTTAATTGCATAGCTTCGTTAAAAGAGAAGACATCATATTTATTAATGTTGATGTTAATTCGATTTGTTTGGCAATCATTTCTTCAAGTTTATCTAATTTTCCATTATTTTCGTTATTTGTAGTAGAACTAAGTTGTCCTCTTGTTATATCTGCATAGCTGACGTTTTTATTGAAAGGCCGTTGTTCAAAATTCGAATAATTTGTTGAAATGGGCTTTGCCTTATTATAAACCGACTCTCTTTTAGAAATTAACTCTTGATAAACTCTACAACCTTTATAATTAGCGGTGTGATTTTGTAGACAGTGGAAGCATTTTGGTGGAGTTTCTTTATTCTTTTGACAAAGTGACGTTGGGTGATCTTGTCCACATTTTACGCATCTAAAAGGTTTTTTGCAGTATTGTTTGGTATGGCCGAATTCTTGACAGCGATGACATTGTACCAGATCATTAAATTTTCTAGGTGGCTCAATCTTTACGACAGCATTACACAAGCGATTTACATCGTATACCCTTTTGTTGTTTATTGAAGGTTCAAGGTCAACAAAAAATATTGACATCGGCAACTTGGAAATTTTGCTTTTAGCATTTACAATATTTCGAACAGTATGCCCTTTTTTTGCTAAGTCATTTTTAATATCATCTATGGGCGTTGAGAAGTGAATATTTTTTAAAACTATTCGATATGGCTTATCTTCTTTTAACTGATATGTATGAAAAACAAAACCATTTGAATCTAAATAGTTTACAAGTTTTCTGTAGCATTCACTATTTGCAGTCATTACTCGTGCTTGCGCGTCTCTACCTGACTTGTACGTGAAATTTTCTCTACCGATAATAGCTGAAAAGCTACTCAACATCTTGTTAATGTCACTCACTTGTGGTACAAAAATCGGTGGTGGTTTATGCGAAATTACAGCAGTTGTGGGAGAGTCTTCATTTTCGTTAGAGTTGTGGTCATCAATTTGCACATCCAAATCCAGTACTGAAAACCGGTTTGAGTTGTTTGGAGCTTCATTCATCCTTTGTTGTTTTTTTGATAATTTGGGAGAATCAATGTTCGCACGCTTTGTTGCTTTAGGCTGGTATGTGGTTTGCCAGCCTTCGCTGTCCACACACGTCCCATTGACTTCAATATCATTAATCATGAATTGAATATATAGTTATTTAGTTATTTTTTTTTTTTTTTTTATTAATTCTAGTTCACACTATTAGTCCATAAATTTTACACTAGTAATATATAAATTATATATTACAATAGTTCACACTATTAGTTCACAAATATTACACCAGGTTTAAATAAATTCACCCAGAGCTAAGTAGCTGCGACTGCACTCACTAAGCACACATTAGGAACTCAGATCGTCGTAAATAAACACAAAATCTGAAACTCGAGTTCGCCATATTAACGCTGTATTAAACTTTATAATGGAATTTATGAGAATACACGGTAGTAGAACCTTCAAATGATCATAGGCATAAATAGGAAACAAAAAATTGTTTCATTAAAGCCTGAGTTTCTTAAGCATTCTAATTTGAAAAATGTAAAAATTCTCATAAACACTTAAACTTAAACTCGAGTTTATTTCACATCAACAGCGCACAATTACTCATGGATATAGGAACTTTGAGAGTTTTTACAGTTTTATTTAAATTTGATATAATTATTTTGGAGATATTCTGATACAAATATCTGCAAATGCATGATTCTAATAATCTGACAAGTGATCTTCTGAAAATACAGGTGTTTAAAGTATGCACTGCACTGTCTCTTTGAAAAAAAAAACATACTTTGATTCGTAGGATAACTGAAAGTTGGTAGTTTTAGTAGCGCATTATTGACAAAAGAATACCAAGGATAGGGTTATTAAAGATATTGACTGAAAAAAAATACATCCAGGATGGAAAATAGAATAAATGAGCATTTTTGTTGAGGGTTATGAATGAAAAACTTAATTGAAGAAAATTAAGCAGATTTAAGCAGAGAGGGAAACATATAAAATTATTCGACAAAAATTTCCTAAAATCAAAAAATTAAGCAGAGAGGGAAACAAAAAAATTGTTCGTCTAAAATTTCCTGAAATCGAAAAATTAAGCAAGGTGGGAAGCATAAAAAAATTATTCCCCTAAAATTTCCTGAAATCGAAATAATTTTTTTTAAGTTCTTGGGTGAAAAGTAGACTATTTTTTTGTAGATGAGAAGCTCAGTAATAAATTTTAAACGATTTTTTTTAATATTTTTCTTATGTCTTTATAAAGCTGATCGCTTTTATAGCTTTTCAAAGGCATTTCTAGAGTGTAGCGATGAGTTCTAATGGTGGCAAAAATTAATTACACTCAATTAACTTCACTTTAGACCTAATATATTCTAATTTCTAAATTTAAAAAAATTCCATTTAAAAAAAATTAAATATTCATAAAAAATTTACTTATTTTTTAAAATTTTATTGTTTTTTGAAAAAAAATATCTTTTTTTATTTTGAAAATTTTCTTTATTTTTATACTCTCGCAACAAATGTTGCTAAAGAGAGTATTATAGTTTTGTTCACATAACGGTTGTTTGTAACACCCAAAACTAAACGAGTTAGATATAGGGTTATATATACCAAAGTGATCAGGGTGAAGAGTGGAGTTCAAATCCGAATGTCTGTCTGTCCGTCCGTCCGTCCGTCCGTCTATGCAAGCTGTAACTTGAGTAATAATTAAGATATCTTGATGAAACTTTGCACACTTATTTCTTGGCACCATAGGAAGGTTGCTTTCGAAAATGAGCGGTTGCTTTCGAAATCGGACCACTGCCACGCCCACAAAATGGCGAAAACCTAAAACACATAAAGTGCCATAACTAAGCCATAAATAAAGCTATGGAAATAAAATTTCGTATGAAGGATCGCACTATGAAGGGGCATATTTGGATGTAATTTTTTTGGGGAAGTGGGCGTGGCCCCGCCCCCTACTAAGTTTTTTGTACATATCTCGCAAACCAATAGAGCTATATAAACCAAACTTTCTGCAGTCGTTTTTTTTAGCCACTTCCTAATACAGTCCAAAAACGAAAGAAATCGGATCATAACCACGCCCACCTCCCATACAAAAGTTAGGTTGAAAATTACGTCAGAAACACTAAATTTCACATAAGAAATGGCAGATGAAAGCTGCACTCAGATTTTTTTACAAAATGAAAAATGGGCGTGGCGTCGCCCACTTATGGGTCAAAAACCATATCTCAGGAACTACTCGACCGATTTCAATGAAACTTGGTTTGTAATAGTTTCCTTACATCCCAATGATATGTTGTGAAAATAGGCCAAATCGCTTCACAACCACGCCTACTTCCTATATACCAGAACTTTGAAGACGATCTGAATCGTTTACTTTACAATATATAATGTAAGTACTAGTGAAGATATCGGTGCAGAACTTTGCACAAATACTATGTTAATAGTGTGGCAGTCCCATTCTAAAAATCGCCGAAATCGGACCATAGGTTTTTAAGGCCCCATATATCGAACACGAGGACCTCGGTGCTTCTAACCTAATATTAGGGTTTCCAACTTTCAATGGACTTTATACAATATATACATATGACGAATATGTGGGTCAAATTGTGTATTATATAATATAAATAAAGTTAAATAAATAAATTGCGAGAGTATAAAATGTTCGGTTACACCCGAACTTAGCCCTTCCTTACTTGTTTAACTTTATTTTATAAGTCTCATCCAAAGCGCCCTGGAACGCACCATCATCGTTTGCTCACTTGGTTAGCTACCGACTGTGCATGTTTGTTATGCTGGATTTGTAGCCTTTAGCATGGCGCTGCGGGTTGTGCCAACAATCCGCTATAAACACACAGACGCACACCCATATTAATGCGCAAATATCATCTTTCTTACTTTATTTTACACAAACAAACACACGCATACATAACATACTATATTCGCATTCGTGTAAGCTTGTTTATTTCAGCCGTTTGTCCTTCTTTCGCAATTTTATTGTTATGACGCCAACTGCTTTAGCGCCAATAGCAATGACTTTGTTTCTAACACGTAGCAATTGTTAAGTGCTCATACCCAGCAACGGGCAGCACGTACACACACTTACACCGAAGTGGAAGCACACCCATACACACAGACAAACATACCATTGTCCAGCACATATTATTATTATTGTCACCCAGCCCCAGCGCGCTTCCTGCGAAAAAATGGCAACGTATTAAGATAAAAAACTTATATTTTATTACATGGCACTGCAGCTGGCTGGACACAATAATCATCGACAGTAACAGCACACTGGGTGATTGTTTGTTTGTTGTTGTTGTTGCTGTAAGTCATTGTCACGCTGGACAGCATTAATTTAGTTTTATGGCTGTATGAATTTCCAAGCGTCCCGTTAGACAGCTGAGCTGGGGAGTGAGTGTGAGTGCGAGCGAGACAATCAAATAATAAATAGATGAACTGACAGACAGTTCGGTAGACAGTTGGCGAGTGGGGTTCGGTGTCGAGTTTGGTCACTTGTGGAGCGCTTCTCCTTGACTGACATTCATATTTTAGAGTGATACTATTTGCTGTAAAGCTTTTCAATTTTGTTGCAGCATTGAATTTTACTTAGTGTATAAATTCATGCTGGGGCGCTTGGTATCAGCTTTGTAGTAAATTGCGATCAAATATTCATAAATAATAATTCGACTCTTAGTTATGATGTAAGCTTAGTTTGACTTATCGGTGGTAATCAACATTTGTCTATTCTAAAAAATTATTGGGAGTTTGATCTATGTATAACTTCACTCAATAATAATTCCAAGAAGTTGGTTGTAATTTAACGCTGATTCTTTTAGAAGTTGATGATGATATATTACTCTGTACAACTTAACGTAATTGCAATACCATCAGCACCATACTGAGAAGTGCCTTTACAATATCTATCCATTTTAAAGGTTCAAACATATACATTCCCATTGCAACAAGTAAGATATTAACTACTAATGAACTGTCTAATTCTGTTAACTTATTCATTGCGGACTGCTCCATCGGTTATAGCCTTTTCACACAGCCAAATTAATTGATCAATTTTGATCAGCTTTTTAATCGAGCAGAGGCCGATTAATTGATCAATTAGCTCCTGTGTGAAAAGGCTATTTATTATACATTGTGATGAATTAAGGTCTATATTATATATTAAATTAGGTCGTGAGGATAGTCACGAAATCTAAAAAATAATACTAAGAAATCAGAAAATCTAAAAAAAGTCATATTCGATCCCCGGAAACTAAAAATGAGATAAACATTTGCTTCGAATTTGAAAAAAATGTGTTCACAATATAATAGTAGAAATCATAGGAATATAAGAGGCGATCGCATTTCCCCACATTTTTAAAGAAAAAAAAAAACACAGAAAAGTCAAATTTGTGGGTAAAGTTTTTTATCATTCGATGCGGATTCATTTTTTAAGAAATATTGATGACGATGATTCCACCAACCCCACACCCCACATGACGATGATCCCCACAAACCACACCAAACTATTAATATATGGTATTTCAGGATAAAATGGCAGCTCGATAATTATGCAATAATGAATATTGGATCTCAAGATGGGTGATGGTGTTGCGAATAGTACGCTCAGTAGGCCGATTATGTTGACTATAAGTAGAGCGAAGCGCACGAGACTCATTCTTTACAGAACGTGAATTTTCGTAGTAAAGTTGAACAATTTATAAACCTTGTTGAGGTCTTCTTTCTACTTCCAGTAAGTCTTTCTATCAAGAAATATCAAACAATACTGAACAAAAATAATATGGCAGTTTGACACGGCTCACGCGTGATCTGTCAAAATCTGCTATTGAAAAAAGTATCTCTACTCCCGTTACTTATTTTCGAGTGCGTTTGTCATGACTATGGATTGGTTCGTGTCGTCATGAATGTTTGTTTGCTTGGAAGTTTCTTGAATAATAAGTTTACAAAAATTTATAGCTAAGATTGCCGGTGATTATTATTAAAAGGACTTGAGAGTTAAAGGGTCGCATTTCAATGGAGACAGTATACAATTTTTGAGACTGTTATGGCATATAAAGTAAGTCTTCGTCATATGTCATCATCATATGTCACATATAACTTTTTTTTTAAGTAAGATCTATTCGGGTTTCTCCTAGTATCTTGACAGTTATTTTTCTCAATGACTCAAATTGGTTTTATGGCATATCTTCGGAACGTTAGAGTTTAAAAGCAATAGGATAGTTAAGGTTGTGTTAGAAGAAGCTATCCGAACGGTAGATACGCAAGTATCATTGATAAAAATGGACTCTTGGTGATAACTGGACTAAGTTATTACATCTCATCATCAATTGGCACTACAACCGGGCTTCGGTTTCAGTCGTCTCTGTATTACGTACGTAGGCGCCAGTTGGGGATTTCAAGCTTCGTCCGGTCCACATCCACTTGATCCTTCCACTTGAGTTTCGGTCGTTCTTTTCTCCGTCGGCCGCCATTTTTCATGCTAGACGACACTAGGAGTTTTCGAGAGGAAAATTTTGCGCATGATTTATGGTCCTCAGAACATTGGCAACGGCGAATACCGCAGACGATGGAACGATGAGCTGTACGACTTAAACGACGACATTGACATAGTTCAGGGAATAAAAAGACAGCGGCTACGCTAGCTAGGTCATATTGTTCGAATGGACGAAAGTGCTCCAGCTCTGAAAGTGTTCGATGCAGTACCCGCCGGAGGAAGCCGAAGAAGGGGAAGGCCTCCACTCCGTTGGAGGGACCAGGTGGATAGCGACCTAGTTACACTTGGAATCTCCAACTGGCGCCGAACTGCGAAGGAAAGAGAGGAGTGGCGCGCTCTTATCGATTCGGCTATAACCGGCTAAACGGTTGAACGCCAATCACATATATACATACATACTGAGCCCGTGATAGCATCTGTTGTTGGTATACCATCTAGGGGCTTATAATATTACATATTAGCCCATATGGGAGTCATACGCACAACTATTGACTTGTCATATCTCATTTTATAGATAGTTTGAGAATTGTTTTTTCTCAAAATATGCTACAACAATTATTATTCCGTTCAAGAAGTCTCGTTAAAGGTGTTTTCAGAATATATGTTTGACGTAGCTGACCGAACGGTAGATAAATGAAATGGTTTTCAATGAAAAAGAAATTTAATTTCTAAAATTTTACAGTGTGTATATGCGAAAGGCTTTCAAAATGAAAATCCTCTAGGCTACTAAAACTGTTTCATATTTGCTTTCTCAAATTACTGAAATTCGTTTTAAATACTAGAAATCTATATTAAATATTTTTATTGATTTATTTATTATAAATATTTTTCTGTGTATTACCTTTCACATATACATGTACATACGTATTTTAATACAATTATTTATTGTATTTGACTCTCCTGTACAAATATTTGTTTTGAAACTGAAAATTTTCACTCAGAATAAATTCATTTTCCACGAATTTAAACAATTGGTTGGATTAAAATAGTTTTTCCAAATAACTGTATACAAATATATATATATGCATATATTCTGTATACAGTTATTTGGAAAAACTATTTTAATATGTATATACATATTTACAAATATATATTTATTTTCATATTTAAATACAACAGCTTTAAAAATCGCTTGACCCTCTACACTTTTCAACACTTTCACCTGCCCCATACAAGCGCACATACATAAATGAGCATACACGCAAGTATTGTATATGTATTTGTTTTTGTACATATATGTATGTATACGCTCAATGGTCAAATATAATAAAAGCCACCTGAACCCCGGAGTGTTATCGTTTTAGGCCACTTGTTGAATTTATAAATTCTATGTAAACATACAATATTTTATATGTCAAATTTGTTTTGACAGGACACAGCACATTTTTCATTCTGTTTTATTATTATTACGTTTTTTGCTGTTGTTGTTGTTGGTTTTATTATTTTCCTTTTTATTTTGCTGCCATTTTGTGGCTTGTGGGCAAGTCATAAGTTGACCTTTTTCATATGTACATTTCATACTTTTTCATCCTTTTCCGACACTTGTTTTCTGCCTTTCGCATGTTTCTTATATGCAGTCAACTTTATGTGTGTGATTTTGTTGCGAAGATTTGGCCGACACTTCAGACTGAGTTGCTACATGGTTTGCACTCTTCTTCTTCTTCTGCTACTTTTATATTTGTTGCTTGTTCTTCTTCTTCATTTTAATACACTCCTGACTAGCTTACCCACTTTGCTACTCATGTTTTGTGTTTTGAAACTTTTTTGAAAAAGTTGTGAGTGTGAAAAAACTTTTGTAGAACTACTAAGAAATAACCAAAGCTATTCGCAAATACTCAGGTCTCTGTATGTGTATATGTGTTTCTATGCATATGTGTTCCCTGCCAGCCAGGCCTAACCACTTTCCCCTCATGTTTCTTCAATTACTAACACCAACGCACACGTTTGGGTTGTTTTGTTTTTGTATTCGTACGTGTGAGGGGAATAGTGGTTAAAAAACTCACAAGCAGCTATGCTGGCCTATGGCAAACTCACCACTTTTGTGGGTTTAAAAAACTTCGGTTTAACCAGCTTTTTCACCACCTTTGGCTGGCAGTGTTGTTGGCATATAAGTCCTGGTAGCATGCTGTGCATTATTTTTGCACACAAAGTTCAACTCTATCAAAGCAGTGGGTATCAACAAGCTCATATACATACATATATATTTTCTATAGGCAAAATTACAAAAGAAAACTTTATTCATATTCTCATATAGTTCATATGTATGTATATCTGTATATTTGCACCACTTTTCTATGTATACGCCTCCGAATAAAGTGTGTCGATAAATCAAATGAGTGAGAGACAGTAAATAAATTATGAAAACTGAAATTTGTAATCAGCACAGTAACTAGATAAATCTGTATGTACATATGAGCATATATATATATATGTACATATATATCTAACTAACTGTATATGCATATATGCTCTTCGCTGTGTGTTTGTCAGCAGCAATAATACGCAAATAAATGTGTGTGGCTTTGCCAGCAAATCAAACTAGATTTATCACAAACACACAGCTATACACACATACACACACATAAATATATAAATCTACATATATATACATACATATCTACCATTTACAGTTATGATAAATGCGCTTCGACTGACAAAATTTATTGCTGTTGCTATTTGTTATTCATGTTGTTGTTGTAATAGATTTTTCTATGCACACGCATACAAATGTAGCAGTGTTCAATCAAATTACTGACACTTCTAAATCGCAATCACACACTCATCGAGTGCAATCTGCAAGTGCGACCACAAAATAATCACATATTGGATACCTCACCGCAGCGGCGATTGTAATTGTAGATAACTGTACATATATAACTTTGTGTAAGCTGGTTGTTTTGCCTGCGATAATTTTGTACATGTCAAAACCGCAATTCAATGTTATTTAATATATTAAATAGTTGGAATTTGAAATATTTGTAAAATTCAGCAAATTATTACCGTTACTTATTTTAGAGAGACTCTAGTTCTTGTTTTTATTTTCTAACCTTGATAAAAAACTATTTAGGTAAATGGCATAAAAGATTTATTATGGCATAAATCAATGAGGATATTACTTTTCCACGAACCAAAAAGTTGAAGACGATTTGACAGATATCTAGTGTTCCTTTGTAAAATACTTTCCTTTAATTCTTCCTCCTGTGATATAATTGGACACTTCAGTTCAAAGATAAGTTAGGTTAGGTTATACTGGTAGGCCAATACGCCACACATAGACCATTTAGGTCCTTTGCCGTACCAGATGAAGTGCCGTCACGTTGTCCACGAGTAGTAGTCATCCTTTAGGATGCCTGTGCTTGACGCGAATTTTAAAAGTTTTTGTAGCTTCACTTTCAATACCTCTTGCACCTCGCTCTTGACATTTCCTGCAGTCATCTCGATCTGTAAGTCCCATTTTGTAGGCATGTACCTACATGTGAGTATTCCCACCAAACTCCTACAGTCCCTTGTATCGAGTAACAGTATGAGTTTGGTGTACTTCTGGTCTACGGTTTTACACCTGGTATATTTGTCCAACGTGTTAGAATTTTTCTTGCCATGCCGCTGTCCAGATCATCGTATAGACAGTACATGGGTTTGTCGATGTCGGTCGCGTTTCGGACAGTTTTATACCATTCTTGGCAATTTCGTCCACAATCTCGTTGCCTTAATGTGATGGATTTAGATGCACTAAAAGGAAACTCTTGAGATTCTTAAAAAACCGTTACCATCAAATTTTCGAACGATAGAACAGCCTTCGCCTTTTTCGAAGCTAAAAATATGGTTTGTATTGGAAAAATATCCAATTTATTCAGTTAAAATACATGGTCCCATCAGGAGACCATATTAGATCATTTAGACAATATTTTTGATAAAAATACATAAATTTAATTATCAGGATCTCTTCTCTCACGATGATAATCAATGTAAAATCGTCAATTAAAGATCTAAAGTTACATAGTGATACCACAGTTAATCAATACATTCCTGAACCTCATTTTTAGTCCTCTGTGTTGACTTGTCTTCACTTTCTGGTGTGTACATTGAATCAATATGTCATTGATAATCTCATTAGACTGAATTTTATATACATTTAATATACTACACGATAGAAAATTTTCTTGTGTTAACAGCAGCATTTGCCGGCGAGCTTAAGTACTCATCGGATCGCTCTCTTGTGTAGTTGAACTTTAAAACGTTTTCATAAACAGCAGCTTATCCAAAATGACTATAATCATGTTCTTCCTCAGTTTAATATTGTACACTTTGGCATTTATATAAGAACTCGAAATTCTCTGCCTCAAGCCGAAGCGAAAGCTCTCTTTTAATCTCTAATTTTCTCTTTTCTTTTCTCAGACGACTTCTCTCTCTCAGAATGTAATATATTTCCTTCATTCAAGAATTTAGAACAGCATATTAATTATGAGAGTTTTGACAAGATCATATTTCAACTACCTTTGGTCTCATCTGGATTGTCTTATTCTAATGGACACTTAAGGGTCCAGTAAATTATTGCAAATAGTCATCTGGTTAGTGCAATACATTGAACTAATTTCTACCACACACCTAATATAGCTGGGAAGCTCGACGATATGCTTAGCCAATTATTTTTGAGCTAGTTGTTGGAGGTCCCGGTTTACATAAATCATGAGAAATATTTATAGAAAATTATATAGAAGTTATTAAATCCTTTTTTATAGAGTCAGTGCACCCTAGCAACATTGACACCGAAGTGGAAAAGTGTGGGTAGTCCGTAGTCCACTTGCGCTAGAGCGCTGGACACACTGACTTCGATTAAGCTTGCCAAACGCTGGACAACAATCAGCACATGTGCAGTAGAGAGGTCTTTCTGGCCCGCAGTGGATCGAAAACGGTCCTTCCAGCTGAGGTCGCTTAGTACGGCTCAACTGTCCGCAATCATTAGTATGCTTTTTGGTCATTGCCCAATAGGTACACACGCGGTGAGTCTTGGAATCAAGTCAGACACTATTTGCCAAAATATTAGGTGGAAGGCGATGACGAATCATTCAACTTTCTTCTTTCTTCTTCAATGTCCAACATTCGCCAGACTTAGGTTAAATAAAGCATCTCGGTAGACACATCTTCGGCGAATCCAGTGAAGTGAATGGAATCAGCATTAGCCGACTTAAGAACTTTATTATAAAGTCCAAGCGCTTTGTCGTATCATAAGGGTCTTAGTGATCCGTTAGGAGTTTTCCGGGTGTCATAAAAATAATATTAATTTCAATGAACTAGCTCAAATTGATCTGGGAGGTTAATACCTTTTTCAGTTCCGAAAGCTTGATGAACCCTACTCTATATACATAGATATACTCTTTGAACCGACCTCTCTAATGGTTGACTATAATTTGTATATAAAATATTTGGATTTTTTTCTTTTTAAGTCACTCTTTCACTCAAATCCAACCCTAATCTAATCTAATCCGCCATAAAAATAAGCAACACTGCACCCATACAAATGCTCGGCTATTTATTATTACAGTTTTTAGTTGAATTATTGCTGTTGTTGTTAGTTAATAGCAGAGTTTTGCATACAAATGGTCGAGCACAAACAGCCGCATGCATTTTTAATGAAGTGAACAACCGTAAAACAACTCCAACTTGATACACTTAGAAAGGAAACAATAAAAAACACAAACTGGCACGTAGAATTTCATATGCAACAGCGGATATACTATATACGCATACACACACACACCCGAGCACATCCGGTAACTTATTACAACAAAAAGCATACATGTGTATTGCAAAAGCCAAAGCGCCCATATGGACATAGGAGTTTTGCCTAGGCACGCAAGTAAGCGTCTAATGCCCGTAGCTCTGAAAGTGGTAGGTGGTACTAACTGCCGCGTTGCATATGCGCCATATTTTATACACCCACTAAATAATGTTTTTTGTTTTTGTTTTTGCTATACACCGGCACACAGCAACAACATACAACAACAATGTGTGTGTGTTTTATTAACTTTTTTTTGTTGTATTTTATGGAATTTTTCCAGTTTTTCGTACGTCAAAGTTTTACGATTTCATGTTTTCCGCTACTCTATGTATACACTCTACACTCGTTACAGGTGGATGGCGAGCAGAATATTGCGCTGAATTTGAACTTTTTGCGTTTGCCCTGTCCGGCGCAGTACATCAAAGTACGTGACGGTCCGTCGCTCTCATCGACGTTGCTCATTGAATTGAACGGCGGAAGTAATTTAAATATGCCAACACAAATAGAATCGAGTGGCGCGCAATTGTTGTTGGAATTCTATGCTGGCGAGCCGTCGAGTGATGTGCAAGCCAACGCCATTGGCCATGACAACAACAGCAACAGCAAAAGCAACGGTAGCAACAATAACACTGTGGTGGGTAGCGTTAATGCCGCTTGCACCGGTGGCTTTTTGGCGAATGTCGAACAAATTGGTGAGTGGACTATATATGTCTTTATATGTTTGTATATGTGTGTGTTTGGAGTGGCATGTGCCTGTGAGCTTGTATTTGTTTTAATATTTTTTTGCGTTTTTTCATAAACCAAGTTTATTTTATGTTTTATTTGATTTTCTTTCGCTTTGGTGTTTGCACGTAAAGCGTATTAAATTAACGTTTATGCATATATTCTATATATATAGATACTAAGAGACAGTTGTAGTTAGATAAGTCAGTGACTTTTTGAGATTTTGAGGTTAAAATGCAACACTGTCTGCGTTAAAAATCAGCTAATAAAGCGGTGAAATGAGTAGATATATTGCATTTAGTATACTTCTCATAGCATATCTTTTGTTTGCAAAGATATCACTCCAAAAATATCGAAAGATTTCCAAATTATTGAGTGCAAAAGACATGGTCCCAACACCTGAAATTATCGATAAATTTATTCTACATGAAAATACATGAGTAAACTATGATCTGGAAGTCCTCTCTTATGAAGATAATCAAGGAAATCCAAGCTCAAGCCTTTGATATAAAGTTTATAAGCTGTAATGAGAACGAAGTAAATGAAGATCTGAAAATCGAAATCTAAAAGGTCTTGAAACTTCAAATTTGTTGTAGACTAGATCATTGCTTCTTAGTCTTTTCACTACTAGTCATCTTGTTTTTTAATTCAATTCCAAAGAGTTCTTACTTATAGACTACGTTGATCTCGATAACATCTTAAACTCAGATTTGTGTAGTTTTGAACAGAATATGATAGAATATAGATATAGTAGGAGTTATTGCTTATTTGTTAACAATGTCTTTATAGTGAGATTAGGTCATCACATAATGAATCTCGACGGATAGACTAGATCTATGTAGATCACTGAAGCAATTATAGAAAATACTATATGTTCAGTTACCCTAATTCAGATCAATCCTGTATCTGTATCTGTATGTCATCAGATAATGAATCTCGACGGATAGACTAGATCTAGATCACTGAAGCCATTATAGAATATACTATATATTCAGTTACCCTAATTCAATACAGAGTATTTGACTTCTAATCTAAAAACTTCGATAGAATTAGGTCTCAGAAAATCTAATTTTTAAATAGTGATAATAATTAAAGCTTTATTTACCAACTTTAGAGACGAAGACGAAAACTATTAGTTATAAATATCTCTAAATTCAATCAATTCATATTCAAAAATTTAAAAGAATCCTGTCTTACCGACTTATCAAGTCTCCCTCAAATCTCAACATATTTCCATATAAATTTTTGTATTCATCCATAAAAATGTATTTGAGGCATTCATCTAAACTTCGCATAACTTTATTTTTTAACCAACATTCATCTATGTTGCCACAAAGTTTACGGCACAGCGTGGTAGATTATTTGAAATTTATCGTAGTTTCTGATAGATGTGCGCGAGTTTGTTGCAATTATGGGATTTTTTTTCGAATTTTAAAAACAATAAATATTTGAGTTTCGAGGGGTTAGCTGCTAAAGTGCGATAATTGAAAGTCTGAGTGTGAGGGATGTTGCCTTATAGATTTAGGTGCGCATTTCTATTCTATTCGAATATAATTTTTACGGCTATATTATCGTCACGTTCTACTTGGTATTCAAGAGAGAGTAGAAAGGTAGCACTGACTTTAAAATCGAATTCTTTAAGATCTTAATATTTAACCCTTAAATGCATGGCGTAACATATATGGTACATGCGATTTAAGGCAATTCGTAATTCGATCAAATTAAACTGTATCGCAGTTTGGTTTACTCACTGTAGGCGTCATAAAACGATTATTTAAACGCTTTCAGAAGCTTATACTCAGTTGACAGTGACCTAACCAAGTGGTCGGAAGTCTCCATTGTAGTGGGCTGACCTCATGCATTTAAGGGTTAAATACCCCTCTTCATTGGTAGAAACTTTAATTAATTACAAATTCTTACCAATGAGTTATCGGCTCCTCGGTTATCAGGAATACAAAACATAGTGGACAAGTAAAAATATCTGCCGATATTGGTTATATGCCGAGTTAGCGAGTTTTACTAGAAAATTTCGCATTAAAATAAGTAAAATTTTCTGTGAGACTGATTTTTAAAAATTGCATTATTTCTATGTATTTTTGAAAATGATCTTATATGCACGATGAATTTCAAATCTGTTAGATCTAACTGATACACATGACTGTAATGTAGCTAATTCATATAATAGTTTATACAAAATAAAGAAAATATTATCCAGGAAAGTACATAAGTAAACTCTCATCAGAATCTCTATGAAGAAAATCGTGGAAATCCAACACCTAGGTTTAAAGTAAAAAACTGAAGCTACATCGTGAGACTAAATAAAATAAAGGGACTCTCGAAACCCTTATAGCCCAGGGTGAACTCGTTCATTCCTAGGCATATCATATAACGATTGTCTTTATAACCTGAAATAAATCATAAGTTTGTAGAAAGTGGAACAAAATTTATATCGGATCTATGAGGAAGTAAAACCAGTTAATCATTTAACATAGAAACGTACTGCTTGTTGGTTTTGAGACTCATTTGTGGTCTTCCATTGAACCAATATATGTATTTCCGAAATAGTGAATAGTCTTTGGCTAGTTAAAAATACGGGTTTATTTCAATTGAACCGAATATCGATCGACATTTGTCGAGTCATCATAAACGGCTTCAATTAATCATGACAAATAAGATGCAAATGTTTTAAACAACTTCGTAATTGTAACTAGACACAATTCACTTTTTATTTCACCGGTTTTCGACGTTCCCAGTTCAATTTCATCATCTATATATAATAACAGAATCAACATGAGTATAATTAAACAGAATCCCTATGGAGATAATCATTGAAATCCGAGCCGTAGTTTTGATGTAAAGATCTCAAGTTACATCGTAAGACCAAATGAAATGAAGGGACTTTTGAAACTCTTATAGGGTGAACTCGATCATACCTAGAAATAGGTTTTTATAACTTTAAGCACATCATAAGTTTGTAGAAAGTGGAGCAAAATTTATACAAGTGAAGTCAGTAAAATTCATCTAACAGAGAAGCATAATCCTTATGAGTGTTGAGACACCTTTGGGATCTTTCATTGGACTGATATTTGTATGACCGCAATAGTTTTGAAGAATACTTTCAAGAATACTTTCGACAGACCGGCAGACCGACATTTGTCGAGTCATTATATAAGGTCTTTGAAATAATCGTAATTCATGACAAATAAGATGCTCAGGACTTCATGGACTTCTTAATTATAATCTGACACAATTCACTTTTCTTTTCACCACTTTTCGACGTTCCCTGTACAACTTTGTCATCTACTCAAACTCCTTAGAAAAGCCTATATCAACTAAAAATATTTGTTTGAAATCTTTACAAAATAAATAAATAAACAGTAAACACAAATAATTATTGTCAACAGTACAAATTCAAGAAATTCGCACATCACAGAGGTGAACTCTCTACAAATTTTTATTTCTTTTCCATTTATAAGTAAGAGCTCCAACCGGCATCACTGACAAGAGTATTTGTTTTACGCTTCCCTTTTATCATACACTCTCGGCAAACTTTTCTTTTTCGCTGTTTTTTTTTGTTCGCTGTTAGTTTAATAAAATAAGTCTATTTGTAATGTGAATGCGACAAATTTCTATCCACTTTTTATGCAATTTTTATTTTCTGCTATTTTCCTTTTTTTTTGGTTTGGTTTCTGCTTTTACTCGCTCTTCGCCACAATGTGCTTTCGCTTTCATGCTAATGATGTTGACTTTTGCATATTTTCTACAACTTTACTATATAGTATATATTTGTGTGACTTTTCACAATGGTGGCATGGCATTTTTTCCACTTATTTTTTCAACACACATTTTATTCTCTTTTCACTTCCTTTTTTCATTCTATGTATGCATTTTGTCACCGCCAGCAGCGCGCAATGAGACAACAACAACGGTGCTGGCCGCAGCCACCAGCAGATTGTCGGCAAAGAATCGCAACGTTTCGCAGAAGCCAAAATTTAGTCGTTCGAAATTTACGTTGGTCCACTTGAGTGCGGTGGTCTTTGCCAGCATCATTATCTTGATCAGCGCCTTGTTGGGTAAGTACCGTAAAAAAACCACAAACGAATGCGGGCCAAAGCGTAGCGGGGTGGGAGTAGCGGTGGGGGGTTGGCAATGAGTGTTTCCTCAGTTTGACCAGTGCAAGGCAACAAGCCAAAATGTTGAATATTTGTATCTACTGTAAAAATGAGCAAATTTAGCATTGAAAGGGAGGGGGGGGTAAATAAAAGGGTTGCGTTTGACCGCAAAATAAGACCTACTTGCATATTGTAGACACACATATATACGCACTAATACAACTGTATATTATATTTAAGGAGGTTAAACATTTTTCTGTAATGAGTAAATAGTTGTGTGGGTAGCTGGAACAGTGGCACAGTGGTTTAGGCTGAGGCAAAAAATTTAGTAGAAAATTATTAATTATATTACATACATGTAAACAAAGATTCCTTGTCATCTTTATCACAATTTAGATAATTGAAAAATAAAAAATTCAATTATAATTCCAAGTCCAATTTAACATTCACTGAGCATTCATTATATGGCCTCAAATTCAGTTATAGCTAATAACTGAACACCATCTTTCGGAACTTGCCACCGTGAAATATTATTCGAAATGGTTTTACCATTTTCTGATATTACTTTATTTCCTATTATATTTTAGAGTAAATTTTTAGGAGCCAAAAATAAGAAGTGGACTATTCTTAACATAATTTATAATGTCTAAAGTTTGTCTTTTTCAATATAACGCGTTTTGCGATTGTCAAGAAGCCTGTAATCAGCAATACCCTTGCAGTTAATTCATTCGTTCAGCTTACCTTTTTCTGTCGTCGAATTCATTCCTACGTTTTCAAAAGAAAATATTTGAGAAGTCAAATTGTAACTACTGTACCTCGAATTAAGGATATAAGAGAAACGTTTTACTTAAAAATAACTACAATGTCTGTATGAAAACAGCGTCAAAATGATGAAAAATTGTTTATTTCGCATTCCATATAGCCTATTCGCACAGGAGTTCATTGATCAATTAGCCAGCCTTTGCTCAATTAAAGCGCTAATTTAGATCGATTTACCGTACAAAAGAAAAATAGTATTTGACTACATTAATTTTCAATCAAATACAACGGATTGTTGTCCACGCTATCCGAATATGCTTATTGATAAAATAGCAATCAGCTGATAATACTTACCAACTTCCTACGAAAAGCAAAAAAAACTATGTATAACAGCTGATCCTTAAGCGATTAGCCGGCTGTGCGAAAGGCCAAAACTGGTTTCTCAATTAAAATTTTAATGTATTCAATTAATTTTGCTGTGCGAAAAGGTTATTAATGTTAATAGTGTACTTCCCAAATCTTAAAAATCATTGTTAAACAAATTTGTTTGCCCATTGACCAGGCCTTCGTCTACCTTATCACCGCTTGTACATTATCGTAAAACAATCGGGTTCATTTTATGACAGTATCGAGTACCAACGAGGGTTCCCTAAATACTCCGGTTTTCAAACGCAAAACAGCCTGTTTATATTAGTAACTTTGCTATAAAGCTTAAGGTCTGGTCTATTAGACTTTGAAATACTGGTCTTTTAGACTCTGAGATACCGCATAGATCTTATTGAGACATTTTCTATTTCCGTAGTGGTTTGGTGGAGTTTTCAATTTCTGTTTTTGGTCGGCCACTACTCTCATTATTAGTTTATGTCTTGATAACATTCTTATATATTTTAGCAATACCTAAAAGAGTCGAGTTGATTCCGAGTGGGTACTGGTGCTTTATAAGTTCTATTCTAATTATTTCGAATAAAATTTATTTACAACGCTACAACGGAAATCAATTCGTCAGCGATCTACTTAATTTCAGAATTTATTTCTTATAAGATACAAATTTCCAATGACCAATAGACTCAGTAGTTGAGGTAAACCATAAATTGTTTAAAAATTTAGTGGGACTTTTTCAATAATTTTATGAAGACCCTACATGTCAGATCTTAACGAATCTTTTTACTAGTAGAAATACAATTCTATATTTTTTAAAGAAATCAAGAACCTCCACTAAAGATTTTTTGGTCCACTTTTGAGAGAAACATTTGCAACATGACCCACTGTCGTTAAAGCCCAACTGGCTAACACAAAATTTAATATCACATATTTTTCCCCATAAATATTCGCCATTTAAAGCTTTTAAGCTCATGCTATAAACGAAGCTGATAGCCAATAAATTCGCCGATGTTTCATTCCATTTGTACGCCTACTACCCACAACGCTGCCAAAAGTAGCTACTTAATTTGTACCATGCTGAGCGCGCATTAACTGGCTGTCAAGGAATTTTTAGATTATTGTAGCACTTGATTTGCTTTCGTCGGATTTGGGTAATGCTTCAGCGGCTTTAACAGCTATTAGTGGCTTTACAGATCATTTTAAAACACCTACAAAAATATATGCTACAAGAGATAGCCAACCAAAGCCGCAAGCCTTAAGCGGCAGTTAGTAAATTCCTGGGCGGCAAATGTTTCCACTTCCTCATTTTAGTGCCGCATGGCTTACTTGAGTGTTGGACTCGCTATGGCTGGCAAGCAGTTTTGTGGACTTTCAGCCTTTACGAATAAAATAAAAATCGGTACCGTTATCGCTATTTGCGTTCTTTCATTGCGACTTCTTTTCTCTCAACTGGTAATATTTTTAGGTGCGCAATATGTTGTACGTTATCGCAAGTACCATTTGGCAGTGGCGCGTCGTCGTGATGAAGGCTCACGCCTGCATACGCCACGCGCCTCCATGAGCTCGCTGCAGGGACCGCCATCACGCGCCATTTCGACTACCACACTGCTATCGGAGGTCATCTATTTGGTGAAGATGCGTCCGAAACATCAGTTGCGTCATTCCATATTGCGGGAAAGCGTCGATGCGGAGAATTTGGCGCGCGAAACGGAGTTCAATGACCCGGAAGAAGGAGAAGAGGATGCCAAAACGACGACACGCATGGTAAAATGGTAAGTGTGTGCGTGTACTTAGTAACCGAAGAAATCACATAAAAAGTGAAGAATGAAAACTTACAAGAAATCGTAAAACTCTGACAATCTCTTATCGCTGACTTCACTCATTTTGCATAACTGTTTCTGTTGCAGCGATGAGGAGCGTGGCAGCTGCAGCTCGGTTGTCACTTTGCGCAATGAAATCTCACAATCGCCCGAATCTGTGAGTGGCATCAGCCGTTCGCCTTCATTGGAGGATGCTTTGGGCTCCACTACGGGCGCCGGCGAGACCAGCGGCATTTTTAGTGGCACCCTGACACGCAAGGACAGCGGTAAGGACACTGAGTCGATCATTTCATCGGGCATGAGCTCAATTTGCGCCAGTCCGCCTATACGGCATTCCGGTCGTTTCAACCGTTACGGCCCCTCGGGCACATTAATGCCACAGTCAGCACAACGCCTGGACGAGACGACGCTTAGCGATCGCGACTCATTGCGTTCGTCACTGCGCGAATATGTGTCACGTTGTGTGAGTGCATCGCTGACAAATGTGAGTTTAGACTAATGAAGGTCACTTATTTCGTGCAACTCAGACAGATTTGAAACTAACTTTAATGATAAAATTTTCATTTAATTTTTGCATTTCAGGGCTGCTATTCACCAGCTGCGAGCGTCATCAGCACAGCCACCATACGTACCACCAATCCTAAGGAGAGTAAAGAGAAACAGAATCGCAAAAAGTTACTTGCCAGACCCGGTTCCGAATTCTCACTGGGCAATCAGGAAGAGCTCGAGCTCGATTACTACGATTATAATGTGATAAACGCCGGCGCAGCACCGGGCTCCTATTTGGGTATGGATCCGGCGCAACTGATCTGGGTGCCACCGCTTGAGGTGATCACCGATCTACGCGATGAGGATGATAAAACACCGGAGCCCATGCAAGATGAGCCCGATGAGACTGAACCGCTCTATGAGGAGATCAAAATGCCGCGTTACGGTCATTATTTGAGCGCGCGCAGCAACACCGAATCGAGCACCAACACCAACAGCAATACAACACCCTCATCCGATGAGCTCTCACCGCTGGGCAGTCATCTGCATTCGAAGGCTTCTTCGCCCACAGCCGAAATGAATCTGAAGAACACATTGCTGCAGCAAAACATATCCACGAACGGCGGCGGCGGCAGCAAACAACCCACACCATACTTTTCACGCAAACAACGGCGCCATGCCAAACCACATTCTCGCTCCACCTCTTCGCTGCGCAGTGGCGGCGGACGTGATGTTGTCATACAAATGCAACAGTTGAGTGGCACCAAATCGGCACGCAATATACGCACTTCACCCACAGTATCGGTGGAGGAGGCGCAGCAAGTTGCCGAGTCACCGCGCGACTCTTCCGCAATACCCGCTACTTTGGTCAATTCCATCACCGACTCGATGAACGAGTCCATGACAGGCTCCTATGTGGAGAAAGAAACCTTGGTGGAGAAGCAGACATCCCCCGAGTTAAGTGAGGGTCTTCTAGGCATAGACGATATACAATTTGCCGATGAGAGCGAAAGCGATCATGATGTGTCCAAGCAAAAGTCTGGCAAATACGAGCAGGTGAAGCCGAAAGCGGTCTCCTCAATAAAGGCGCGCTTGCAGCACTCCTCAATGGTGGCGGCCAAATTGAAGCGCATCAGCGCCGACAGTGCGATATTGGAGAAACGCGGCGGTCTAGTCAAAGAGCCAAGCTCGTATCGCATCGAAACGAATGTATGAGTAATAAGTAATTGGAATTATTTTGTGTGAAGAGCTGAGCTCACAATGATTTGAGGCGTTATATATACATGAAAACCTACTTGATAAATCAACACATACATACATACATATATATAATATAAAATGGTAAGCGTAAATTATTATTATGTTATAATACTAATACCAATACTAATACTAATGAGGGGGCGAGCTATAAGTTTAGCTGACAATTTGTTCCATTGATTATTAATTATAGGTATACGTTTCGTTTCCTTTGCCATGTAAATACATATAATATGATAACAGTAATTATTAAACAGTAGTTGAATAGGTTTAAAAACAACAAAGACAAAAACAAAAATAACAATATAACAGTTTAAAGTATATGGGTTATGTGTATTGTACTAAAGTAGCGTAATATTGGCGTTTTCTAAGTAATCACACTGAACGTATTTGAATACCTTGTGACCAAAAAAATGTTTTCAAACATACAAACATACATATTACAACTAATATCTGATAGTAGCTATTAAATGTCTGCCGAGTTTATTGAAAGTAAAAATGTGGTTTGTCGTAAAGTGGAGGCAAAATTGAAAATTAAAATTTAAAGTTGATTACAGACAAACATATCGTTCGTTAATCTTGCAAACTCGTTAAGTCATCTTATCAACTTATCTATATACTTTTCCCAAACTCGAATTTTTTGCAGTAAAAACCTTTTATTTATTTCTTCTAAAATAATATCATTATTATTTTGATTATCATCCATAAATTTTAAAGATTTTCAAACGGATTATAACCTATACTATATCATCCTCAAACTATTATGAGATCGATCACAAGTTTTAAAAATTATAAACCTAGGCAAAAGTCTTTAATTTGGTCGTATCAAAGAGGTTTAAGGGTATTAATTTCTGTCGTCTATCTGATTTTCTAAACTATAAACCGACTATTTATAAAGCATATTTATTATACACCCCTATGGCGAGTGTCGACTGGCAATAGAACAGAATCTCCTGGATACTCGGACGATTAAATTTTCATTTGTTATAGTGTAACTTGTTCGACAAAATTCAAAAATTTCAAACGCCTGAAAAATAGCTGTCGACGAATGACCGATTAAAATACATCCCTAGTCGAGTTGAGCGATTGATCGACACTTACAAAGCACCGGTAGTCGGTACTCGCTCAGTAGTCACTTATCTACTATAAGTCGACACTCGCAATAGGGGTGATATAAAGGGTTTTCCAATAAGAGCCCTAAAAAAGTTTATTTTAATAAAACAAAATCGGTTTGGGATATCAATGACGCTTGCAGAAGTCCAGACGCTGAACTCAATTTTCGACGGTTTTCAAGCATGAACCGGCCGATACCGCTGCAATTTCACATTCGATATTCGTACGAAGTTCATCAATCGTCGCTGGCTTGTTGGCATAGACCATATACTTTACGCAGCACTACACCGAAGCGGCCAATAGACCAATCCATTGTGACATTCGTTGTGTGTCTTGTGGAGCCGTCCTTTTGGAACTACATAAGTCCAAAAGTATTCGGTTATCATTGGCCGGTCAGACTGAACGATAATGACGACTATAAATTGGACGCAGTGCTCTTAAAGTTCAGGCCACTGACTCCGAATTTCGGTAGTAAATTTTATTAATGTCGACTATGAATCTAACTCATATCTTTCAATTATGAAATGGCAAACCTTACTGAATAGAAATATCAAAAGAGTTGAAAAAAAGGCGTCGTTTGATGTTTCGGTCTACTTTTTCAGCGTCCCATTTGAAAAACCGTTAACTTGCTCACTATTTGTCGGAAATTTTACTAAATCATGCATCTCGACTTAGTACTTTTATCTTCTCAAGCTCATAATTGAACCTTTCTTCGACATTTTCAACCAGTTATTTATACTAATTTGATGGGTAATGAATTTTTTTTAGAAATTTTATTTGAAATATTTAATTTGATTGAGAGAGAACAAAGTAGTCGAAGAGAACCCTGATAAAGTCTATTATTTGTTTATTTCAAATTTTTTTCTCGAAAATACACATACAAAATAAATAGACAATAGATAAATAGAAAATAGACATACATTTTGCTCACGTCGCTACACCGTATTCCTGAACGCTAAACTGCTGCTGGCGAAAAATTATGTAATTTTGGTGATGATCCCAATACACTCTCATTAAATTTGTGACGGTCTTATATAGATTCCATAGATTATAGATATTTCATATCAAAGTTATATTCCCAATTATGTTATCAAGAAAATCATGAATGGTCTACTATTTTTTGTAGAAGTTTATAGGACACACACAAAGCCAATATTTTAAGTATGTTTATTAGGAGGTATTTATTTAGTTCTTATCTTCAGAACTCTTCCATAGATGACAGATATTAGGTACCAGAGTTATGTTCCCAGAGAAATATCCAAAATACTAAGAAAATGTATTTCATTTCGAACTTAAAACTATAAATTAATTTATAAAAATTACTCTACTTCTTAAAATTGCCTCCACTTTACACCGCCATAAAAAGAATTTTCTTGCTAAATTTCCTGAAGAAAAAAAAAACAAAAATGAAGCGATAACCTAAACAAATCTGTTAAAACCTGTACTCACTTACTTCGTACCTATTTGTCCTCTACGAAAAGTAGTAATTAGTTGATAAATAACGCACTTAGGTGTAGACTTTTACAAAATATCAGCAAACCAAATTCAAATTAATATATACATTTAAGTGAAGAAAAGTACTTTAAAAAAAACCAAAAAATGCTAAAAGAATTACTTTAATAAAACGAAACTTAAATGATGTAAGCAGAAAGAAGGTTTAAAAAAGTAATAATTAGTGATGATAAACAAAGCAACAAATATACGATTAATGCATTTGGAGAATGAACTAAACTATTAACAGTTTATATAAACGTTTGGAATTTATTGAATGTGTTTCAAAATTAGCGCGAATTTAATTTTTATTAAAATTTAAGGTAACACTACGCTTAATGTGCATTTAATTGTTTGGTAATTAAAATTAATTTATTAAATTTAAACTAAAAAAAGGGTAATTTGAATATTCATGTTTTAGCAATAAAAAGTGTAAAAAAAATATTTTTTATTAAAAAAAATTAAATACATTCTCAAAAAAATATTTTTTTAAATTTTTTTTCTAAACATTTTTTTTTATTTATTTTTTCTAAAAAAAACATATTTTTTAAATTTTTTTTTTAATTTTCTAAAAAAAATATCTATTACCTTAAAAATAACCTTCTAAATTTTTTATTTTGTTTCTAAATTTTTTTTTAATTTTTTTAAATTATTATTTTTAAAATTTTTTTTTATTATTTTGTTTTATTAAAAAATTTGTTTTAAATTTTTTCTAAAAAATATTTTCTTTTTTTATTTTTTCTACAAAAATATTTATTTTAATTTTTTTTCAAAATTTTTTTTTTATTTATTTTTTCTTAAAAAAAAAATAATTTTTCTAAAAAAAATCTATTACCTTAAAAATAACTTTCTAATTTTTTTATTTTGTTTCTAATTTTTTTTAATTTTTTTTAAATTATTATTTTTTAAATTTTTTCAATTATTTTTTGTTTATTAAAAAATTTGTTTTAAATTTTTTTCTAAAAAAATTTTTTTTTTTTAATTTTTTTAAATTATTTTATTTCAATTAATTTTTTGTATAAAAAACAAATTAATATTATTATTATTTTTTATTAATTAATTTTTATAGTTTAGTGACAAAAATTATAAAAACTTTGTTATAAAACAATTTTTAAAATTTTTTATCAAATAATAATAAATTTTATTTAAATATTTGCTTATGAATTATAAACATTTTCCCTTTAAATTTTTTTTTAACTCGAAATTATTTTAATTTATCTCAAAAATATTAGCGGCCTTGTGATTTTGAGTTTATTTATTAAAAATAATGCATCAACTCTACTTAAAAACCGTTCTAGTCAATTTTATTTAATAATATTTATTGAAATAAGTTACTCTTAATATAACTGTAAAAAGCTTTTTATATACTATAAACCAAAAAAAGGTTATTTAAAAAACTAAATAATACAAAAAAAAGAAATAAAAATTAAACTAACAATTAGCGATGTTTTAGTGTAGCGCGTTATTGTTTGATTTTTCAAAAACTAAGTTAATTAGTTTTTAGAAAATTGCAATATTCGCCATATATATTTTCACTCATAATGAGTTTGCTTTTAACAGCCGAAAACAAATATTTATTTCATAGCCACTAAGACCACCAACAAGCGATACATTTGTATGCCTAACAGAAAAATAAGCATAAAAGTTGTAAATAAATTTCAAAAATACACACAAATAACAAAAAACAAAAACAAGAAGAACAGTATCAAATAGTAATATGTATAACTACAATACATACCAAAGTACTATAACTAATGCAGAATAAATATTTATTGATGAAATAAATTATTAAAATTGTTGTTTTCTATTGTATATATACTGAAAGTTAGCTGCTATAAAAATTATAGCAAACAATGAGCTTTTAAGCTTTTGAAAATGTCTTGAAAGCTTTCTAAAATTCTTGCGAAAGTTTTGCAGTTAAAGCAGAGTGGACGTTGTTGAGAGTTTGTCGGTGCTGTTACTGACTGAAAGCTTTAGTGTACACCTAACAAGCTTTTATGCTTTAAGAAAAGCTTTTTAGTACACAGTGGTGCTAATATGTGCTCTATAAGGAGAAGCTTTGTCAAACAAACTTACGGACATTGTCTTGAATAAGCACAGTACCTTATTGAAAAAAAAGGTAAGGTAACCAATTAAAAATTAACCAATTGGAAAATTAATAATTCAAAAGCACTTGTATAAATCTAATTAATAATATTTTAATTAATCGAAAGTTTATTGTCATAAAATTTAATTCTAAATTAAATTAGTTACATCTATATTTTTGAGAGAGTAAGGTATCTAATTCGGTTCTATATGAGCAAACGCTTGATGAATGATGAAGGCAACATTGACTACATACTTCCATATGCTGTTCGCCTGGTTCACATGCAGAATATCACAGAAAATTTTAAAATTTTAACAATAAATTAAACGGACCAAAGGAGCTAATTTTAATCAAAGAAAAATACAAAAGGAACATACGAACCAAAACTACAAAAATATTTTCTTAATTATAAAATATTAATAAAGATATTTTATTTAAATTATTTTTGATATAGTGGTAACTCTGAAACTTCGAATTTCGAAAGTCCTGTTATAAAATACAATCCACTTCGGCTGCAGCTGATTGGTGTACGAAAATGGAGTGATCAATGCACTTTTTTTATTCCATTTCGCATGTCTTCTGCGCACCTGGTAAGTGGCATGTAATAATCATCGATTTTTTGCATTACTGGAGCGGGCATGGTAAGGTGGATGTGGGCGAAAAATACGTTTTCATGTAGTATTGGCTCTTCTATGAATTATGCGCGCCTAATATTTTGTGAAACCACATTAAAAATTCGCAGATATACAATAAACGTGTATGCTGCCGAGTATGATTATAATTTTCAAAAAATTCATATTTATTTGATGCAATTTTTTTATTACAGATTACTAGGAGTCCAGATGAGGTAAGCAGCCATCATGACAAGTGTACCTGCATACTATTTGTTGTCGTTTTGTAAGTGTAACACAGGAGAACAACTTCTATGAACTACGTGCCTGTTACTTCGGAAGAATTTTCGTATGATCGTTAAGAGGAAGGACTTTGGAGAAAATATGTTTCTATAATATGGGTTCTACTATGAATTCTGCGCGCCTAATACTTTATGTATACCACATAAAATTTTAACAGAATACCTCTGTATGCTGTGTATGTGTTCTTATTTATAATTTGTTGAAAAATCATATTTATTGAATGCCAATTTTATTCTAGGAGCTCAGGAACACCAAGCAGGCATCAAAGCAAGTGTATTTTGATGTTATTTTGTACGTGTAACAATACACTAAATGAGTCTCATACAAATGCTTGCTGTGCGCCTGATTTCATAAGCGGCGTTTATGGATACATAGGAGGTGGTCGAAAATTTATTTTCATGTATCAAATAGGCTCTTCTATGATTTATGCGCGCCTTATACTTTGCGAAAATAAATATTTTAAATTTAAGCAGAAAGCATTTTGATTGTATTTTAGCGGAATTTATGCAAAGGTGTGAGATGATTTAAAATTTGATGCTTTACATTGGAATGCGGTTATATTTTGTTGTTTCTTTAATGAGCTGTCGAACGCAGCTAAGTAAATGGGAATATGATAAAAGGAAGAGAGATATCACAAATTTACATGAGGTGGTGTCCTGGTACTTATGTGAAATTTCATCAGCAGTATTTGTCGGAAAAGAGGAGGTGGGCGAAAAATATTTTCATGTAGTTCTATGAATTCTGCGCTCCTAATATTTTAAAAGAGTACATATGTATTTTACATTTAAGCAGAAGCAATTTGTTGTTGTTGTAAATTGCAGAAAACTAAAAAATCAGCAGACACAAATCTCATTCAAATTACCAGGCACCCAAAAATTACCAGGCACCCAAAAAAATGTAAGGAATGTCGGTGGCTGCTATTTCGTCAGCTGATTTTTGTTTACCTAGAAAAATGCATAAAACCAATAACAACATAACGAAAATTAAATAGCAACAAAATCAAAAAATCATACGAGAACTCCCTTGAAGAAAACAGCAACAAAAATGAATGCAGGTACAATTTCTGTGCGCCTTGTAGAATTTGTCAAATTTGCTATGCATACGCAGACGGCGCAACAAAAAAATTACGGCCGATTTTTTTTCGGCGACAGAATTTAATTACGAAAAGTTCACAAAAGCACCAAGCGCCCAGCATGCACCTGGAGGTGACTCGCGCGCAATTTTGGTCTCTGTGTTTTTCACATTCGCATGCAGGTACAATTTGCCATTTGGCAAGCACATTGTTGTTGTGACAAAAATGTAAGGAATGTCGTTGGACGCTATGCTGTCAGCTGTTGTTTGTTTACAAAGAAAAATGCATAGAAGCAATATCAAAATAACGAATATGAAATATCAACAAAATCATATGAACATTTATTTTCCACAACTCACTGCACTAACAACAATACACAGCCGCATTCCAATGATCGCCTAGTACCCAGCACTAGGCAGCATCGTTGGCACAACAACAAATAGCGCAGAAAATGTCAAGCAACAACATAAAAATCCTCAACAGCCAAGCCGAAGTGCTGCTGAAGCACCAGGGCACAGCGCGTAGGCGAAGGTAACTGTGCAAAGTAAACAAAAATGCATACACTAACAAATCTGTTAGTCCGACATACCTTCCACAATGCTTTAATCTACCTATACTTTGTTGTTGGCACAAAAAATTTAAGGAATGTAGGTAGACGCTAAGGTGCATCGTGTGTATTTTTTGCACAATGGAATGCGGTGATATATTTTGTTCGTGTAATGAGTTGTGAACAAAAAATGCGAATATGATAAAAGGTAGAGAGATCACAAATAAAAAATGAACATGAGTCACCTCCATGTGCTTGCTGTGCGCCTGGTACTTTCATGAGATTTTACAAGCGGCATTTGTGGGTAAAGAGTAGGTGGGGGGAAAATATATTTGCATGATAAGTATGATATTTATGGGCTCTTCTATGAATTATGCGCGCCTAATATTTTATGTGAATAAATATTTTAGATTTAAGCAGGAATTTAAGCAGTTGTTGTTGTAATTTGCAGAAAAATCAAAAAACGCCAGGCACAAATTTCATTCAGATTACCAGGCGCACAGAAGCAGCAAGCAACAATCATAAAAATTGTGGGTGCATGCGTTTTTGTTGTTGTTTTCATCTAGAATTTTCCCTATGACCCTTTCATTTTGTTGTTAATTGCTACTCGCTATTTTGTTATTGGTTTTTTCTAGGTAAACAAAAAACAGCTGATAATACAGCGTCCACCGACATTCCTTACATTTTTGGTCACAACAACAATGTCGAATGATCTATGCATCATGCATCCGAATGGGATAAATGGCAGAGAATAAAATTGTGCGCGAGTCACCTCCATGTCCATGCTGTGCGCCTGGTACTTCTGTGAACTTTTCGTATGTAAATTCTGTCGGTGAAAAAAATTCGGCCCGAGTTTTTTTGTTACGCCGGCTGCGTAATCATGGTAAATTCGTCAAATTCTACTAGGCGCACAAGAGCAACAAGCAAGCAGCATACAAATTGTACCTGCAAGCATTTTTGTTGTTGCTTTCTTTAAGGGAATTCTCGTATGATCGTTTTAATTTGTTGCTATTTCATTTTCGTTATTTTGTTATTGCTTTTATGCATTTCTATATGTAAACAAAAAACAACTGACGAAATAGCAGCCACCGACATTCCTTACATTTTTTGTCGCAACAACAATGTAAAGGTACATTAAAGCACTGTGGAAGGTATGTCGGAGTTACAGATTTGTTAGTGTATGCATTTTTGTTTACTTTTACACAGTCACCTTCGTATACGTGCTGTGCGACTGGTGCTTCAGCAGTATTTCGGCTTCGCTGTGTGAGGATTTTTATGTTGTTGCTTGACATTTTTTGCGCTATTTGCTGTTGTGCCAGCGATGTTGTCTGGTGCTGTGTACTAGGCGATCAGACGAAACAGCACGCAAACCTTTACCGAAAGTGCACGTTGTACGTTTTGTACAATGGAATGCGGCTGTGTATTGTTGTTAGTGCAGTGAGTTGTGGAAAATAAATTTTCATATGATTGTGTTGTTATTTCATATTCGTTATTTTGTTATTGCTTCTATGCATTTTTCTAGGTAAACCAAAATAGCGTCCGGCGACATTCCTTACATTTTTTGTCGCAACAACAATGATGCAATAACACATTGTACCTACATGCGAATGTGATAAAAGGAAGAAAACAAAATTGCGAAGTCACCTCTTGGTGCAGATTTCAGAAGCGCCATTTGTAGGTAAAGAGTAGGTGGGCGTAAATATGTTTGCATGATAATTATGATATTTATGGGCTCTTCTATGAATTCTGCGCGACTAATACTTTAATAGAATAAATATTTTACATTTAGGCAGAAGCAATCCGTTGTTGTTGTTGTAATTTTCATAAAAATCAAAAATCGCCAGGCACAAATTTCATTCAGATTACCAAGCGCCCAGAAGCAGCAAGCAACCATCAGAAAAATTCACATGCAGGTATTTTTGTTGTTGTTTCCTACGATAGAATTTTCATATGATTTTGTTGCTACTTCATATTCTTCATTTTGTTATTGCTTCTATGCATTTTTCTAGGTAAACAAACAACAGCTGACAGCATAGCGTCCACCGACATTCCTTACATTTTAGTCACAACAACAATGTGTTTGCCAAATGGCACATTGTACCTGTATACGAATGTGAAAAACACAGAGACCAAAATTGCGCGCGAGTCACCTCCTGGTACATGCTGGGCGCTTGGTGCTTTTGTGTATTTTTCATATGTAAATTGTCGTTCTGGTGTCGCTGCCGGCGACAGAATTCTGCTGCGCAGTCATGTAAATTTGACGCCTGACGATGCTGCCTAGTGCTGGGTACTAGGTGATCAGAAGAAACAGCACGCAAACCTTTACCGAATGTGCACGGTGTGTAGTTTTTGCACAATGGAATGCGGCTGTGTATTGTTGTTCGTGTAATGAGTTGTGGAACATAAATTTCGTATGATTTTGTTGCTATTTCATTTTCGTTATTTTGTTATTGGTTTTATGCATTTTTCTAGGTAAACAAACAACAGCTGACAACGTCCAGCGACATTCCTTACATTTTTTGTGACAACAACAATTATGAGTGGCACATTGTACCTGCATGCGAATGTGATAAAAGCAGCGAAAGAAAAATTGTGCGCGAGTCACCTCCTGGTGCATGCTGGGCGCTTGGTGCTTTTGTGAAATTTGATAAACGACATTTCGCAGTTTATGATTTATGGCAGAGCGCGCTCTGCCACAGTGGTGGCGCTAATTATGAGTATAGCAGAAAATGCTTAGAAAATTTCGATTTCCCTTAAAAATAGAAATCATTTATAGCAGAGCGCGCTCTGCCACAGTGGTGGCGCTAATTATGAGTATAGCAAAAAATGCTTAGAAATTTTTTGATTTCCCTTAAAAATAGTAAATGAAACACTTTATTTATAATATTTTTAATTAAATTGCTTAAACATTTTATTTCATTTAATGGTTTCAATTTTATTTTTGTTTTTAATTTCGCAAATCTTATTTGTTTAACATACATAAGGAAGTGGTGTTTTATTGGAGGTTTTGTGGCGGTGAGAAGGTGTTTAATAAAATATTTTATGATGTGCTAAAAATACAATAAATTTTAATATTTTTGGTTGGAAAGTATATTTTTATGCAATTTTAAATAATTTTGTTTTACAAATTGGACATTAGTACGTCTTTTGCTGTTTTCTTTTTCTAAAATATAAATATACAATTTGAAAGGTATCAATGGAAAATTTGTTGTAATTACAATTTATATATAAATTGTTAGCGCGCCAATATGAAACTGACATTTAGATAGATTTTGTTAATATAATTTGTTTAACTAACATTTATTTATTTTAATAAAATCGCTTAGCTAAATTGTTTTTTTTTTTTTAATTTGCTAAATGACACATGAATATATACTTAATAATAAATTTATGTAATTAATTTTTTGTAGAGGCTTCTAGGTATGCACAAAAATATTTAAATTATTAACAGACATTTATTTAATATTTTTTTTTATTAAACATAATTACTGGGAATGTCATTTCCTGCCTTACATATATAAATATATTTTTTATTTTTTTTTTTTAAATATGCAGTTGAGTTCTTTTTTTAGTTAACCTTTATACTTAGTGTTTTTTAACATTTTTATGGCAAATTTAATAACTTTTAATTCCGTGATTGCATTAAATAATATTTACACAAATGTTTTATGTATTTTTAAGTAATTTTATATCGAGATTTTCATAAAATTATTTTTAACTAAATATATATATTTTTCTTCATTTATTTATTATAATTTTAATTTTTAAAAATTTTATATTTTTTTAAATATTTATTTTAAACATTTTTTTTTTTCAATTTTTTTAAATATTTTTTTTAATAATTTTTATTTTTTCCATACAGTTTCTAGTACTTAATTTATTATTTTTTTTACCTCATTAAATTTTTTTGATTTTTTCCATTATGCCATCTACTTAAATTCTTTTTTTTTCTAGCTTTCGCTGACCCCTACTGAGCCACCTGCAGTGGCGATTTATTGCTAATTAAAGCCTTCTTACCATTTCAAGCTACGCACAGTTTTCTAGCCTACCCACACACTTCGCAAATGCCAAGCATACATTATTTTTCCAATTTACATTTAGTTACATTTAACATTTAATTATATCTTAACCTACATATTTTAAGTACATTGCTGCATTGCTTATAGTAATTCAAAAATTTTCACTACATCATTTATTAAATTTTGTATATAAAAATGTGCAGTAGCTTTAAATGCTTAAATTCTTTGATTATTTATTGATTATTTGCCATTGAGAATTCTATATTTTATGAAGACCAATATTTTATGTTAGTTAATCGAAAAAAGGGTGCCGAAAATACATACATACAAAAGGAGTTTGTTATTTATAATCTCAAAAATTTTATAAAAGCATTTTTTAGGTACTTAATCATATACTATCTTATACATCGTATCAATTTAATGCATTTTCATGTATTTATATGTACACATGTAGCTGTAGTTGAAGCTATGCAAGTTTATAGATTTTAAACAAAATTTATTTATTTTACTTAAAAAATATGTTTTTTTTGGAATACATTTTTTCATAATTATTTATTAAGTATTTATATAGTTTAAAGCTTTTCGAGTTTAGTTTTAGTATTTTATTTTAGTAAATGTTGAATTTTAAGCAGATTTATTTTTTTATAAAATTTAAAAATAATTATTTCTTGTTTTTTTTTCAAATAAATTTATGTTTTATGTAGTAAGTAGCCGCGTTGAGTGATGCTTAATTATTTTCTACAACAATGTTGGTTTAATAATATTAATTTAAGTATAAAATTTAAAACAGTTTACTTTAATAAATACAATTCTCCATGAATATTTATTAAAATAAAAAATTAAAAAACAAAAATAATATTAATATTAGAATATCTAAAACAAGTATCTTCGAAAGATTTTAAAGTTTTGGAATTTAGCATTCACTTAAGAAATTAGCTATAAATTAAGGGGCGATACCAGTGGGACACTTTCAAAAAATCGAATTTTTTTTGCTCATTCGATAGCTTTTTTCATGAAATTTAGTTATTATTTTTTATAATTTAAACAGATTCTAAATATATTAATTAAAAAAAAACTCGATAGTTTATACTTTCAAAAATATCCTGTGAAAGCGGTAAGGTCATATCTTGAATAGTTTTTGAATGACAGCGTTCGCAAGAGCGACCGCTCGCAGGTATAAGCCGCTATAATCGAAACTTTAAACGCGTTTTGCCCGAAACGACATTTCTCAAAATTGCTGACATCATAACTCAACGATAAATGGGCCGATCGACAGAGTATTCTTGAATATATTTACTACACCTACGATCATTTAAACTGGTTGAAAATTTTCAATTTGGCGTTAAAAAAACGACAATTTTTTTACTTAAAAACCTAAAACGACACTGTTTTTCAGAACTACGTAATTTTGTTAATTTTTGAAATTTTTCAAAAATCCTAGGTCACTGTATAAGAAATATCTTCAATTTAAATAACCTTTTTGAATATTTTTAGCTCAGCTACTCATTCGGCCGAAATCATTTCAGCAGTTGGAAAACTTTTTTTTTGCACCCTCTGAAGACAGCACATAACTCCGTTATTTTTCAATATTTTTGTAAAAAAAAAATTTAAAATATAGCTGAAAATACACCGTATTATGTCCAATAAACTTCGAAACATTCGATCGAATACTTTCTTAAAAAAAATACACGAAAATAGCCTAATTTTTCATGGGTTACACATGTATAGCCCCTTAATTGAGTATATAACAAATAACAATTATTTTTTTTGAATGACTAAATATTGGAAATTAAATAATAAAACTTTTTTAAGTAAAACATATTTTTATAAATTTTATAAAAATTAAAGCGCGACCTTTCCAACGTAATTATTAGTAAGGAAATTTTTGAAAATTAATATTTTACAATAAGTCTTTTTTATTTTAAATAAAATTATAAATTACAAAGTAGTTGGGCAGTTTAGACTAGAGATTAGAGAGTAAGTATTTTTTTCCATGTAGAGTATTATTTTTGTAAAAAATATATTTTTTGAGGAAAATTAAAAAATAAAAATTTAAAAAATTTGTTTTTTTTACAAAAAAATAAAAAAAAATTAAAATATTAAAATTAAAAAAAAATATCTTTTTCACCAAATATTTATGAACAGTGCAGTTTTTGTTTTAAAAAATTCCCCAAAAGTATTGTAGCTGCTTTGAAAAACTTTTTGAGTTTAGCAGAAAAAAATCAATAGAATCTAGAAGTAAATAAAATTATTAATTTTTAAGACAAAAGAGAACAGAAAACTAAAAAACAAAATCATATTTCTAACGCAAATTTTTACCTATTAATGCGGAAATAAACTGTGAAAGATATTGTAAATATTTTTTGAAGACTAGAAATATACACAGGAACTATTAGATTACATATCTAAAAAAAATTTAAAATTTAGTTTTGACCTATCAAACACTTTTTTATCAAAAAAAATTAACTATCTACTTGTAGTTTCTAATTTTTTTTTATTTTAATACAGTGAGCTAAAATATTTAATTTGGAATTAAAGTAATATATTTAGAGCTCATTGAAAAAAAGGCGCTTAGAAATTGAAATTGTATTTTTGCGCTTAAATATTTGCTAAGCTTTTCTTAAACTTTACAAAGTAAAAGAGAAACAATGGAGCATCTCTAGTGCACTTGTCCTGCATTATCAAGGCAACGTCTGCGCCACTTGGGGGTCTCACTATGTACGAGTAAATGAGAATCTGGTAGTGGTATCGTTAGTGAAGCCACATAAATTCACGTTAAGCGCAGGCATCATAAAGGATAACTACTGCTCGTGGACAACTAAAGATCACAAAGGACCAAAACTGGTATATGTTTGGCTTAGTGGTCTGCCAGTATAACCTAACCTAACCTTCTTATGCTTTATGTATTTTCGAGGAAAGACATGGGTTTACATTTAAGGTTATGACAAAATTTTAGGCATTTTGAATTTTATATTAAATACATTTAATGTTATAATGCTAATAATTACTATTAGTATTATTAATTTACTATTAGTACTACTAAAAATTAATTATTGAAATATTTCGCTATATTAATTTAAATTAATACATTTTATAATTATTTAAATAAAAAAAAAAATTTTAAATATAAATATTTTAAATCAAATGATGAATTATAACTAAAAGCTACTTTTAAAAATTATGAATCCATCTGTTTTATTTATCTTATACAATTTAATTATAATTTTTCTTTATTTTTAAACAAATAAATTATTAAAAGCACTTAGGTATAGTGTTGTTTGGACGGAGTAAGAAGCTAGTTTAAGCTGAGGAAAACATTCGTTGAGTCTAAGTAATAAGTAAAGTAAACCTATATATAATATAACGGTATTTAATGCAAAATTCTAGCGCGCTGTATTTACATAATTCACAGTAGGTAAATCTGTATGCAGGTTGGTTGGTGCTTAATCAAATTATATATATATAATAGAAATTTCCTACGAATTAACATTTCACATTTCATTAACTAAAATTAATTCATAATAGTTCTCTTGTTTATATACAAATTATATATAACTATATATCTAACAATAAGCAATTTGACTACAACTCTAAAGGTTGTTAGTGCTAACACCGTTAGTAAATTCTACGGTTATTTATGAGTACTCATACTCATACTCGTACTTGTGTTAGTGTGTCACTCACAGTATGTTTTGTTGTTGTTTTTATTTGGGATTCTCTGTGTGTACCTCGGACACATGATCGCGCGGATCGATATCTTGCTCTTCCGTAAATTTCTGTATAGAAAGTTGTTCAGCGAGTTCGGCAACACGCAATGAATCTGAAGCTGCAGCGTAGACAAGTAGAATAGAATTTTTGTTAACAAATTTGATAAAACAACTACTTTTCGTATGGCTGTACTTACGTCTGGGCGGCCTGGGCTTTGTTTGTATACTTTTGCGTGCTTGATCGCAGAGACGGAATGCCTCCAGAAATTCGTTGAGATCCACAAAGCCATCTTTATTTATGTCCATCATTTGACACATATTCATTAGCTCTTTCTTCGAGCCAGCCGATGGCATATATTTGCGCAGCAAATCGATAGCTTCACCAAACTCATCCAAGGATATGTGACCTGTGTATTTTTGTGTAAAAACGAATTAAAAAATAAATAATATTTTGTTTCAAAAAATAGAAATTTTCAAGGTTTTGTACTACACACCCGAATGATCTTTGTCCAGTATATGAAATATGGCTTCCAGACTACTCTTATTTTTGTACAGCGCATCGGTGACACTTGTAGAAGCTTCAGCTTCTTCGACCTGAAATTGGTAATTTTTTATTTTAAATTATTACTTTTAAATATTAAATATCAATTTAATAACCACTCACTATAACATCTGTCTCCAGTAACTCCAAGGTCATCATATAGTTTACGATATTTGGGTCGCTTGGTGAAAATGACGGCGCTAAACGGTCGCGCATCAAACGCCATGGCAGCGACATTTGCGTCACACGCTCCATTGTGTCGCACCACTGTGAAACTGTCACACCGCCTAGAATTATTAAAAAAAAAACAGTTATCTAGCAAGCTTAATTTTTTTGCATTTTTACTTACCCGTATTTTTGGGATCCAATTTCGCAAACTCCCGTTCGAGTAATTCACTGCGGTCGCGTAATCGCACACCCAACTCACGTAACGCTGAGCTCTCCACAATACTCACACGCTGTTGGAATGATAGCCGTGCTGTCTTCGATGCCGCTGAGATATATTGCACAAATTGTGTATCCAATTGTGGACCGAACTTTAGGTAGGCGCCTTTATTTGAACCCACGGCATAGTAATTGGATGCTGAGAAAATTGTGATCACCTGCGGGTGGGGGATATGAAAGTATATATATTATATATTTTGACTCTAACGCCATTTTTTATTGTAATAATGGTTTGTATAATATTGAGTATGGTAATCTTAAGCCGAAAACGTTGCCTACATTTTGGCGCTTTACAAATATTTAATCGAAAATCACTTGTCTAATATTTTTATAAAAAATCTAATTAGCGCCATAAGGGCTAATCGAAAATAATCAACTCTAATTTTTAAATCATGCTTATGTTTTTATAAGAAAGTCTAATTCCACAAGTTTTGCTTGAAATATGAATTAAATGCTGATTTTCAGTAGTGATTTCCTGATCAAAACCTAAATACTTATGCTTACCTGCCCATTGTGTGTGAATTCATGTCCATCCGGTTTACATTCATGTGAACGCACAAGGAATTTAAATTTGTATTTTGCTAGGAATTTTTTGGTTACATCGGGACCGAAATAGGTGCCAGCACCACGTAATGAATTCGGCTTACAACCTGCGTTGATTTGAGGATCGCTCCACATTATGTCGAAGATCTGGGAAAGAGCAAGAGTTATATTATTATATTTATAATTGTATCAGGGTACTGAAAATGGAAGGACTTTTTTATAGTCAGTCCGCAATTAGTTTTAGTAACTCTTAACTTCTATTATTAAAATTATCTTTTAAGGGAGACACTTTCAAAAAATCGTTTTTTTTTCTGCTTTGCTTATTCGATAGTTTATACTCTTTATACTTATAAATATCTAGTGAAGTCGGTAAGGTCGTATCTTAAATAGTTTTTGTATGGCAGCGTTCTAAAGAGCGACCACTCGGTATAAGCCGCTATAGTCGAGACTTTAAACGCGTCTTTCTCGAAATGACATTTTTTCAGAACTACGCCATTTTGTGTTTTTGGTTTCAGTTACTCATGCCGGAATCATGTCAGCAGTTGGGGAGCTTCTTTTTTGACACCTCTGAATACAGCACAAAACTCCGTAATTTTTCAATATTTTCAGAAAGAAAAAATCTTAAAATATACCTGAAATGTTAATGTACATGTTCAAAAAACTAAGAAAACATTCGATCGAGTATTTTCTTAAAAAAAAAAAATCACGAAAATCGCCTAATTTTTCACGTAACACTGGTTTAGTTTCTTAAACTTATTCCTACCCCGTTAGAATAGTAGGATTGCTTCCATTATAACTAACATTTTCTCTGAGTTTAACTATAAACCCTTAAAATTATGATATAAAACCAGTGAAAGTTGGAAATATTTCCCATTATATTAAATTTTATATACACAATTTAACATCTGTATATCTCACACAGTCCACAATTACACACACACACCCACAATTAAAACCGCCTAAATGTAGGCAACATTTTTCAACTGAACTAAAACTTTGCCTACCTTTTGGAGCGGTCATTCTTTTTTGGTTTCTTTTTTCATGGTTTTATTTTTGGTAATCCTTTTTTAAAATAAATATTTTAAATCAACTATTTTTTATAAAAATTATTAGGTCTAAAACTTTGCTTCCTCCGTTTTCCAATACATGTCTCCAGGGTCAAGAACTTGTTTTTTCTTTTTTAATACCAATTCCAAGAAAAGTGCGGCTGAGGCTCATCGACATTTGTAACCGTTTTTAGACAAAAAAAAACTTAAATTTACAAAAAAAAACGGCGGAAGCAAAGTTGTAGACATAATATTTATTTGATAAAAAATTACTATCTTCCCTGGGAAAAATATTTAAAAAAAATAATGCCAGCAATGCATAATTCGATTTATAAGTACTACATAAAAAGCAATTGATCAAATTCACACTTAAAAGCACAAACAAAATCACATTAAATAATAGCTGAAAAGTTACGTAAGTGCAAAGTGTGAAACTCCATTTGCCGCGAGCATAATTTGATAAATGATTGTGATAAATTGTTACAATGGCTAACCATACTTGTAGGTAAGCATATATGCTGTTCTGAAAGCTCTAGACAAACAGAAATGAGAGGCAAGTGGAAAAAGTTGCACACACATGAAGCTAAACGCAGTAAACACATAAAAACTCAGAGTTACTCAGAGTAACTTTCGAAAGTGGAGCAAACAACAGTTGCAGTTAGCCAAAACTACTTGCACATAAAGCCAGTAGGCCATTGACTCACTAAGTTAACCGGCCACATAAACGAGGTCGATTACAAAATTTGTTGCTGCGAAATACGCACGGAAATGCGAAACAAATCGCTTACAATGGCTTTTTGGCACGCATCAAACGGCATTACGCAATTAAAGCTAAACGAGATTAATGACGGAGAGTAAGTATTGCCATTTATGCAGTTGTAGGAAGGAAGTGCTCGTTGGTGTAATAAAAATGTGCGAAACTGAGGGGTTACGTTTTATTCCATTTAATCAACTTTCAATTATTAATATTAATTGGCACAAATGAAAGGTGATTTATTAAAAAATATCTATACTACTATTATAAAGAGGAAAGATTTGTATGTATGTTTGTATTGAATAAACTCGAAAACTACTGAGCCGATTTCAAAAATCCTTTCACCATTGGAAAGCTACATTCACCCCGAGTAACATAGGCTATTTATATTATATTTATTTATATTTATTGCTAGAATCTCAACTTTTTTCAAATAGTTCCCAGATGAGGGTATCAAAAAGACTCCGTGATGGAGAATCTTAATCTGAAACTGAATAGAGTCCTGCAAATCATTCTCTTCGGATCGCAATCGCGTGTCAGAGAGTCGAGCAACGAACGCTCGCAACTGCTTGCTGAAAAATTTCAAAACCTTCCAAGTACGTGCTTGAGAGTCGAGTACGGAGCGTGTGCAGTGGCTTGTAGAACATATATTATATTACAAATATACAAGCTCGAACTAAGGCGTCTAACTCTGAACGTCCCCAACGCCTTCATAATTAGAGAGAAAGACAACGGACACAAAAGATTAGAGGTCGTAATCAAGTTTTAGCTCATTGCAAATATAATATAATTTCATGTTCGAATTTTCCTCATTTTATTTTTTTTAAATGAACCCACGCAAGAAACGGTAAAACATGGGTATGGAAGGGTGTGTATAAGTGTGTAAAAACTTATAACTTTTGAAATGTTTGTTTAAGCCCGTGCCGGAGTGGTCTGCTAGTTTTATATAAATTGAACCACCAAATGTTCGAACTGAGATAATTAGAAAAAAACTGATTTACTCTCAACGTATAGATCAAATACCCATGATATCTTGAAATGAAAGTAGTAAACATTGTTGCCGATAATATGCTGTAAAAAAATATTTTATGTAAAGAAAAAGCAAAAGTTAGGGTAGTTTGAAATTCTTTGAATTCTTGGCACAATTTTAAAGAATATTAGCATTTATTATATTAATAACATAGAAAAGATATTGTATTAATCCTCATCTATATCAGCACCATCCAATGTGGTTCTGGGCCAAGTCAAAATCAAATTATAAAACGTCTTATACTCTTCAGGAATATATGGTATGATTTTTCGCACATCATTCATCTTTTTTTTGTTTATTTTGTTTCGTTAGGTATTTTAGGAGTAGTTCTTAATTTTCGGAGCAAAAAATATGTCTCTACAAATCCTTCATTGACGGAACATTTGGAACAGGTTAAGTAACCTTTATTACCACTATTGTTTTGATGTTTTAAAATTTGTACCTTTATCTATTGACTTGTAGGTTTTCTTGTAGAACGGCTGTCATGTTGTTTTAAAATTCAATATGTTCTCTTTATTAATGGCGTTAACCAAAAATTCCTTAATTTTAGCTTCTGAAATTAAGTTGTTGTACTGAGCTGGGACGTATATTATATCTTTTTTTCTAATAAGTCTCTTGGCTGTTCCAAAATTACGATCACATTGCAAAAGGGAATGTCTCGCACCGGAAAGTATTGATATATTTTATCAAAACGACAAAAAACGAAAAAAAAAAATGTCAAATTAAAATGATCTTTAATTGTATGACAAAAGGTTGTTAGTTGGAAGAAAGAAATAAATCCATGATTTATTCCCTTCTTCCAACTTACATTTTTTTTGGCAGCTAGTATTACAATGGCGTTTGACCTTTTTATTTCTTTTTTCAACCTGGCGCGGAGTTTTACGATTGAAAAGAGCTAATATGATCTATTTCGTCAAAAACGGCTTTTATTCCCTCCTTCGAATTGGTGGTTCAATTAATAGAAAGGAGTTTTAAATGACGCAGATTACTCATACGCAGTGGTGGCGCTAACATATGAAATTCTCAATACTTTCAATGACCGAACTAAAAAAAAAATATTGATGTTATTTTTACTCAAAATAGCAAATTATATACTCAGAATCAAGTTGATAAATATTCAAAAAATTTATAATATTCATAAAAATTTAAAAAGAAATTCTGGCATTTTCATGAGAAGAGTGTCCAAAAAAATTCACAGAAAAATATGTTGACGTAAAAAAATTACACATGTTTTATCTCGGCAGCGCATTTTCACTTTTTAAACAAATACCAGGTAATTTTTTCACACAGCATACCCCTTATTTTTCAACTAAAATATAAAAACGCGTTTTCATGGAAGCATAAAAAGTTACTCATACGCCATGGCACCACGCACCTCAAGCAAAACATGTGGTTCGAGCGAACTTCAAATACATAAACGTGCTATATGTGTGCTGCTACGCGTGAAGCACATATAAATCAGGCAGTGGCAAAAAATATTTTGCTTTGAGAGCGAATAATATTTTTCATATACGAGTACACAGTTTGTTTGTGAGCACACTGCAGTCTTTGACACAAGCGTACAAAAGCAAGTGTTTGCCTCTTGGCTGCTTCCATTGAACGTGCGTGCGTGTCATTTACACAGCAATAAAAATCCTTTGTTGGCATTTACAAATAAATAAAATGTTTAATACAATTGACAAAGTGTGCGCTTACTTTGAAGTCGTCTTATTAAGCGCTTTGTGGTGTGAGTGGGCTGATGAGGTGCTGATGAGGTGGGAAGTGTTTATGAAGGATGCTATGAAGTGTGTATGAAGTGAAGTCAGTGTTAATTTAAAATTTCCTTTTCAGACTATAGATTAGCTATCCAGCTATAATTAATTCCAAAATTTACTATGAACTCATATTCAGATATTTAGAAAACTCTGGGAGTGTTTCATAAATTTAAAAATTCTATCATAAAACATATCATAAAATGAAAGTCTCCTTCGAACTCTCATATTTTCATTTATCCAAATTATAAAATAATTTTAAATTCATTAAATACATGCTTCAATCTCCACTCATACCACTTGTTTCTTAATTTGCGCTCATTCATAATTTAGACGGCGCCGCAACACACATACACAAAAGACGCGTCTACAATTCATTAAATAGAAATTGTGCTGAGAATGTGTCTAAGAAATTTACAACAACAAAAACGTCAGCAATTTAGCATGCCAAGAATACCACCACGTCTACTTGCGCCTTGACAATGTGTTTGCTTACTAATTTCTCTGAGCGCACAACTCATTTTTTATATTTGCTGCCGCTTTAAAAAACTGTAATTATATAATGGCGCTTGTGTAATTTTCGCGCTAATTGCTTGCCTTTCTGTCGTACACAGTGATTCCAGTGAAATCTGCTGAAAGCGGGATTATGCGCCTAAATGTATACTTGATTTAGGTCAAAATGTCGCCAAGTTACTTTTTTTGTAAGAAAATTCGTAGAAAAAGCTTTTTTTGGTTGGAAACATTAATTAGAATTGTATAGACAAAGCTGTGAATTTGCTTAGTCGGTGTTTATTGAGGAGTAAATAATGAAATGGTGTTAATTGTACAGAAAATATTTGTATTGAAGGTATAACAAAATTACTCATACGTCATGGTGGACCAATAAATTTTTGGAAATAGAAAGAAATTTTTAGAATAGCGTTCACTGTATCTTTTGATTCGCACTAACTAACTGGTTTGAAGCTACCTATAAACCATTATAAGATTGAAGATTCGAACTTAAAATTTTTCTGTAAAACCCTCTATGTGCATTGACAATTTCTAGTGAATAGAGACAGTGGTTCTTTGAGTAATATATTTTGTATTTACTGATATCAAACATGGTTTACATTTGCCCTTAAATTGTATTAGGGGAGATAATATACATTATATCAATTACAAGGCGGTGCTGAAATTATATCTAGTCTAGTCTATGGTGTATCTTTTTGTAGAGTCAACGAAGCTTTATTAAATCGGAGACACTTCGAGCTATTTCCCTTTTATGAGGAGTGAGATTCGAAATTTTCATCTGTACTATAAAAAATACAAAAAGTTGGAAGCAAGTGTTTGTATTTCATTGTTTACGGAAAGAAGCTTTATATTCTATATTGAAACTTGAGTTTTGAACTAAAGACAGACTTATATATTAGATGATATCTAAGTTAGCTAAGCTTCATCCACACATCTATGTTTTATCTATTATATACAGTTCAAAGGTCGAGGTCTCAAATTGCAATGATAGTTAAAATTGTACTTTCTTATTTTATTCGCTTACAGAAAAATATGGTTTTAGTCGGTTTAAAATATTATCACTATAATCTCACTGGTTAGAGGTTTTAAAAAAGTGGTCGGCAAACTTTTACATTCAAACAATTTATTTTGTAAGAGTGAATGCGTGTTGAGAGCTACTCCACTGATCGAGTGATGCATTCTACTGGTCCCGAACTTGCTCATAACTAGTGAAATTCGGCCAAACACTGGTTTTTTAACAATCGTTTTTATAGTGTATATTAGTTTCACACCTATAATAAATTGTAGTTATGTATGAAAACATTATAAATCAGTAAACTTTATGTAATTTACATATTTTTTGCTAAACAAATTCGATAGTTCTCTGAACGGTGAACTGACTTTTAAAAATATTATTAAAATTAATAACCAAATTAAAATTAAATAATATATACAAAAGCAATTTTTTATTTTGTTTCCATAAATAAATCCGCATAGCCTTCTCATACGTTCTCATGAAGTCAGCAACAAGAATGACAGAAGGCAAGATTACGACATAGTGACGCGTTCACGACCCACGAATGGGAATAGGGAACAGAAGAATTGTCAAATGGAAAACTGAAATATGAAACATAGTGAACCAAATTGAATAATGTGCAGATAAAATATCACAATGAACGTAATTCTTAAAATCTTCATTTATAAAACGATCCAATATAATAATGCATATTTATAATTAAAATTATGTTACAATTGTTTTGTTACAAAAAGTTCGGCATTTTGCCAACTTTTTTTGTGGGTTGGAAATGAAAAAAATTCTTTATTTACGACTTTTTTGTACTATTGTTGTTTAATTCCGCCATTGCGGACTTCTTTTTTAAGTTAATACACTTTTCACTTAGAATTTTAAATAATAATTAAGCACTAGCCTTGACTTCAGCTCTTTGTTTTGGTTTTATTGTTTTGTACCACCGTGCAATTTGTCAATTTTTCTTTCGTTTTTTGTTTTGCTCGCGTGTTCTGGGGTCGTGAAAGTGACACTCAACAGGAAATCAAAACCCAAAAAAGCTAACTGTAAACGAATGTCGCAATCTTGTCTTCTATCATTCTTGGTCAGCAAGCAACTGACCTGGCATCGCTTCTATGGTGTAATAACGATGGCAACTACGAGTTTCACACGTACACTGAGTGCGCGCTCAGAGAGCGCTCGGCGGGCAATGTGATGCCAATCAATGTTTCAAAAGATAAAATTATCTTGAAAACAAGTAAGGAAGGGCTAAGTTCGGGTGTAATCGAACATTTTATACTCTCGCAACTTATTTATTTAACTTTATTTATATTATATAATACACAATTTGACCCACATATTCGTCATATATATTGCATAAAGTCCATTGAAAGTTGGAAACCATAATGTTAGGTTAGAAGCACCGAGGTCCTCGTGTTCGATACATGGGGCCTTAAAAACATATGGTCCAATTTCGGCGATTTTTAGAATGGGGCTGCCACACTATTAACATAGTGTTTGTGCAAAGTTCTGCACCGATATCTTCACTTGTACTTACTTTATATGTTGTAAAGTAAACGATTCAGATCGTCTTCAAAGTTCTGGTATATAGGAAGTAGGCGAAGTTGTGAAGCGATTTGGCCTATTTTCACAACATATCATTGGGATGTAAGGAAACTATTACAAACCAAGTTTCATTGAAATCGGTCGAGTAGTTCCTGAGATATGGTTTTTGACCCATAAGTGGGCGACGCCACGCCCATTTTCCATTTTGTAAAAAAATCTTAGTGCAGCTTCCATCTGCCATTTCTTATGTGAAATTTGGTGTTTCTGACGTTTTTCTTTAGTGAGTTAACCCACTTTTAGTAATTTTCAACCTAACTTTTGTATGGGAGGTGGGCGTGGTTATGATCCGATTTCTTTCATTTTTGGACTGTATTAGGAAGTGGCTAAAAAAAACGACTGCAGAAAGTTTGGTTTATATAGCTCTATTGGTTTGCGAGATATGTACAAAAAACTTAGTAGGGGGCGGGGCCACGCCCACTTCCCCAAAAAAATTACATCCAAATATGCCCCTTGATAGTACGATCCTTCATACCAAATTTTATTTCCATAGCTTTATTTATGGCTTAGTTATGGCACTTTATGTGTTTTCGGTTTTCGCCATTTTGTGGGCGTGGCAGTGGTCCGATTTTGCGATTTTGGTGCCAAGAAATAAGTGTGCCAAGTTTCATCAAGATATCTTAATTTTTACTCAAGTTACAGCTTGCACAGACGGACGGACGGACGGACGGACGGACGGACGGACAGACAGACATTCGGATTTGAACTCCACTCTTCACCCTGATCACTTTGGTATATATAACCCTATATCTAACTCGTTTAGTTTTGGGTGTTACAAACAACCGTTATGTGAACAAAACTATAATACTCTCTTTAGCAACATTTGTTGCGAGAGTATAAAAATTACTTATAGCATCGTCGATGCTCACAACTTACATTGCTTCCCTATATCAGTTTCTTAAATTATGCAAAGTCTCTACAGTGCATCGGGCATATAAATTGCTATATAGAATTTGAGGATTTATAGTTTTCCAAACCAGCTCCTCAAAGCTCAATTTAGAATTAATAATTGTAGTTGAAAATTGAATGCTACTTTGGGAGGTTAAGGTAAACCCTTGAGATACATTTTTATACTCTCGCAACAAAAGTTGCTAAGAGAGTATTATAGTTTTGTTCACATAACGGTTGTTTGTAACACCCAAAACTAAACGAGTTAGATATAGGGTTATACATATATACCAAAGTGATCAGGGTGAAGAGTGGAGTTCAAATCCCAATGTCTGTCTGTCCGTCCGTCCGTCCGAAAAAAAGCGAAATAAAACTTTACACAAATACTGTATATGATCTGTGGCATCATTTGTGAAAAAATTGTCGAAATCGGACTATAACTTTTCAAAGCCCCGAATATCGAATATGAAGAATTCAGTGTCCCATGGTAATTTTTCACCGAAAATTTCGGTAAATCTCTCAGGTATCTTAATTTAATTTAGAGGAAATATTTTTCATCTAATAGTGTAACTTCCCCTATCTCTTATATACCTAATTATAGGATTTTCAAATTGGGTCAAATTGTGTGTTTTCTTAATAAAAATATATTAATAAATTGCGAGAGTATAAAATGTTCTGTTGCACCCGAACTTAGCCTTTCCTTACTTGTTAATATTTGGTTACATACCTCTCAGCAATGTCAGTTATAATTCACACAAAAATAACAATTTTTTTGATTTTTACAGTTTTGATAAGGCTAGAACAGGAGAATTTCGAAATTATATTTTAACAAAGTACTCAATTAGCAGCATGACTAAATTTGCTTTAAATAATGGTACAAATTTTAAAAAAAATTACGTTCATACCTCATCATCTAATATTATCAAAACTGTCAACGAAATAAATAGTCAATAATTGTCTATTCAAAAGTTCTTTGCATTTCAAGAACTCCAACCTATTTCCTCACCCACAAATGCAGACCGAACTTCAAAATTTTCTTTATATAAAATAGTAGACAGCATTGCTGATCTCTTCGCTGTTCTTTTCTTTCTGCGTACATGTACATTTGCAGCACGTTCGAGAGCGTTGTTGCAAGCATAAAAATTTACATTTTATGACAATGCCACCAACTACTCAGCACAATTTTAATAAGAATGTTACAACTGCAACAGCAACAACAAGAACAACAAAAACAACATATGTACACACCAAAAGAATGCTTGAGCATCTACTTGAGACTCTGCTACAAGTAAGTGTGTACAAACTTAGTTATTTTGTATTTGTAGCAGTCCAAATGTTGGTTAAATATACCCAAGTGCATTAAGACATTCACACATTAACGCCAAAACATACTCTGACACAAATTCGCACGCAATGTAACGGTGCATTACGTAGGAACTATCTCGCGTACGTGTGCGCCGAGACACGAAGTTGCGACAGTTGCGTAAGCAAATAAGGAAACTGCGGTTACTTAGGGGAATTTGAGAAATTACTTGCAGGTAGTCTCGTTGCGCAGGCGATTTGGCAGGAACTTACTAAAAGGAGACGTGTGAACGCACTAAAGGTTAGTTTGCACGTAAGACAAACGACGTGGCTTGGTTGTAGTGCGTCACGCATGTTTCAGTGACATTGTTGCACGTACATTGCTGCGTCATGCTGGCAATTCGGTGTATGTGTCTCTCTCTCTCTCTTTGTTTATTTTAATTTCAAGTTAATGCAAATACAAAAGGAAATAGAAATATGTAGGCAAAATACTAAGTTTGATGACCGAAATCCGGACACCGGACTATATTACGTATGTAGTATATTACATATATAGATATGTATCTATAATATATGTGTCTATTGTGCTTCTTGTTCTTGATATTTGTGGGTCAGCATCACGTCCGCCTGAGAGTATTGTTTATTTAATTAGCAAGTTTTGTATGTGTTGCGTGCTGCTCTGATCTTAGTATATTCACGCTAAACTTTCTGTGGCTTTCATAGTAGATTTATCCAGGATATTTGCTTCATTGTCGTGTGTGGATTATATACAAAGCTGCCTATTTGTTGATTTATCTGCATTTAAATGTGACTAATCTGATTTAAGAGACTGTTAAGACACACTCAACAAGTAATAAACACGAGTTTAACGTTTGTTTTTTTGTTAAAGTCCCACTTGTTCTCAGTTAGACATTAATCTGTCAATTTTGGGTCAAATTTTGTTTCTCCATAAACTCGAAAAAACAAAGTTGTTTAAGGCGTGTTTAACGAAAAGATTTTCCAGAATAAACTCCGTGTTTGTGAGTAGTGTTATGTTACAATTACGATCATATTTTTCTGTTGCAATGAAATACCTGAAGATGGCTTAAAGCATCTTATAGCGTTTTCAGACAGCCAAATTACTTGATCAATCAAAATATTTATTTAGAAACCTTTTTTTGCCTTTTACTCTGCCGGCTACTCGATAACCAATCAGCTGTTATACGTTTTTGATTTTGCTTTTTATAAGAAGTTGGTAAGTTTCATCAGCTCATTAATATTTTTAGCAGCGACATCTACCGTAGCTTTTTTGTATCCAAAAATTCAGCCAATCGCAGTCAAAGAACGTATATCGTACGTATTTGTCGCAGAGTTGCATTTGATTTCCAAGTCGATTAAAATTCAATTAAAAATAAATGTAGATTTTGATTTTGTATGGTAAATCGATCTTAATAAGCGTTTTAGTCGAGCAGAGGCTGGTTAATTGATCAATTAGCTCCTGTCTAAAAACGCTATTAAGCCCATCACAAAGCTGTCAAACAGATTTGAGTTGTGTTGCTTAACATCGAACGAGGTAATAAACTCGAGTTTGTGGTACACGAATATACATACTAGGGCACCTAAAATTATTCGAATAACCCAAAAACCGATTATTCGAATATACGGTTTGTAACCGTTCGTATGAATATTAACCGATTAATACTATTCGAATAGTCGTAGCATTGCGACACGAAGTTGCAAACCGAATATTATTATTCGAATGCCCTATCCGGTTAATTAGGTCAGTCGATTAGTCGAATACCAATAAAAAATGTGGTTTTTGTAGTCTGTATTTCGCGTTGTATAAGTTGAAACGTTAGAAATATAATATTGTGTACTAAAGAACCATTTAACGGTCAGGAAGGTATTGTTATGTGTTGGTGGTGGGTTTGGTATCTACTATGAGCTGCTAACATACGACAAAATTCTTACTTCGAACCTGTACCAAAAAAAAATATACTGTCTGAAAGAAGCAATTGCCCCGAAGCGGTCATCTTTGACCAATAGGGAAGGAATAGTGTTCCATCAGGACAAGGCCAGACCACATACATCTATAGTGACTCGCCAGAAGCTGAAGGGTCTGAAGTTATCATGTATTCACCTTATAGTCCAAACCTGCCAACAAATGGCGAGTGATTGGCAGGTGAAAAGTTCGTCTCAAGAAAAACTTTTGAAAATCGAGCGTTTCAGATTTTATCCAATATGGACGAGTGTTTCCCGAAGATTGGTATTATGAAAATATCATCAAAATGTCAACAAGTTGTCGAACAAAATTATATAAATTTGACCACAAGTTATTAAATAAATATTATTATGCGGCTTTAATATAACCAATAGTTCTTCCAAGTATTAAAAAAGGTTTTCTTCATCTCGCAGGAGAGAGTTTAGTTGCAAATAAGAATTAAATAAAGCAGAAATGGAATGAACGGTGGATATAAGTTTTGAAATATTATATTAAAAAAAAGGTCTAATTATGATCAAGCCCTTCAGCAGATAACGGCAAATGAAAGAATCCCGTAAAGAACTGAACCTCTTAAAGAAGAACCTTTAAAGTTTAGAACTACAATTTTTAGAGACTTAAACTCGTCTAAAATACTTTTACTTATGGTATAATACTTATGGAACAATAGAAAAACCAAAAAGTTTTTCACATAAAAATTATTTCGACAACTTCAAGTTAGCAAATAAATGTTTCGTGCATTTTATGCGCTCTACTACATGTCACTCGACGGACATTTTCACATTTTCACATACTCATCTACTCAGCTCATAAAACGACACACTTGGAGTTTGCGTTAATAAAGTGGCACATTTGCGTGGCACATATGTTTGGCACAAGCACGCAATAGCTTGGCAATATTGCTCAAGTCAGCTCAGCTCTGTGAGTGCATCAGCTTGTCGCACTAACGCCTTTCCGCTTTTGTACTGTTTCCAGCGAAAACTGCTGCACTTTAACTATGCAACATGGTAAAGGACTGGCACAAGGATAATATGCTTAAGTACATAGATATTTCCTGCTGCCACACATATCTTTCCTGCTAGCGTGAACTTTCATGCAATTTTATTTTCAAGCGTTTCTTATTTTCCTGCCTTTTTTTTATTTTTTTCGGAATTACTTTTTTTTTGCTCTGCTTTGTCCTCCATTGTGGTAGGTGAAACCGTTGGCTTGTTGGATCGTTGCATTGTTGCATGACACTGCAAGCAGAAATGAGAGCATGTCAGTGCCAATGACATGCAGGTTGTTGTTGTTGCTGTTGGCGGCGGCATAGTTTGTATTGTGGCTAAAGTGTGAAAATACTACGAGGGTAGTTTGTTGAGACGGCACTTTTGGGGAGTGAATAATGTTTTTACATTTCATTTTCCTGGGTCTGTGATTTTTTTACTGTTTTTTGGATAATTTGTCTTGAAATCAAATATTTATTTCGTTGTATTGATCTCTTTTTTCGTCTCAAATATTTTACCGAGGCGCTGTTGAAAATTTTGAATAGTCGCTGATGGCTTAAGTCTTGACAATCAGTCGCCAGCAACTCATAACCTCGTGAATATAATTTCTATAGAGCTTATGTATTCATTTCTCGTTTCTTTTGAAAGTTTTCAAGGTGTCTTCTACAAAACCTCGAGATCATAACTCATTATCTTTCAAACAAGATACTTTGTATTGCTCGTTCAGCCGAAGGAGACTTCTGTATTGGCCTTTCTTTGGAATTTCAAGCATTATTTGGATCCATAGAAGATCTAGACACGGAGATCAAGATGTTGGTTATTGTATTTATTTTTAGTACGCTTATATTGGTCTCAAATATGAAAGTTTCTGGAAGATACTAGATACTAGTCACTTATCCTCCAGTGAAATATATTACATCTTTCCTCGATACTTGGATTTTCCTCTATCAATGACATTTTCTCCTTAATTTTCTTTTCCTTTTCCGCCTAATTCGTAAGATGGATATAGAATGAACGATCTGAGGGATATTTAATAGTAATCCTCCTCCTCCTATATGGAAAGTGAGGATTGTGCCAGTTCATTCAATACACTGATTTATCAAACTACCCTCATATATGAAAGCACTACTTGCCTACATAGTTGCTTATTGCTTAGGGCGTGCACCTATGAGTAAATGCACTGGCAACTCTACACTGTAGCTGACAGCACAAATTCACAGCGTCCATGCCATGTCGACATGACACGCAGACATGCCTTAAAAGGTGCATGCAAATAGTCGGCTTTCCTAGCTTCGAGTGCTCTGACATCCATTTGCTTTTTTTTGTTAGCATTCTGTCGAGAAATATTCATGTGTGTACGCGCTCACTTGAGCTCAGGTGTTGCAATGCTTCTGCATTGTTACTTTCTGGCCTGGCCTTCGCTTGCGGCCTAGTCCGCTGACCGACTATTTTGTTTGCTTGTATTTTGCCATTTTTTTCCCCTGGCTTAATTATGACTCTACATTGCAAATTATTTCAACAATACAACTGGCAAAGCCTGTCACTTCAAGCTATTTATGATGAGGTACGGAAGTGAAGGCACATTCTTGGGTTCATATACATACATATGTACAGACTTATATACAGCTTGTGTAGGCTTAGAACACTCCTTAGCTTTGTTTGTATGAAAAATATGGATATTTTTGTAGAGAATTTAGGAGTGAATTGAAAAATAGCTTCAGATAGTATAACTTTTGTAGAAAACTGTCAATCTCCATATACTTTTGGTATAATCCTGGAGCAGATAATGGTGCTCAAGATTAGAAAAGCTATAAAAAATGCGGTACAGAACTGAGAACTCGAGAATTTATAATCATCTCCTAATTTCAACGGCCTACAATGTATCCTCCAGAAAAGTGAGAGAATTCATAGGTTCATAGATGGCGAATACTACTTATTACCCCTCTCAGATACCAGCACATGTATAGTACGAATAATGGTGGGAAAGAAGGAGTTGAAGTCGCTTTTCGTTTTATAGATTGAGGGGGGGAATATTTAGTTTTCCTTAAACCAATTAAGCTAAAATACCACTATAATAATACGGATATTTATGATCCGATCCGATTATAAACAGCACTAGAGGATTGGGTCACCATTTTTTAAAGCTGAGCTAAATGGGTACCGGAAACAATCTTATAAAACCAATGTTAGGTGTTTTGCTTGACATTTTTTCTGGACAACTTTTTGTCTCAAGTTTATCAAAAAAAAATTCAGACTTTTGACCTAAGAAAACAGGAATGTCTGGTGATTTTACATTGACAAAAAAAATATACTACAAATTAATTAGTAAGGGTTCTTTAGCAACATCTGATGGATCGAGTATCTTTTATTGGCTAAACTGATCATGTTTGCAAGTGAAGACAATAGGTAAGGAGAAAGAAGTTCAAAAACCTAATCTTTAAGTTTATATTTGTTAGAAGGACTTCAGATATAAAATTGCTCTTTTGTGATTTAAGCAGCCACAACTATCTACGGTGGCTTCTGAAACGACCTATCCTATCTCTCGGGCTGATTATCTTTATTTCATAACAATTACTAAGAAACTTCGGAGATCACTCTGTTAGACAAAGTTCCTAGTCTTCGGTATCATCTGAAGTCTTCTCTTCAAAAAAATATACGATATCGTCTTGGATCTGGGAACACACTGAAAATCGTTTCGAATCGATTATAATATGGATCACATTGGTGAAGACAATAGGTAAGGAAAAATAAGATTAAAAAACTGGGCTCTAAGTTTATCCATTCGTTAGAAAGACTTCAGATATAAAATTTCTCTTTTGTGATTTAAGCAGAAACGACTACCTAGGGTGACCTCTATATCGATTTCTCCTACCTTCGGAGCAGACATCTTGACTTTATATCAATTACTAAGGTACTTTGCAGAGCCCTCTGTTAGACAAAATTTCCATTCCTCAGTTTTATCTTTAATATTCTCTTCATAAGAGTAGGCGATATCTTTTTGGACCTGAGAACATACTGAAGGTCGTTCTTTCCTACAGCTGTATCCCTATTTTTGTTTCGAATTTCTAACTAAACGTGGAGAGTGGATTTTTAATGCTATATAATATTTCTTGAACAATTTTGTATGCCGGCAAGCATTAAGCTTCAACGCAGCTCTATTCATATCAAATATGTTCACCTGTACACACAACATTATTCAAAAAAATCTCCTGTCGCCAATTCATAGTTATAACCAGACTATCCCTTTGTCGGCACGAAACCGCAAAACCACAAATTTGGAAACAAACAAATACAAACTCGGTTTCTACTTTTATCACCTCTCACCAACTTTCACTATTTAGCATACACACATATATATTTAGAGAGGATTTATAGCACCTTCTGACTGCATTTCCGTTACGGAAACTAATTGTTGTGCATGACTTTTGTTTTCACTTATGCGAAAAACGTGCATACATGTATATATGAGTGTGTGTGTGTGTGCTAACAAGTCTAGTTATTTGCGTGCATATTTGTGTGTGTGCTTTTGCAGTGGCGTATAAGCGTACATTTTGACATAAGCCTTGTTATTTTCTTAACCCGAATGTCAGGAATTATTTTGGTCACATATTTCGAATGTATGTGGATGTGTGTGTATGCGCTTGTGGTGCTTTAGAATGCCTTAGACACAATTCTTAACTGATTTATGTGTAAAGTTTAGCATTCGCTGTCGACGTACGGTGATAAAGTATTTGCAAAGTAGGCTAAGTATATGATTGTATGACTGTTGTAATATTGTAATGTTGTAAGTTAGAATAGTTTTGGTATAAAGTGACAAAAAATGGGCTAGTTTGAGGACAGTGGGCATTATGGAAGGGATTGAAGATGAGTAACGAAAGTGTGTATTTTTAATAAATTATATATATTTTTTAAATGATTAAAATTTTTTGAACATATTGCAATTTTTTTATGATTTTAAAGATAAATAGGAAGACCCCTTCTATATTTGAGCAGAGCTGAGCTATTTAACAGTTTTTAAGAGTAGAAGATTTCCTCTCTTATGATTTTTGTACCTGTGACCTAGTTAATTAAAACAATAAAGTTCGTATATATCACTCTCTGAAAGTCAAATGGGAGTCCGCGAGAAAAACCTCTAGACGAAGCTGAATCTATAATCCTAAAATACACGGTCATATCTCTGTTAGAAGGAATAAGAATAGCTATAAGAACAATAATATATTAAAAGTAAAAACCGTCCGACGCTGAAACAGAGCTGATTATGGAAAGGTAAGGTTTTGAATTAGAAATAAAAAATAATAATAATTCAAGATAGTAAATTTTTGAGGGAAAATGTAAGGGTCGTAAATTTTCAATACCGTCTCAGTAAGACTTGAGAAATATTTAGTAACATATTCCGTCGCTAGCTACTACTTTTGACCATCTTTCTGGCAGCATGCGTATTCCGTGCAAATGTCGAGAATTCGGCTCAAAAAGTGACATTTTCAGCTGAGAATAAGTTTGGGATGCAAACAGATCTCTACAAATATTTTGTTGGGTTAATGTTGACACAAATGTCCAAGATCGATATAAAACGATTTAATCGATTTAATCGACCAGTGCTTGACCCTAGAGACATCTATTGGAAAATGGCGGAAGCAAAGTTATATTTTAAATCTAGAACCAGATGGTACAAATGTTATTCTTCGAGAAAGTGAATTTAGGCACAAGAACTATTTAAGGCAACTCTAACTAGGGTTGCCTATAGTTGCTCTGAAGCATAGGTGAAGTTATGACCCGATTTTACCCATTTTTGGCACGTTGACATATTATTAGAAGAAAACAAGTAAGGAAGGGCTAAGTTCGGGTGTAACCGAACATTTTATACTCTCGCAATTTATTTATTTAACTTTATTTATATTATATAATACACAATTTGACCCACATATTCGTCATATATATTGTATAAAGTCCATTGAAAACATAATATTAGGTTAGAAGCACCGAGGTCCTAGTGTTCGATATATGGGGCCTTAAAAACCTATGGCCCGATTGCGGCGATTTTTAGAATGGGGCTGTCACACTATTAACATAGTATTTGTGCAAAGTTCTGCTCAAGTATCTTCACTGGTACTTTCTTTATATATTGTAAAGTAAACGATTCAGATTGTCTTCAAAGTTCTGGTATATAGGAAGTAGGCGTGGTTGTGAAGCGATTTGGCCTATTTTCACAACATATCATTGGGATGTAAGGAAACTATTACAAACCAAGTTTCATTGAAATCGGTCGAGTAGTTCCTGAGATATGGTTTTTGACCCATAAGTGGGCGACGCCACGCCCATTTTCCATTTTGTAAAAAAATCTGAGTGCAGCTTTCATCTGCCATTTCTTATGTGAAATTTAGTGTTTCTGACGTTTTTCGTTATTGAGTTAACCCACTTTTAGTAATTTTCAACCTAATTTTTGTATGGGAGGTGGGCGTGGTTATGATCCGATTTCCTCCATTTTTGGACTGTATAAGGAAAAGGCTAAAAAAACCGACTGCAGAAAGTTTGGTTTATATAGCTCTATTGGTATGCGAGAAATGTACAAAAAACTTAGTAGGAGGCGGGGCCACGCCCACTTCCCAAAAAAAATTACATCCAGATATGCCCCTTCATAGTGCGATCCTTCATACCAAATTTTATTTCCATAGCTTTATTTTTGGCTTAGTTATGGCACTTTATGTGTTTTCGGTTTTCGCCATTTTGTGGGCGTGGCAGTGGTCCGATTTTGCTCATTTTCGAAAGCAACCTTCCTATGGTGCTAAGAAATAAGTATGCCAAGTTTCATCAAGATATCTTAATTTTTACTGAAGTTACAGCTTGCACAGACGGACGGACGGACGGACGGACGGACGGACAGACAGACATTCGGATTTGAACTCCACTCTTCACCCTGATCACTTTGGTATATATAACCCTATATCTAACTCGTTTAGTTTTGGGTGTTACAAACAACCGTTATGTGAACAAAACTATAATACTCTCTTTAGCAACATTTGTTGCGAGAGTATAAATATACCCTAGAAATTTATTCAAAATATCTGATAGACTTAGGTCTCAAAGTTCAACGTTCTGGCATATAGGAAGTAGGCGTGATTGTGAACCGGTTTGGCCTATTTTCACAACATATCATTGGGATGCAAGGAAAATATTACAAACCGAATTTCACTGAAATTGGTCGAATAGTTTCGGAGATATGGTTTTTGATCTATAAGTGGGCGGTGCCAATGCCATTTAAAATTTTGTATACCAATTTGAATGCAGCCCTTCTGTACCATCTTTATAATGAAATTTAAGGTTTCTGGTGTTTTCCTAGCTGAATTAAAACATTTTTGGTGGTTTTCAACATAACCTTTGTATGGGAGGTGGGCGTGGTTATTATCCGATTTCACCAATTTTTATGGTGTGTAATGGGTTACCTAAGGGAAGTGACTGCAGAAAGTTTATATAGCTTTAAGGGTTTGCCAGATATACACAAAAAAGCTATTTGGGGGCTGAGCGACGTCCACTGCCCCCAAAAAATTTCATCCAAATATGCCCCTGCCTAGTGCGATCCTTTTTCCCAAATTTTACTTTTATAACTTTATTTATGGCACTTTATATGCTTTCGGTTTTCGCCATTTTGTGGGCGTGGCAATGGTCCGATTTCGATTTTCAATACCAACCTCCATGTGTACCAAGTTTCATTAAGATAACTCAATTTTTACTCAAGTTATCGCTTGCACGGACAGGCGGACAGACATCTACTCGTCCCCCTAATCACTTTGGTAATATATGACACTATATCTAACTCTTTTAGTTTTAGGTGATACAAACAACCGTTATGTGAACAAAACTATAATACAGTCTTTAGCAACTTTGTTGCGAGAGTATACAAATTTGGAAAGTTTGGAAGGAAATTTGTGGGTCATTTGCCAGAAAATATGTATATGATAGACAAATTTGGGGCAAAAAGTTATATACCTCTGGCTTAATAAACTTTTTTTTGACCCTTGGCATTAAAAGATTGCTCTCTAAATTGTTGTTTTTCTACATTATTACGCTTTAGTAGATTTGCCAATTCACTCTCTCTAGAAAAACACTACCGATTCAATCATTGTCAGCTACGCTTGACAACACACATCACTCATACGCCCTGGCGCACCCGCCGAGACACACGCAACAAAAGGAGACACATGAAAAACCAAACACCAAACAGGCAAACAGACTAAAGTAAAACAAATGACCGCGTAATATATGCAACTGCAATCAGTGCAGATTGCATATCAATCAATCAATCACACACACCTGTTACACAACGACGCCTTGAACCTTATACTCGTGGCTGACCTGCCGGATAATTAATTTGCATACATTTACAATATGCCACGAATTCGATTTACATAACCAATTTGTTTAACTGTTTTACTAATGTTTTGCCGTTGGCTCGGTTGTCACACACGAGTAGCATTGAAATGAAGTTGAGAGTTGCAGCAATCAAAGTCGCTAGAGTCTTGAACGCATAGCTATACGAGTATATAGTCAGCTGTAATAATAATATCCAATTAAAATTCAACTGCAGTTCAACAGGAAAAAATCAGAACAACAGAGTTGGTCATATGCAGTGTACTCTTTGTTGTTGTTGTTGTGCTCTACAGCACTCTTTCGTTTCAGGCCAAATTTATGCAATCGTTTATCGCTATTTTTTTCTTTGATTCTGGTAGTGGCAAGCAAAGTCCAGTGTCTGCTTTAATCCGAACGTCGCTGCAAGGCGCTGGCTGCACTCTTTATTTTATTAATATTGCTTGCTTGTTGCACACAGATACAGCAACTATAACACTGCATTTGTATTATTGTATGTGTGTATGTGTGTGTTTGAAAAGAATTCCGTTTTCCACGTGAAACCATAAAGTTTTATGAGCGCAAATGCAAGCGTTTTGCTTATAAATTACCTGCTCATAATGCGACACGCGTACATTTTTACTTCGACGCGGTGCTGCGGTGTGACTCAAGCATATGCTACGGCACAGTTATATACATAATTTGTGCATTATACCTGCATTTATATGGATATATAAGTATATATATATGTATATATATTATATTTGACCGACTGCTCGTGTAGACAAAGAGGTTAAGTGGCTGTCAAGTATACATATGTCGTTTGGAAAATATTTCACGGTAATGGCATCTTTATTAAAGTGAAGGAGCGGTAGTTTAAAATGAAATTTTTTGAAAATTTGTTTAAGAATATTAAATTCGAAACTTTAAAAACTAAAAAATTTGAGTTTTAAAATTTAAAAAGAAAAAAAAAATTTCATTAAAAAAAAATTAGTTTTTTGGGAAAATTTTGAATATACAATCGAACTGAGAGTTGAATAGCTGGAACTAGCGAAAATTATAGTAAGTTGTTAAAGGATTTTTACTAAACATAATATAATCCAATCTCATATACATATGAGCATCATACAAAAATCTCAGAAATGAGTACAGTTAAGTTAAGCCAACACGTTTAACGGTATTCTTTTTCAAAGCTTTCTAAAATACAGTAAATCTTTAAATAGATGAAGCTTTACCTCATTTTTCTATTTGGTCTACAACTTTGCTTCCGCCGTTTTCCAATGTCTCTAGGGTCAAGCACTGATCGATTAAATCGATTTTTTTTATATCGATCTTGGACATGTGTGTCAACATTAACCCATTTTGTATTTGTAGAGATCTGTTTGCATTCCAAACTTATTCTCAACTGAAAATGTCACTTTTTGAGCCGAATTCTCGCCATTTGCGGGAAATTTTGCTTTTCTTGTTTAATTCCAAGGAAAGTGCGGCTGAGGCTCATCGACATTTGTAACCGTTTTTATACAAAAAAAAAACTTAAATTTACAAAAAAACGGCGGAAAGAAAGTTGTAGACCTAATACATATAGGTATTTAAAAAAAATCGACTACGGGACTGTCCACTGTCACATCATAACAAACTAGGGACCCTCATATTATTTTGGTATATTATTTAAGGTCTCACTGATGTCCTATCGGGCAATATAAAGGTCACTGGTATGCATGTAAGCTCAGCCGTGAGGTAAAATATCCAACCGGATGCCAAAGTTGCTTGGAAGAAGATGAGATTGCAAAGTCTAGCCGCTTTCTTCTTCATTATCTAGTTTTTGCTAGATTGCGGCTAAAACAGTTCGGTACAGCGAACTTCGGCGAACAAATTTGTGGAATACTCAATGCGTTTTGTCTACTCTCGAAGGTATAAGTCATCCATTTATAGGAGTTTGCGCCATCCCAAAGGACTGCCGACTTTAGCTCTCCAAGTGAGATCTCTTGCGGATCTGCCACAGATGTAAGCCCTATAACCTAACCTAGCCTAAATTTACATCGATATCTGGGCCAATAAAATACCTATACTAATGAAGCATTCTGAAAAAAGCTTAATAAATATTTGGAAAGTAAGAACAAATTAGATGATATCGTCGAAATGTTATTCTATAAGATATGTAACTAGATTACAAAATTCTGACCTTCCATTCAATTATACCAGGAACTTCTACTATTAAAGCAAATGGGATTATTTAGTGAACCTGTTATATGATCCATACTTAGTATTTCCAACTATGATACGAAAGAGTTAGGAAATTGTTCTATGAATAATACAGTGGAACTTCTCTAACTCGAATCTCCATAATCCACAAAAAAACTTCGAGTTAGAGAGACTTCGAGTTATAGAAATGTTCATTAAAACATAAATTTTTCAAAAAGCTGTAAAATAGTAGATTAACCCACAGTTTTAGTTATTTACTTCACAACAAGTTGTATTTAAATACATTAAAACATGTATTTTGTAATTTTGTAGAATGCCCTGGTCGAAAAGTTCGATTTATGGAAGGAAATTTTTATTAAATTTGACTTCAATTGAAACTTCAAGAGTTCGAGTTATGGAGAACTTCGAGTTATAGAAATTCGAGGTATGGAAGTTCCACTGTATATCGTTTCAAGAGGTTCTAGCTTTGCTGGTTACTTTTGAAGGGATAATACCATATGGTGCAGAAGCGTGGACGATGTCAACATCCGATGAGACGACACTAGAAGTTTTCGAGAGGAAAATTTTGCGCAAGATTTATAGTCCTTTCAACATTGACAACGGCAAGTACCGCAGACGATGGAACGATGAGTTATACGACGACATTGACATAGTTCATCGAATAAAATGACAGGGTGCCTGCGCAGGCTAGATCATGTTGTTCGAATGGACGAAAGTGCTCCAGCTTTGAAAGTGTTCGATGCAATACCCGTTGGTGAAAGCCGAGGAACAGGCAGACCTGCACTCCGATGTAAGGACCAGATGGAGAAGGACCTGGCTTCACTTGGATTTAACAATTGGCGATAAACTGCCAAAAGGAGAGATGCGTGGCGCGCTGTTGTGGACTCGGCTATAACCGCGTAAGCGGTGTCTACCCAGTTAAAACTTAGTATTTACAACTATAGTACGAGAGAGCGAGGAAATTGCTCTATGTATTCCCATACTGGAGAATATATCATTTATACAAGTCCTAGCTATCCTGATTACTTTTGAAGGGATAATACCATACAAACATTAGGGTGTTTGGGTATTGAAAAACTATGATATCGGTCAGTAATTTTCTCAGTTACCCATACTACAAATGGATACACCGATTTTCATCAATATTTTTAACTAGAATAAGGAAAATATGATCAATACACCCCCCTTCCTTATTGATGAATAAATTTTTGCATTCCTACGTTACATTGGCAATTGTGTATATCTCAACTCTTTCAAATTAAAAATGCTATCGTTGAAATTAAAAAAAAGATACATTTTGCTTTAGGTAGTGACGGCAGGAAAAATTTGATATTCCAATATCGAATTCTGTGGATTATGTACCAAAATTGAATTTCGTTTCGAATTTTTCATCATTTCACATGCTGTTCCATTTTTTTATGAAAAACTGAGCTCAAGCCGCTAAAGCGTTTTAGTAACCGAAGCGTCGAAGAAAAAACTAAACATGTGTCCAAGGCATGCAACTACAAGGAGGCAGTAAATTTAGCCAGTATTGCATGGTAACTGATACAACACACACACACAAAGAAATAAATACAAACACACCTATACAACACGTTTCTTCCACTTCCAACACTGACTGGCATTAGAGGAAATCGTGACTAATTTCTTGCGGTAGAAGGTAACACAAAACCATGCGAAGCGCGCAACTCAATGTGCCGCAGCACTTTACAATGCAACGTGTAACGAGCGTTCTAGATTATGCGACGAGGCTTGCTTTACACGTACATATGTATGTATTGTATATGCACTTTCTTCACTTTCGCTGCAGTCATTAAGGAAGACGTGGAATTCCGCATGCAGCGTGCATGCAGCAGCACTACATATAAGGTAGCTATGGCGCACGGGCACGTCCATATAATGGGGTAATACAATTAAAGTTTACTGCAAGCTCACTTACATATACACATTTAAACGTAATGTAAAATGTTTTAAAGTAAAAAGGAAAAATTCTTATTATGCTTTTACTTTCATGTCTCGTTTATAGTAAAGTTGAAGAAAAATTGTGGAAGAAGACACAGGTGGATTGAGGGTTTACTTGAGAGACTAGCTATACATGTTGGCTGATTGCTTTAAATGCAAGTATTATTGAGGTTTTATTGAAAAATATTTCAGTAAAAATTCAATAATCGTTTGATAATCAAAATGAAAACAACTAAGGAAGGGCTAAGTTCGAGTGTCACCGAACATTTTATACTCTCGCAATTTATTATTAATTTTATTAATATATTGGTCTACAACGGTTTACAAATGTCGATGAGCATCAGTCGCACTTTTCATGGAATTAAAAAAGAAAAGCAAAATTTCCCGTAAATTTCGAGAATTCGGCTCAAAAAGTGACATTTTCAGTTTTGAGAATAAGTTTGGGATGCAAACAGATTTCTACAAATATTTTGTCGGTTTAATGTTGACACAAATATCCAAGATCGATATAAAACGATTTAATCGATTTAATCGACCAGTGCATGACCCTAGAGACATCTATTGGAAAACGGCGGAAGCAAAGTTGTAGACCAATAACAAACAATTTGACTCACATATTCGGCATATATATGGTGTACAGTACATTGAAAGTTTGAAAACCCTAATATTAGGTATATGGGGGCTACAGGAAGTTATGACCCGATTTCACTCATTTTTGGCTCGGAGACATAATATTAGAAGAAACATATTCCCTCTGAATTTCTTCAAAATATCTGAGAGACTTACCTATATTTTTATACTCTCGCAACAAATGTTGCTATGAGAGTATTATAGTTTTGTTCACATAACGGTTGTTTGTAAGTCCTAAAACTAAACGAGTTAGATATAGGGTTATATATACCAAAGTGATCAGGGTGACGAGTAAAGTTCAAATCCGGATGTCTGTCTGTCCGTCCGTCCGTCCGTCCGTCTGTCCGTCTGTCCGTCTGTCCGTCCGTGCAAGCTGTAACTTGAGTAAAAATTGAGATATCTTAATGAAACTTGGAACACGTGTTCCTTGGCACCATAAGAAGGTTAAGTTCGAAGATGGGCGGAATCGGACCACTGCACGCCCACAAAATGGCGATAACCAAAAACACATAAGAAGCTATAACTAAGCCATAAATAAAGTTATGAAAAATTTGGAACATAGGATCGCATTAGGAAGGGGCACATTTGAATGTAATTTTTTTGGAAAAGTGGGCGTGACCCCGCCCCCAAATATGTTTTTTGTATATATCTTGCAAACCAATAAAGCTATATAAACCAAACTTTCTGCAGTCGTTTCTTTTAACCGTTTTCTTATACAGTCCAAAAACGAAAGAAATCGGATAATAACCACGCCCACCTCCCATACAAAGGTTAGGTTGAAAATTACTAAAAGTACGTTAACTTACTAACGAGAAACGTCAAAATTTCACAGAAATGATAGCAGAGGAAAGCTGCACTCAGATCTTTTTACAAAATGGAAAATAGGCGTGGCATCGCCCACTTATGGGTCAAAAACCATATCTCAGGAACTACTCGACAGATTTCAATGAAATTCGGTATGTAATACTTTATTGACACCCTGATGACATGTGTGGAAAATGGATGAAATCGGTTCACAACCACGACTACTTTTTTTATAACTCAATTTTGAATTCTATCTGAATCCTTCACTTTATAATATATACATTAGGAACCAATGATGATAGCGAAATAAAACTTTACACAAATACAGTATATAATCTGTGGCATCACTTGTGAAAAAATTGCCGAAAACGGACTATAACTTTTCAAGGCCCCAGATATCGAACATGTTGAACTCAGCGCCAAAGGTTAAATTTTAACCGAAAATATGGGTAAATCTCTCAGCTAATTTAATGTTATTCACAGGAAATTGTTTTCTTCCAATAGTGTGTCTCTGTTCCAAAAATTATTAAAATCGGGTCACAACATCTCCTAGCTCCCATATACATAATTATAGGTTTTTCAAAAATATCATCCCCTAGCTCCCATATACCTAATTATAGGGTTTTCAAAAATTCGTTGGGCTTCATTACGCATATATGTATTGGTTAATATGTAATATATCTTAGCACAATTAAGTGAGCGTATAGTCTACTATAGTGTACCTTGCTGGTGAAATTGAATGAAATCGGTTCAGGAATTACCTCAGCCCTCATATCTATATATGACGATTTTCGTTATTCTATTAAACTGTATGCCGAATTTATAGGTAAATTTGGGTGTTATCTTAATAAAATTTCTTCAATAAATTGCGAGAGTATAAAATGTTCGGTTACACCCGAACTTAGCCTTTCCTTACTTGTTGGTAAAAAATTTGTTAGAAGCACTAAGGTCCTCATATTCGATATATAGGGTCTTGAAAACTTATTGACGGATTTTAACAATTTTTTCAGACCGACTTCAAAGTTCTATTCTGACCGACTTCAAAGTTCTGGTATATGGGAAGTATCAGTGGTTGTGTACCGATTTGTACTATTTTCAGAAGATATCATTGGGAAGCTAGGAAGATATTATGAACCGAATTTCATTGAAATTGGTCGAGTAGTTTCAGAGATATGGATTTTGACCCATAAACGGGCGGAACCACGCCCATTTTAACTTTGTATACCATTCTGAGTGCAGCACTTCTTTACCATCTTTATAATGCAATTTAAGGCTTTTGGTGGTTTTCCTTACTGAATTAAAGCATTTTTAGTAGTTTTCAACATAACCTTTGTATGGTAGGTGGGCGTGGTTATAATCCGATATCCTCCATTTTTGGACTGTATAAGGAAATGCCTGAAAAAACTACATCTGAGAGTTTCCTTGATATAGATTTAGTAGTTTGCGAGACATTTGTTGCGAGAGTATAAATATTCACAGAGTTTTTATACCCCTTTAATATCGTCGAGCAAATTGGACAGAATATATTCAAATTGCTCAAAAAATATCATTTAAGTTTTAAGAATAAAGAAAAGAAATTCCCAATTTCTGTCTTTCAGATAATTTATACACCCTTTCCTACTTCATTGTTATCGAAAAAGGCTTACAGAGATCTATGGCAGCGTTATATCTAAAGAATTTTATACTAGAAACTCCCTGTACCTATCATCATACTAATCTTAAGATCTCTTCTCTTCGATATTTCGCAATTATTTTCTCTTCACCACTTTTCTATTTACTATACTTAATTAACAGTTATAATAACAAAATGTAATTGTTAATTTTTAATCAAAGTAATTTGCACTTACCTGCTTCCATTCGACTTTATCGATGCCATCCTCGCCAGCCATCTCAATAGGTGGTCGCAAAATCGAGACATACTGGTGCGCCAAAAGTAAACAACAACCAAGCAGAAACAGTTGCACGCCGCGGTGTCCATGTGCCAGGAGGTAGTGGCAATAGATATGAAGGAGTAAGCGCCACAGCGGAAGCGTATCGGAAACGGAAGTGGTACGAGTTGTAGGCGGCAGCGAGACAATTCGAGCGGAAAAAATGGTAGAAAAGAAAATTAATAGTTAACGAATGAAATTAAGAGTAGAAAGACCTGGTTAAATAGTTGAATGAGAGCAATTGTTGTTATCTGTTGGTTGGCGAGATAGTTAGTTTATGTGGGTTTGTATTTTAATTAGTATCTTATTTGCTTGATAGGTGAAGCCGAGAGAGAGAACGCGAGTGAAAAAGATATAGAGGGTATCTGAAGCGGATCTTGGAGTATATAAAGAGCTAAATAAATGTTTGAGATTAGAAAACAAAAGAGAGTGGGAAAGTAATACTAAACAGTATGAGCTATCGTGAAATATTCTTGTTAGGTTAAGGTGAGGAAGTCTCAAGGACCACTAACAAAGTCAGTATGATTAAATTTCAAGACTTGCTGAAGACTTGAAGCCACAAGTACAAAGCTAAGTACTCTTCCTATTGTTGAAGCGAACACCTCTCTAATCCAGCAATATATATATTTAAACGAAATAATTTCTCTTACACCTAAGGCAATCAGTCATTGAAGTCTTTATTGTGAAAAATAGAAAGTAAAGAAAAACTGCCAGCAATTACAATTTGTATCAATTGCAGTTGGAAAAAGAGTATAACAGAGTAGTAGCAAACTGCTAACTCTTTGCAATGCATTTCAAATGAGTTTTTGATTGCTTTCGCTTACCCAACCTCCAGTCAAGCCAAGCCGAATGACTTTACCAATATACTACTTCCATACACAACAACACTAGTATACTAGCCTCATCGCGTTGCCCTACATATAATTGCCACCCTGTTGTCCACACTTTTTTCTACTCTTATCCATTTAGCATGTTCGTACAACATTACTTTGTTGGCATTTAAGTCGAGCTCAGTTTAGTTTATTTGCTCATTTTATTTCCTTATTAAATGTTTGCATGCCAAAGCTAGTTAGGTCTGCACGTTTTTCATTCAATTTAACGTTAAGTGCCCGGAAATGCGGCAAAATGCATGTGGTATGCTTTTAATGTCATCAGATAGTTAGTTAGAGTGCAAAATGCAACAGTGAGCGGATACAAGTATTTATAAAAGTATGTATGTATTATAGAAGGCTTGTAGAACTACTTCCTTGGCGCTGGAGAATATTAATTATTTATAATATAATTATATATTAAATTATCATAGGTATTTTATACTTTTTTAATTCGGTTTCTAGTTATAACGAGAACGAGAGATAAGAAGATAAAGATCGGACATTTCTTATGTATGTAAGTTAAGTTATAGATTACGTGAAAACATTTAGAATACCACATTATATTATACTATTAGGTCTACAACTTTGCTTCCGTCGTTTTCCAATAGATTTCTCTAGGGTCAAGCACTGGTCGATTAAATCATTAAATCGTTTTATATCGATCTGGGACATCTGTGTCAACTTTAACCCAACAAAATATTTGTAGAGATCTGTTTGCATCCCAAACTTATTCTCAACTGAAAATGTCACTTTTTGAGCCGAATTCTCGACGTTTGCGGGAAATTTTGCTTTTCTTTTTTAATTCCAATAAAAGTGCGACTGATGCTCATCGACATTTGTAACCGTTTTTATACAAAAAAAACTTAAATTTACAAAAAAAACGGCGGAAGCAAAGTTGAAGACCCAATAGGTTGAACATTTTTACGAAATCTCATTATTAATCACTGACTTATTATTAAAAAAACGATTTCAATATCAAAAGAACACTCGTTAAATTTTCAAACTGTTGATAAGACGATATTAAGCGATTTCGGATGTTATATGGCAGATGGATGATTGTTTACGGATTTCAATTATTTTAATTACATTAGTAAGGTCCAAAAATTGTCATAGCATTTGTCGTTAAGTAGTAGTCTCGAGTGAAAAACAGGGTCTTGAAGTGTCAAATATTAGCTCTCTAGTTTTCTTTTTAAAATATGAAGAAAAAATAGTGTGAAATGTATGAAATTGAAGCTTCACAAAGATTATATTAAGCGGCCACCCTGAACACAAAAAAATCGGATGGTTTTTTAGGAGTTTTTTTTTTGACAAAACTATTTGAGGGAGGTCTTCTTTACATTTATTGGCTTTATAAAAACTAAGAAAACAAGTAAGGAAGGGCTAAGTTCGGGTGTAACCGAACATTTTATACTCTCGCAATTTATTTATTTAACTTTATTTATATTATATAATACACAATTTGACCCACATATTCGTCATATATATTGTATAAAGTCCATTGAAAGTTGGAAACCCTAATATTAGGTTAGAAGCACCGAGGTCCTCATGTTCGATACATGGGGCCTTGAAAACCTAGGGTCCGATTTCGGCGATTTTTAGAATGGGGCTTCCACACTATAAAGGTAGTATTTGTGCAAAGTTCTGCATCGATATCTTCACTAGTGCTTCCTTTATATATTGTAATGTAAACGATTCAGATCGTCTTCAAAGTTCTGGTATATAGGAAGTTGGCGTGGTTGTGTAGCGATTTGGCCTATTTTCACAACATATCATTGGGATGTAAGGAAACTATTACAAACCAAGTTTCATTGAAATCGGTCGAGTAGTTCCTGAGATATGGTTTTTGACCCATAAGTGGGCGATGCCACGCCCATTTTCAATTCTGTAAAAAAATCTGAGTGTAGCTTCCATGTGCCATTTCTTTTGTAAAATTTGGTGTTTCTGACGTTTTTCGTTAGTGAGTTAACGCACTTTTAGTAATTTTCAACCTAACCTTTGTATGGGAGGTGGGCGTGGTTATTATCCGATTTCTTTCATTTTTGGACTGTATAAGGAAATGGCTAAAATAAACGACTGCAGAAAGTTTGGTTTATATAGCTTCATTAGTTTGCGAGTTATATACAAAAAACCTATTTGGGGGTGGAGTCACGCCCACTTTTCCAAAAAAATTACATCCAAATGTGCCCCTTCCTAATGGGATCATATGTTCCAAATTTCATTTTCATAACTTTATTTATGGCATAGTTATGACACTGTATAGGTTTTCGGTTTCCGCCATTTTGTGGGCGTGGCAGTGGACCGATTTTGCCCATTTTCGAAAGCAACCTCCTCAGGGTGCCAAGGAACATATATTCCAAGTTTCATTAAGATATCTTAATTTTTACTCAAGTTATCGCTTGCACGGACAGACGGACAGACGGACGGACAGACGGACAGACGGACAGACGGACAGACGGACAGACGGACGGACAGACATCCGGATTTCAAATCCACTCGTCATCCTGATCATTTATGTATATATAACCCCATATCTAACTCTTATATTTCTTGGTGACACAAACAACCGTTAGGTGAACAAAACTATTATACTCTGTGCAACAGGTTGCGAGAGTATAAAAATTGTGTTTAATTAAAAATTGATCTACGCCAATGCATATATCTCTGGCGTGGATCATTTTTTCCCGAGCACTCCTTAATGGTGTACATGATTGGCAATTTAATTTTTGTATGAAGCAAGTATACAAATATTTATCTTAAAAAGTGATACATTTCGAACAGAGCACAGTGGTTCCGACCATAGCCAAAAATCAAAAGAATTATTTCATGTTTTTTTCTAAAAATAGAGTTAAATGCATGACCTGTATTTTTTTAAAGCACATTAGACATTTTTTGAAAAACAAAACCTTTTTTGAGTAACAACCAATTTTAATTTGTTCTGGTAATTTTTCAGGTTAATGAATCAAGATTATTTTTAATGGATTTTGAAGTTGTGAAATTAATTAAGTCTAACTTGATTCCTGGTTTTTGTGAAATTAATGCCTTATGTGACCTATTCATTTGTACTTTTTTTATGCGTCTTCAATTTGTTTACATAGAGTTTTAATTGTGTTCTCCCCGTTCCCCTTTTAGGTTTATTTTATATTATCTTTATCAGAGTCTTAAGGTTATAAAAGTGTTAAAGTTAGGTGCGGATATTTGCGGATGTATCAAATAGTATCGTCAAAATGCTAATGCCCTATGAATTCACTATTTTTACGTTCAAACTCATCATAATTGGGCTAAGAAAGCTTGGGAAGAAGGATAAATCGTATTATTATAACTGTATTAAATTAGTTGATAATTTGCCTTTTTTCAACACGACTTTTTTATGTGATATTATTTTTATAGGTTGAATGTGGGGGTTGGATGGGTCGCTTTCTTACATTTTTTTACAAAGCCTTACTGAAAAGTTTTGACGCTCCAACTACGACCAAGAGAAGTATTTTTGCGCATCTTTGCCATATAATGGCAATTACTGTTCTATGTGAGCTATAGGCCCTAGTAGTCCGATGGGGCCAATTTTATATATTTAAATTATACTATATATTTAAAATATTATCTAGATTTTTGGTGAAAATTTCATAGCGATATCTCTACGGGAAGTATTTATGACCGCGCCTTCATACAAGCCGAACCATTGTGCAGACTGACGAAGCCGGTTTTTTTAAAACGATTTTTTTACGCAACTGGAAGCACTTTAAAAATTGATCATATACTCTGCGCTAAAAATACTGTATAAAAAATTGGATAAAAAAATTTTCAATCTATTCCATCGAAAAAATCCCACGTCAATCTGTGGAAAATCGATTTAGGAAGACGTATTTTAATTTTCATATCAATCGGTTGAACAGTTTTTAAGACATCGTCTCGAAAAATGTGATTTTGAGAAAAAATGTATTCTCCGCGCGCATTGGGTTCTAATGATTATAACTTTCGTAATAATAAAGACATTGTTTTCGGAGACATCTCAAAACTTTGTTAGAAATTAGACTTTGAAATTAAGTAACAAACAAAAAACAGTTTTTTGAAAATTGTTTGAAACATCCCAAATATTTGCTACTTGCGGAAGAAATCAGAAATCTAAAACAGCCTGGCGCCTAAAAGTATGCCCAATTTGAGATTTTGAGCTAATTTTTAAAATATGTTTTAAATTGAAATCATATATTGATTCAATATTTTAAGATTTCGCCACAGTTCTGTCGACAATTTAAGGTATGTATATAAGCAAGCCACCGATCTCAGTTATAAATTAAAAACATGAGTTTAAAATTGAGTGGAAAAATATTTATACGTCAAGTAGGCTGAAATGAGATACTTAACTACTTATGTAAAAATTATGCTTAATTCCACAAACATAATAGCACTCGAAATAAAAACTATTCGCTTCAACTGCTTAAATATTCAACATTAAAAAATTGAATGCAAATATTACTCCGAATAGGTACGACCACAGCCATGGATTAATAAATAGTAAAATACCGCGTATTTAACATTCAATTTCGCTACTATTAATACACATAATTGGCTTACGCACATACATTTACAATATAGAGTACAATAAGTGACTGACTGCAGCGTGCAATTAACTGCTCCTTCACATTGTATAAAATTATCACTCATACGTAGTGGTGCACCATGACTACATGACTACATGAGTATGATGATGATGATGTTGAGTATGTGGCATATTAAGCGTATTAACTCATATGTTAAACACTGTAGCAACCTGCCATTAACATTTTTGCAACTTTTTCTCTGCATTCTTTCTTTTTTTACTTTCTCTTTATCTCTTTCATTCTCCCTCAATTTTCCTCCACTTTACAACACTTTAAAATTAACAACACACCATTTACATTTTGCCTTCGACGCATTGTCAACCTTATCTCTGTGTTAATTGAAGCCGAGTAATTGACATGACAATGCCACTGAGTTCATTAAGCCACTGCCAGGTAGCAACAAAAAAAATGCAAAAAAACACGCAAACCGGCATTAATCGAGTAGCTTTAATAATAAAAAAACTGCAGGACAGCAGCGCTGCGGTAAATACGGTGAAAGCTTGCTGTTGGGTTAAGGTAAGCATTTAACGAGAAACCAAAAGCAACAACAAAGTTGGGAAAAAGTGATAAAAATCGACAGCGAGACGCACGCCAGGGACTTCATTAACATAAAATTACTAAATGAGTTTGACATTTTTTTCTCGGTTTTTTCTTTGTTTTTCACTCGCCAACCACTGTCATTGGTCTTTCGCTTTCCCAAAGGATGCTGTTGTCCTTTATCAGTGTGGCTTTATATTTAATCTCGCTACATTTGTCATGCACAAATGACTTTCCGATGCATAAATGTTCGTGTTTGTGTGGGAGTGCGTGTCATTTGAAATTGTTAAACTCACCTTGCCGCGGTCGATGCTCCTGATCATATCCAAATCCGTTGTGTCCGATATGCCGCCGTGCACAATCAACACCCGATTGTTAACGATGGTGCCCAGCGGTAGCCAACGATAGACTTCTTCAATCATTATCATTAATTTCTCGGCATTGCGCTGTGAAGAAAATAAAAGACAAAGAAAAATGAAAGAAAAGACGAAAATGCAGAATTATATAAAGACTGGTAGAGTATAGTATGGTATAGTATAGTATATAGTATAGTATAGTAAATTATAGTATAGTAAATTATAGTATAGTAAATTATAGTATAGTATATGGTATAGTTCGATAGTAAGATAGTAGACACTTACCCGATACTTCTGCTGCACCTCGCGTATGAAACCGTAACGTGCATTCATCACAGAGTCTTCATGATTGCCGCGATTCAAATGCACGGCACCGGGAAATGCAAGAAAGCAGACTAACAGCAGCAGGAAGACCTCAAGTCCCTTTTTACCACGATCCACGAAATCACCGTTAAAGATATAGGGATTGTCGATTGAGGGAAGACCATTCTAGTGTTTCGATTTTGTAATGAAAATAGTTTATTTGTTAAAAGCCTTGAGATTCACCGAGTGTTCCACTCACCTTATATAAAATCACCAACAGATCATCCAGTTTTCCATGCAAATCTCCAATAACTGTCACCTGTTTGGATATAGCCGTTGATGCTTGATTGAGATTTGGAAGTCGTTTTAGTTTATTTGCAGCCTCTTTTAGTATACCACCCACATATTTGGCCAATAGGCGATCAGACTATGTGGAAGAGAGATAATTATTAATAAAAATAATTATTGGGAAAAAAGGTGATAGGACGAATCAAGAATTATAGTCCTCCATATTTTTAAAGAAAAAAAAACTTTCGATACTAAAATTGGAACTTTGTTCCAGCAGATCGTCAGTAGTTTTAGAAATTCAGTAGAGATCATACGATGACAATTCACTTTGGATGACGGTACAATGAAGTTGAACGATATATCTGAGATTCTAAAGATATCAGAGGGAAGTTTTGGGCATATAGTTCAAAAAATTTAGAGCCGAACTCACAATCGAGACCTTGGACTGAGTCACAGTTCAATAAAAACTGCTTTGTTCTCTGGATCTGGATCCTAGGGACTTTTTGCTCTTCTCGGACCTAAGGAAATACTCAAATTTTACTGTATTTCTCAGGCGTAAACTCACAAAAGTCTGCTTGCAATTTATTATATTCTTTATCGTAGCAGAGATAATGGATTAGAAACGCGGAGATTCTCAAAAAGTTCCAACTGAAAACTGAAGGTACTGAGAGTCGAACTCAAAGTCTACATGAAATTAACTGTATTCCTCATCGTATCAGAGACAATGGATTACTAAACCCGGACGTCCTCAAGAAGTACCAACTGAAAACTGAAGAAATTTAGAGTCGAACTCATAATCGAGACAATGGACCGAGTCTCAGATCGAAATAAAACTACTGTATTCTCTGGATCTGGGCCCTAGCGACTATATCTATACTCAGACCTCAGAAATTCACGGTATTTCTTGGGCGTAAAATCACAAAAGAAGCCTCCTACATAGACTTTCTTATATTCTTTGCCATATCAGAGATAATATGATTAAAAAAACCCGAAGGTTCTCAAGTTGGTTCAACTGCGCTGTTACTATACTAAAAACAATGGTACTCACCTTTTTCTTGCGAAAGACATCAATCAGCGCCACTACGTCCCTTTTAGTTAACGGAAACCTCAAATGTGGTCCATCATAGTTCTTATCCGAACGATATTCGCCATCATCATTGAAATCTGACTCATCGAAATAAACATCTGAAGCTGTAGTTTACGGTGTGACATTTTATATGACACAAGCAATTCGCAAGCGTTTTATACACACATACATACATGGTACAAGGAGCGTAGTTTGAGGGAAATGAAAAGGATACAGATATATATATATATAGTACATATGTATGTGAGCGCGCTATATGAGAGATTAGCGTTACAAGAGTTGCTATCTTGAGGAGCATAGACTACTATACAATCGTATTTACATAATATTATCTACTTAAGTTCTGATAAGGATAATAATACAGGTATTATGTATGTCGCACAGCCAAACACATGTAAATATTAATGAGGATTATATGCTTAAGTCAACTATGAGCACTTGTTATATAGCTACAAGTCAGTGAGATATCCGCAACACGCGCTTATGGCTGCACACAATCACATTATATTTGCTTTTTTTAAATAAATTTGTAATAATCTCACACACACAACAACATTTGTTATACAAATACATAATACAAATACACGTGTTTGCCTAAGTATTATCTTCTAATAATTGCAAACTAATTTTATACAAACTTATATAATTGAGAGTCTGCGTTAGCTTAAATGTCTTAAGAGTACAGTGTTTTGTAACAATTACCTAATGACATCTCTGAATCCCGTTGCATCGATGGACGGTGGGCACCGGCAACTTCGGGAATGTGTGTGAGCAGTGCATTGAAGAAGTTATATAACTGTAATGAAATATCAAGTGGATTAAAATACATATATCAGTATTTATTTTATAACAAATTAAAAATTAAAATAATTAAAAATAAATAAAGTAAATAATTTAAATTTTTTATTTTTTTTATAAAATTATTATTATTTTTGTTTTAACTAACACTAATTATAATATGAAGAATTTTATTGAATGAACTAGGTAAAAACAGCTATGACCTGTCTTTGGAGGACAATAAGTTTGATAATGTAGTACAGTAATATACAGTATTATCCACATTGCTGGAAGACATCTCTTATATTTTCGACTATCTTATATCTGGTCTTAAACAGACACAAAAAATTTACATCTGGATAATAAGCTTGATACCATAGCGACATATGCGACATCTAACGTATCATCCACATGGCTGGAAGACATCTCTTACAAGTTCGACTACTTTTAGACAGTCGATTGAAGCAATCACACCTACTGTTGAATGTCAGAAGCTCAAGAAAAGCAAGTACTCTCTTATAGAAGTCCGGATTTGGGACCGATTGTCGAAATTTTCATAGCTTAAATTAGGTTTCAAAAACTTCTTTCCCTCTTACAAAATCGGTGCTGTTTCATAGCATTATTGTATTTGTTGGATAGTGCCAGATTTGATTCCCTTCAGGACCCGATTTTCTACCCTAAAATTATACCAATGCCTTTCATATAAATAGTTTCAGATTTGAGTGAGGGTCTACTAGTGATGTGAGTCTAATTGAGCATCTATTCAAGCCGTATCAATTTTAGAGCTAAGCAAATTGAATATACGAATTGAAGAATATTATAGTTTTTTAGATAAAAAATCCTCCGCTAAACACTTCTCAAGCTTGCCGACTAGTAATAGATACCAAAGTGTTGTGAATGAAGCATAGACAGTCGGGAAACAGGTCACCCATGTCGAAAGGTTTGGCTCTATGTGTTGGGTGTCCATTGCCTCTCAATAGCAAATCATACAAGGATAAAGTGTTAGCATGGTAGGGGGTAGGGCCGGATCAAGGTATCGGGCGACCCTTGCCGACGATCAACCTGGATGTGGGCCCTTAATTAGACCATTCTTGAACGGAGCTTACGGATACTTGGCCCTCTCCGTAATAAGATAGACTTACTTATTCGGGGGCTATGCGTAACTGGATCTCATTTACCCTACACTCGAAGGTCAAAACTAAGGATTTAGAAAAAAATAGAATACCAAAAAAGTCTGGCAATCCTTTCAAAATGGCGGATGGAATTAGTTGTGCCGAGAAGAGGGCAGCGTTTTCAATGAGCTCTGGAACGGAAAATGAAAAGGCAGAAGTTTGGTCCACAAGCAAAGACTTGTTCTGGAGTTGCAACTAAACATAGATCCAGGAAGCCGACAACAACCGGAACCAAGCCTAGTAGACAGAATCACACTTCACTGCAGAAGATTTCTAAGACCCATTCTAGTATAGTGAATTACTTATGAACCTAACCTCAAACATTTTGCGATTGCATGCAGATAATTTGTGTTTGTTTAATGAAATAAAACTAAAATGTTTAAATATAGCAGGTCAAGGCCAGAAAGGCCTGACCGTACCTGCAGTCACTGATGACTCAAGCGACATTGAAACTGAAATTTTTCTACTTTTTAATGATAATAATTCATAAGTAAGCTGGCCTTTTTTTCCGTGCAGTACCAAAGTTTACAGTACAAACTAGCAATTTTCTGACGAGATACGCTCAATAAAAAGCATAAAATATTTAATTTCAATGTAACGGTAAGTACTTTTTGAGTTTGCGATAAAGTGCACGCGAAATTGAGTTGCTTGAGGAGAAAGATGAAATATAAGTATATGGTATATATGGACACACAAGCATATTTATTTGGTCTCCTGCAGTTTTTGGTGGTCAGTAAATAAATTGCCGGTTCGTGATTTCACTATTTTTATGACAGCAATTTTCTTTCGTAAATCATGAACGAAAACAAGCACACACAAGGATCACATCACTACTAGTAGACACACACATGAACAAACACAAATTCAGAGACGAAATCATATATTAAACTAAATTGAATATTTGTAACATGAAATTAAATTAGAAATGAACGACGGTCAGCGAAAATAAATAAGGCGAACAACAACAAAATAAAAACCAAAAAATAGAATTATGGTCACTTGACCACAGACGCTGGAGGCAAGGGAGCGGGTTAGCGTGGACAAAGCGCGCTCCAACAAAAGTGGTGACAGAAAGAAGAGTGAAAAGCAAAAGAAAAGCTAATATTAACTAAATGAAAAATAAAAGGAGACGAGGAGGGTGTAGTACTACGCTATAGAAGGTTAGCGTCAGACTCGGGGGACCGCAATTAAATACAGTGCTGCATACAGAAGAAGCAGCAGCAGCAGCGACCACATTTAATTATGTACTGTTGGCACTGTGGCGACTGTGGGGAGTCCTAGCACACTCATTTAGCGCTGCACTACAACAACAACAAGACTGAGTCATGTTATTAGCGCGTTGCGCTGCTGTGGCAAGTGGCAACTCACTCACAATGCTCGCTTCGCTTAAACAACTAACTGTAATATGGCATTATTTATGGTGTGGTTAACGGTGCTTGCAGTTTGCTCTTCTTCACTACTTCTTACTGATTGTGTGTTTGCGTGCAATTTTTAATAGTAAAGCACTTTTTATAATTTTTTGCTTTTTTTGTTGGCAACACAGACAATGCGAAGGTCAAACGTGTTGCGGTGATCAGCTGCAAGCGTGCATTGTAAGTGGCACAGACAGTGGGAGAGTTGTGTAAATGAAATATGCAATGGTATTAAATAAGTGAATAATTCCCAAAGCAGTTCTTTCTCTGAATTACTCGCTTGTCTGTTGTAGCAATGGTGATTATAGAACACAAAGAATTTCATTAAAAGAATGAATGAGTTTAAAAAAATGATGGTGATAAGAGAAAATAAACTAAGAATAATCATGAAATAGTAAAAAATATAAAATATTTTGAAATAAATTAGGATAATTCTAAAGTATAAAAAAAAACAAGTACGGAAGGGCTAAGTCCGAGTGTAACCGTATACACTCACAATTTAGGAAGCTCAAAGATATAGAAACATTTGCAGGTTTTGGTGAAACTTTTTATAACAGAGGTATAGGGCCTAGACCAAGGTCTATACCGATTTCATCACTATATTGGCAATATTAAGGCTAGGTTTATACACGTGAATATGTTTCTACGAAATTTCGACAAGATAACATTCAATTTGATCCATATATTCGATACAAAGTCTACTAGAATTACGAAAATCTTTATAAGTATACATAGGGTATCAAACTCAATAAGTCGCTCATTATTCCCGTCCTGATGTATGACACGGAAGCGTGGACGATGACAACATCCGATGAGACGACTCTTGGTGTTTTCGAGAGAAAGGTTTTGCGCAAGATTTATGGCCCTCTAAACATTGGCAACGGCAAATACCGCAGACGATGGAACGATGAGCTGTACGATTTACATACATTGACATAGTTCAGCGAATAAAAAGATCAATTATATGGGAAATAGAGGAAGTATTGGCCCGATTTTAGACATTTTTGAAACAGAACCATATTATTACAACGAAAGTATACCCTCCGAATTCATATAAATATCTGAGATATCATCTATACTAATATTATAAAGCTGAAGAGTTTGTTTGTTTGTTTGTTTGAACGCGCTAATCTCCGAAACTACTGGTTCGAATTGAATAATTATTTTTGTGTTGGATAGTCCATTTATCGAGGAAGGCTATAGGCTATATAGCATCACGACCAATAGGAGCGAAGAAACAGTGGTAAATGTGTAAAAAACAGGGGAAATTATTTATCTTTGAGGGCTTCCGTTCCTTGCGCTGCGAAAGCGGTTCAAGATACACAAAAGTTATGTATGAAAGAATTATTTCTCTTTTAATGATCTAAAAAAAAGTCCATGAGTACCGTTTTTGTGATAACTAATAATTTCTAAAAATTCCATAATTTTTTTTTTTAATTTTTTTTTCTAATCTATCTATCCAAAAATAATTGGAAAACTCGGGAAAGTGGTAACAGAGAATTCAGAATTGCAAATGGACGATGAAACATTGGTGTTGATTGAAGATTTGTGTTTGCTTATGAGTGGCTAACTTTTGAATGAAATTCATATGCCAGCGCCAAATTGTCAAATCAGAAATGTACTGAATCGTACATTGGAATGTGAGCGTGCATACGACAGAATAACTTTGGAACAACAACTTCAAGAAATGTTCCATTATTGAATGAGCAGCAAAAAAGTGCCTATGATGAATTGATGAAGACTGTCAATGATGGAAACAGTGGACTATTTGATGCGCTCGGCGGAACTGGCAAAAATAAGATCTCAAAATGGAATTGTGTTGGCTCTCGCATCTACTGGAATTGCTGCAACGCTACTAGAAGTTGGAAAAAAAGGCACATTCGCTACTGAAGCTTCAGTTAAACATGCAAATCAATGAAAAACCTGTTTGTCATTTCAAAGCAATCAGTTATGAAAGATCTGTGGAATAACAATTGTCGCTTTAGTGGCGTAGTGCTCCTGTTATCAGGTGAATTATGACAAACACTTCCTGTTATTTCGAAATCAACAGTGGCGAACGAATTGAACGCATCTCTCAAGTCATCGTGTTTGTGGCGACTCGTGAAAACCATACGATTGATAATGTATATGCGAGTGTTCCTGCAACAGGAGAGCACCGCAGAAGATCTGCAAGGAATTGGAAATGGGCAAATTTCGGTTGATACTTTCAATGGTTTGATATTAATCCGAACATTGGCCAAAATTATCGTAACTATTGGTTGAATGCACGCGCAATTTTAGCTCCCAAAAATACCGATGTCGATGACTTAAACTATACGATTCAAAGTCAAATTCCAGGAAATTTTTGTTCATACAAATCGATCGAAAATTATGCGTTGAAAATGAAGACGAAGCCGTGAATTATTCAGTAGAATTTCTAAATTCTCTGAATTTGCCTGACAAGTCACAGCATCCTTTGCGTCTCAACGTTGGATCTGTCATTATAATGCGCCGAAACCGTGTAATTGAATCCGACTGATTGTGACGCAGCTATCGAATAATGTAATAGTTGCAAGAATTTTGAAAGGGACAGAATGATTGATTCCACGAATTCCTTTGAATTCCAACGATTTGCCATTTCAGTTCAAACGTATTCAGTTTCCAGTGAGACTTGCATTTGCGATGACAATCAACTGGTCACAAAGACAGTCGCTGGAAATGTGTGGTATAAATCTGGAAATGTAATGTTTTGCACACGGCCTACTATACGTGGAGTGTTCACGAGTTGGAAAATCATTTCACATTTACGAACCGGTAGAAAAAAAAAACAAAAAGTTTGTTTATCAAGCTGCGTTACATTGAAAAAATGTAGAAAAGTGGCAAATAAATGCGTTTGAATACAATATCAATTCAAATTAATATTCTTTTAAAAACAAATAATTTCACGCAGGGCAACGACTGCGGTATCAGCTAGTAAATAATATATGGGACCTTGAAAAGTTATAGTCCGATTTCGACAATTTTAAGATTATCGATAACACACCTCCGATGGAGTATTTATGCGTAATTTTATTCCAATATCTACACTGGTGCTTGATTTATATATTGCAAAGTGAATGGATCAAATGAAATTCAAATCTGTATTATATGAAAAGTAGGCGTGGTTGTGAACCGATATTGAACATCTTCAAACTGTAATATTGGGTTGCCAAGAAAATGTTGCTAACCGAATTTCGTTGAAATTGATCGAGTAGTTCCTCAGATATTCTTTTAGACCCAAAGGTAGGCGGGGTCTAATTTCCAGTAATGATTTGTATACAGGTTTCCTGCACTCTCTTGACTATAAAATTGTGTGCTTCTGACATTATTCGTTAGTAAGTTAAGGCACTTTTAGTAGTTTTCTTTGTATTGAAGATGGGTGGTGAAGGTGGTTTTCACACTGTTTAATGAAATACCAAAGGAAAATATCTTCAGATTTGATAATTTTGTAAATATATATATATATATATATATATATATATATACATTAATAATTTTGTATGATAAAGCCCTCAAATAAAATCGCGTGCAAAGAGTAATAAAATAATATTTAAAATCAAAAATAAATACCCACAGTAGGAAATAATTGCATTGCATGCAAAACTACAAAACAGTGATAATTTACGCCGGATATATCCAAGCTATAGTAAGTCGTACACGTAAATACTCTACATATGTGAAAGCGGAAGGTCAGCTTTGTTGTCCTTGCAACAAATTGGTTTATGATTTATGGTTGTATGAAATTGTTGACATGCGAAAGTAGATAAAATCTAACACAAAATTGCGATAAGCACACATATACTTTGCATAGTATATGTTTTAATGAATAGACTGCAGAATATTTTCTGTGCTATTTTTAAATGTCAGCAGGAGGCAAAAGAAAGCAATTACATCATAAAACTGACATTAAGCATAAGAGGGTAGACTGCACGCCTTGCATAGAAAATGCTCTTTTTTGGAAGAAGAAAAATGCAAACCGCACAAATAAATTGTTTAACACAAGCAATTAGTAGAAACCACAGTGCAATAAATGCCAATAGATGGTAGACCCGACCGAATGAGACAGACCGTCTTCGTTTTATGTAAACATAGTACACACACACAGAGGTATTTCTACATAAGCACTTATGTATTTTGCTATTTTGAAGAAACACTGCAAAGCCTTTGCTCAACTAATTCTGCGGTTTTTCTTAGCTTTTATCGCTCGTTTATTTTCGAACATATTTGCGGTCTTGCTGCTAAATTTAATTTATTGACTTTCGAAACAGTAAAAGTGCTGAATATTTTTACGCGAATTTGAGTGTTACGTGGCTGGCTAGTGTGTTGGGCGTTTTTAAATAGATATTCACTTTGTGAATTTACGAAATGTTGACTTGAGAATTATTGAAATTAAGGATTTTTCATAAGTTTCTTAATATCCTCCACTTTTCACAAAATACGGATTATATATTGACTGACATCTGGGAAAAAGAGTGATTAGAAAATTTTTTTGCGTGTCAGGGATAAAAAATTACAGAGGAGATTAAAATTTATATCTTCATTAATGAATTTTTGGACATTTTCAAGCACCTACTAGGACAACATGTCCCAAAAACAGTTCTATAGCTTAAATTATTGAGATATACTCTGAAATTATAGAGATTATATATTCCAGAATAATCTTATTGTAGAATAAATTATAAAATCCCGCAGATTTAGAAAAACTCTATATACTGAAAGGGTTAAGCCTAATACATATTCTACTTCATGTTTTTTTCAAATATTTTATATTGTACTCACCTCCACTTGATCATTTTCACCGGCGTATTCTAAATTTGTAAATATAGTCCATGTATAACGACGACGCATCTCCATGCGCGCTCTATATTTTCGATACCATCGTTGGATAAGCAAAGCTGCTCGCAAAGCTGAAATTGCGAGATAAGACAGGAAAATTGATTAATGAAATGAAACAAATAATAATTAAGACAGATGTTATTTGTGTATACAAATTAGAATTTTCTTTGCTTTCTAATAAATATATCTTACTAATATTATTTTGTACCTAGAACTGAAAGTTTTGAGCACCCGAAGTCTACTTTAACAACAGGTAAAGAGTGGTAGATTGTTTCCAGCAGACTTTACTTGATAAGTCAGCTCACTCTAAAACAATTAAAAAGCTTTAAGTGGAGGTGTTATGAACCAACTCAACCTATTTAAAATCAAGAATACATATAGTAATGGTCTGAAACCAACTGTGACTTGCAGGAGGTGTTTTATAAGAATTATTTTCAAGCAAAAAATTACTCACGGTGTTATGAGGAGACGCAAGACCGTTACCAAGCAAAAGTTTTCTTTTAAGTATATTAAATACAACAATTTTTAATTCTTTTAATTGAGTGAAAGGGATAGACTGCTCGACCAAAAGGGATAGAAAACTCGACCAAAAATGTATGGTTGGAATCTGGTTAAAGATCATAAATCATTAAGTGGACTACCTATACCCTATATTTCAGTCCAATAGATGTATATGACAATGGATAAGGACGTCTAGTACAGTCGGCACCCTTAGATGATGACTCAAAATATTTATAATGTTGTAGGCAGCTGGTAGACAAGGAAGCAGATCTGATCTAAAGATGATCAAGGTATGAACAGTGGAACCAAGTCTTAAAAATACGTCTTCAATCGTTCACTTTGATTTTGAGGTACCAATGATGAGGTTATTTAGTCTCGAGACTAATATCATGGATGCAAATAAGGACCAGAGTGGTTTCAATTAATGGTCCTAGTCAATATAAGATGTACTGGACAATGGATAAGGACGTACAATGGCTCCTCGGCACCTTTTAAGGACCTAAACTGACTCAAAACAGTTGGCATGTTGTAGGCACCTGGTAGACAAGCAAGCAGATCTGATCTAAAGATGATCAAGGTATGAACAGTGGAACCTAGTAAGTGTTAAAAATATGACTTCAATCGTTCACTTTGATTTTGAGGTACCAATGATGAGGTTATTTAGTCTAGTGGCTCCCCAAAAAGAGAACTGTTCCTACAGATGACTCAAAATAGTTGTAATGTTGTAGACAGCTGGTAGACAAGGAAACAGATCTGATCTAAAGATGATCAAATTATGATCATTTGAACCGAGTAAGTGTTAAAATGACGATTTCAATACATCACTTGGATTTTGAGTTTCCAAATTGAGACTCGAGACTAATATCATGGAAGCAAATAAAGAACGGAGTGGTTTCACTTTATAGCACTAGATAACATACAATTTTTCAAGTTTCAACAAGAAATGTTGTTTTATTATATTTTATGTGGAACTTAATGGTACGAAGAAAATGCTCCTGGAAAAATATAAAAAATTACTTTCCTTCATACAGTGCGTACGAAAAATGTTGCACATTAAGCAAAAATGAAGCGCTGCGAACAAAAAACCTGAAAAATAGTCACTTAATATTTGGCGCATGACCAAAGTGTCAGCGAAATTTCGAAATAATAAATTTAGCTTTCACGACTTCAGTTCAACTTTGCAGCAAATAGAAAATGCGTGTAATTGAAAAGTGCAACAACGCAATATACGCAGCAAAACATAAATAACACAGGTTGACAGCGCACTTTACGCAGAGTGTAGATGAATATTTAAAAGTAAAGTAGAAACTGTAGAAAATTTCGAAACAAAGTTTTTGCCAGCAAAAACAAAAAAAAAAACGAAAAAACCCAGAGAAGCGCCAAAACAAGCGTCTGCAATAATATATTTATGGAAAAGACACTCGCCGTCAAGCTTATCAAGACACCCTCACGCTGGCTACAACGTCAGCGCTGCGCTACACAAATCACTCACTTGCTCACACCGTGCAACAGCAACAACAACAATACATATTTATTGCTGGCGTACTGCTCGAGTACTCAGGCAAGCAGGAAAAGCGCAAACTCAGCGTGATTAGCAAACTTCTTGCTCGCGCACTAAGCCAAGCGGTCGGCACCCAGCGCACTCCACCGCCAACGTCTCCTACGTCGCCATTGCTTGCCATTTAATTTATATGTTGCATGTACGTTGACAAGGATAATTGAAATTTGAGCACTTCGCTGGCAGTACGCACGCTGGACCACGCCTGCAGTGACAGGCAAGTTTTGCAGGCGTTGCAAGCGTGTTGCAAGCAGACAGCTGATCAGGCAGTTAGCGAAATGCAAGTACCCTTGCATATTTCTATATGTGCGAGTGCGTATTTTATGGCTTTGTTGTTGCATTATTGCATCGGCGAAGGAGTGCCAGCTCTTCTCTCGGGCACTGTTAGTTATAAAATTAATTATAGATAAATTCCTTTTATAGCTTGGCACCAATTACATTACTATCAGCTGTCCAATGTGGGGCGTGGCGGTGTGCGTAATTGAATTTTTGTGTAAAATCGTAATGGCATTTATACCGTAAATGAAAACTGTTTTCCCCTTCGGTTATTGCTTTCGGTGAGCAGCTCGTTGTTTTGTTACAAATTATATTAGAAAAGTAATTTTGAAATATTTGATAACTTTGATGCAGCTATAATAGTTGTTTGGTTGAAGTAGTTGCGGATATACAATGTATTAGCTAAGCTTCTTTGAGGGTGAAGGCCATTAAAGCTGTAGGTAGTGAATGGAGGTTAAAATAAGGAGAAATTGTGGCTTTTTTTTGGCCCTTTTGATACTGGCGTGTTGGGATGCTTTAGTCATTCCCGCACACGTCGAGAATTCGGCTCAAAAAGTGACATTTTCAGTTAAGAATAAGTTTGGGATGCAAACAGATCTCTACAAATACCCTAAAGACATCTATTGGCGGAAGCAAAGTTGTATACCTAATATATTGCAGATAATGAGTTAGGGATGCCCAATGTTTATCGATAGTCGACATTATCAAATGCAATAGGAAAACTTACGATTTATAATTGGTATTTTATGCAGAACTTCAAAACCTCGAGCTCATTGAGGAATGATTCCAACGCTTTATTTGAAATATTCTCGATATATAATTATGCACATAGATACATATTGGGCAATCGGATGATTCAAAACCAAGGGTCAATTAAGTGAATAATATTCTACGAGTACATTTATTAAAATTCGCTACTAGTTTCAAAGCTAGTGAATGAAGAATAGGTCCGGTTAGTGGGCAGATATCTGCATAAGCAGGAAGCACTTGGACATTTTTGAAAGCTGCACTTTGTGAAATAAAAAAACAAACTTCTAATAGATCAGAAAGACCCTTATGGTTCGGCAAACCGCTTGAAATCTGTTACAAACTTCTTGAATGGGATAATGTCAATTCTAGCCAATCCAATCTGGGCATTAGAAGAGGATATTATTATATGATTCCACCTTGCATTCCTCCAAACAGCTTTGGCAACTTGTATCTGTCAGGAACACTTGCCTCTACGCATTTGAGCTTATCGAATAATGTCCAGTAAGCACATCTATGATAGCGCCGAGGTGGACCTTGCTTAGAAAGTTAGTTCTGCGTTCCACTGCGGGCCAAGTGCTAGTTCTTGTCCAGCTCTTGGAGAGCTTATGCGATGTCTATATGTCCAGCGCTCTTGCGCGAATGGACCATGGACTGCCAACCCACCCCATGCTGATGCTAATGTCGGTAGGTTACATTTTCTGGCAAGCTTGTCCGCATTGCTGTAACCAAGGATTTTGCGGTGATTGGGTACTCACACAAGTCGGATAGCAAAATAGCTAGAAGCTATTGATAAGGATGTGAGACACTCCGTAACTAGACTGGAGCACACTGTCATCGATTTCTATGTTAGTATTGCGAAACTCTACAAGTCGCTTATCATTCCCATCCTGCTTTATGGTGCAAAAGCTTGGACGATGTCAACATCAGATGAGACGACACTAGGAGTTTTCGAGAGGAAAATTTTGCGCAAGATTTATGGTCCTCAGAACATTGGCAACGGCGAATACCGCAGACGATGGAACGATGAGCTGTATGAGTTATACGACGACATTGACATAGTTCAGCGAATAAAACGACAGCGGCTACGCTGGATAGATCACGTTGTCCGAATGGACGAAAGTGTTCGTTGCAGTAGCCGCCGGAGGAAGCCGAGGAAGGGGAAGGCCACCGCTCCGTTGGAGGATGGAGAACCAGGTGGAGAGCGACCTGGTTACACTTGGAATCTCCAACTGGCGCCGAACTGCGAAGGAAAGAGAGGAGTGGCTCTCATCGATTCGACTATAACCGGCTAAACAGTTCAACGCCAATCATATACATACATTGCGAAACTGGTGGAGTATCTAAGTTTTTTAAGTGAGGTTTTTGGGTGCCTGACCACAGCGGTATCGTTAGAGACTGCAAAGTCGATAATTTCGCAAGAATTAAAAGAACCCCTACTTTAATCTATACCTTCTGGAAATGAATCGTCGTTTCCCCTATCTTATTACGTTCTTTGCGAGACCTGAGTAAGCTTTGATCAACCACGAGCAACTATCCTTTATACTACTTTCACATAGCAATATTAATCACGCTGCAATTGTTTTAACAGTTCTGACTGAAGGATGGTTTCTATATTTATATCTACATGCAATGAGAGTACAAATTTGGTCAGATGGAAATTGTGAAAGGCATATGAAGGAAAGCGAGATATAAATATCTTGACTCATTTTTTTCTCTACTGTACAGCTTTCGCTAAAAAGAGGTTGAAACATTTGGTTAGTCAAATCTTCGAAGAACCATGGGATCCAAAGTGTATTTAGAATCCATACCTAGAGGATATTAGGATACACTTAAGACAGGCGCTCTTAACTACCCTTAAGGGACTCATGATCTATTCTAGTAAAAAGACTTCCCTTTTGTGCTTTTTAATAACTCAGTAGTGTCCTGTACCTAAGGTACTTTTTCTACTCAAACTTTATATCCACAATATTTACATACTTGCAGCTGCATCCTGTTGAGGTTTTGGAAACAAACAACCCATTACATTGATTTTGATCTTAAGTTTTGGTAATAGCTTGCATTGGTTATCCATGAATGTATGTTGAATTAGCGTACGCAGATGCCACAGAAATGCAGCAGCAGCTGAAGCACGCTGCACATAAAATGCCAGCAGCAAATATGAATAAATATTATTAAAGCAAGATTATACTAGCAAATCACATACGAACAACATGGGCACTTTTTTGATTAGAAAACGATTGTGTATGTAAATTAAATTATTTTATTTGTATTTAGCTGCAACAGATTTACGCAGATCTCCCGCGAAATTATTTATTTTTTTTGTGAGTTTGATGTACACTACTTTAGTTTTATTGCGAGACCCGCTGGTACTGTTAGTCGCTTAAGAGACTGCGCGGCACTACTTTAGGTTGTGTTAAAAATTATTTGATTATTTTTCAACCGAAAAATTACGCGTTTGTTGATTACTAATAATCACACTTCGAGTTTTATAGGATTTACCACACAAATACAAAAGTATTTATTATAAAAATTGTTTTAGTACACGCTGTAATGTAAATATTTAGAAATATAAAACGAAAATTCAATTGGTCTGTCAATGACTTGAGAACACGAGATTATAAAAAAAATCAAAATTCCAATATTTTTTTTCACTTTACATTCCTTGTTATTGTAAAAAAATTTGTCAACAATTTCTTGATTCTCCACTTTTTTTTCCGAAAAATTCGAAAATTTACAAAACAAATTCTTTATTTATTTTCTTCGCGCGTTTATCTTCACTTTTATGAGTGTCACTCGTACTAAATGTTTATCTGGCAGTATTAATTATTTTCACTCGGTGTTGAAGTGCAACTTAGCGTTGGAAATTACCGCACTTAAGTCGTTGAAAAGCGCCATTCAACTGTTCAATTCGTGATAGTTGTTTTGTTTAACAAGTGTTTATTTGCCTTTTAACAATGCCATACTGAAAAATGTTGTCATGCCGCACAGTGTTGTAAAACGTTCGAAAGTATGCAATGCACACATACTTATGCGTTAATAGTTTGCCACCCACAAGCGGTTGGCTGTAAAATGTATTGGTTGTTGCTGTTTGCCTTTTGAATAGTTGGAGCGTCGTCATTGTCTATGCAAAGTATAACAGCAAATGTAAGATCAACAATGAAATGTTAAAGACCCTTTAATGAGGTAAGTAGAGACGGCACTTAAATTTCCTACAGAGACCTACTCAGATGCACACATAAAACTCACTGCATATACTGTTGGGAGTCTTCTAACAATGTTGGGGTCTCACTCTCTTTTTCTGAACATTTTTTTGCTTTTGGTCGGCTGATATATAGTTGACAAACTAGAAGTGGTCTTAGAAATTCTTTAGTTTCAGAAAATCTAACCTCACAAAACATATAAATTTTACCGAAAAATTAATCAGAGTTCTAAGACCTCACCATCAATAGCGTCAGACTACTTGACCATTAGATTCATGTGGATGCCAGGTCACAGCGGATCGCTGGGGACTACAGAGCTGATGAGTTCGCTCGTAAGGGCGCTGCAGCCGAAATCTCATCAGTTTGGGAACGAATTGGTGCACCATTCTCCCCTTCCTACTGGCACTGACTGGACCAGTAGACCTTGTAAGGAGCTCGGTAGGCGGTGGTTAAGGACCAGCATCTGTGTGACTGCGAGATCCTTTTGGCCCAGCGTAAATCGTAGGAGGTTCACTGAACTACATGCTCTCAGCAAAATTCAACTCGCCGCAATGGCAGGGTTTCTTACTGGACACTGTCCAATGGTTTCACATATCGTGTGGGATTTCTTAATATCCTTCAGGCTGCAAATTGCCGATGTTACATAAAGAAAGACGAGAGTGAAATATTTAGACACTGTCTCCTTCACAGTGCAGCTTTTGCCAGACAGAGGCTGAAACATCTCAAAAGCACTAGTTACGGCGAAATAGATGAATTGATACGTCAAGATATTAACCGCCTTAAGAAATTTATAAGAGGTACGAAGCGTTTTGTCGAGGTTTGGAAATATGTGTTATCCATATTTAGGAGTTCGCGGCATCAAAAAGGACTGGCGATTTTAGTTGTCTAAGTGAGATCCATTGGATCAGTCCCTTAACATAACTCAAGTCTGGTAAGAGTATCGAGTCCAATGAGAATTTCATAATATCTATCGATAAGTCGAGTTCAGTCTGATTTTCTTAACCCCAACTTTGCATTTTGACAATCTCTAACTCTGTAATGAAAACAGTTTTGAACTCAATTTTTACTTCGGAATCCTCTATTATTATTTTGTTTTTGGAAAACACCTTAAGTAAAATCTGGAATAAGAAGATATGTAATTCATGGAAGCTGTTGTTTGTTGTATAAAAAATACCGAAAACCTCTTCGTCCTCTTTCACATTATTTTCAAAAATCCGACAGCGAATATTATAGCACAAAAGTAGAAACCTTGGTTACTTAGGAACATGACTTGGAATATTTTGTTACCTTTTGTTAAATGACCACCCACAGTTTTGGTCTGTGATAAAGTGTTCTGTAGTTTCAGAACCAAAATGTCCAACAAATGTATTTCTTTAGTCTTCTAAATTTTGGGTATTATTTACCTCCACTCAATTGTAAACTCACACATTTTTAATATAACATATTGTAAGCATAATGAATGTGGGCGTCTAAGTGCCTTAGTGCCTCCCCTCGGAAGTTCTACTAATTTATACTACTACCTGCACTACGCCCACCACTACTACCAGCAATTGCTTTCAACATTCATCAGCTGACAAGTTAAAAATTACCTTACATTTGTGGTGGCCACACACATATTTATACATATATATATATTTACTATGTATGTGTGAGTGGTATATGCTGCGTGTGGTGGTGATGTGGCGTCTGAGCCCCGATACAACCTGACAGTGACCTTCTTTCATGCAATTTATTTCACTTCATTCGTTACATGTGCATGTATTTATTTATTTATAGCTGTCTGCTCGCTTCTCTATGCATTTGTCTGTTCATTCTTCCACTGTGGTCCCACTCTGTTAGGCTTGTTCGTGTACAAGCCACACTGCCTCCCCTTTACCCTGTTATATTTGTAATTCTTACAACAGCGATTATTACCTAATGAGTTGGGGGCGAATGACATACAATCAGCTGTGGTAAGGCATTGATGAAACACTCATAAACGACGTAATTCGGCGGCACAAATATTATTATGTTTGACAATTAGGAAATAATGATGCAGTAGTTCAAAGAATAATATTTAATAATTTATTATCGGGTTATCGAAAATTAATTGATGAAAACATGTAATTTTTAGTTCGAAGTTCTCCAATGAGTTCTAAAAGTATCCTTCAATATACAAAATGATGTGAGATTAACATCCTTATAAAGAACTTTGGTGAAAGAATAGTGAACGTTTCTTTTATACCATCCTCAGTAAGTTTTCAATAATATTTTAAGACAGCACTTCACTCCTTATAAGTCAACATTATCATGAATACCTATTTGTTAGAAGAACCAATAAGTTCGCCGCATAAGTAAGCCTTTTCGACACTTTACTGCTTAAGTCAACAGTAGCTACTATAACATAACACTTTAGATTAACAACTACGCCCTTAAAGTAACTAATTCATGAATGTATTTCTTCAAAGTTTATATTTTATGGCTGTTTATATACCACTCTTCTGTAGCAACACTAGAAATTCTTCTAAATACACAAATAAACTAAAGTGCCTAAGTAAACTTAGAAAAGCTTAAAAGCAGCACGAGGGTGTAAAGAAAATTCAATTGTCTACAATAAACTGGCTTAAAGTAGGTGAACGCAAATAAATTGGTTTAGCAAAAAGACAAATAAAAGAAAATTACTTTGGTAGCATGCGATGAGTAAATCGCATGACATTTTTGTATATTTTTTGTTTAAAAAGTAAAAAATGTTACGTCGAAGTTGCCAGCAATTCGTAACAATCAGACACTCTTTATTATATTTTACCACGTTCTTCGTATATATTGCACCTGTCGTAATAAACTGACAGAAACTATGGAGAAGTGTGTAAGAGTAATACGAGTAGTATACTCATATTGTAAACTGTATGTTTGCCATGTGTACCAAAACAAATACCGAGAAGTAGAGTTAAATAATCTGCTTGTGTGAATTTTTAGAGCTAGGAAATTACTAGATTTCAACTGAAAATTTTTGGTTTAAATCGAACTCAGATAATTATTAGTTTACAAAAATAGTTTGATGAATGAAACATCAAATATAATATTATAGATAATTGGATTATATAAAATCTCAACGAAATTTGACACTTGACATATCATAGAACACTGTCAAGTCATGACAATGACAGTTGCTGGTGTTGAGAAAAGATTGACTAGTCGGGGATTCGATTTATACTTGTTGTGAATTATATATTTTATAACCAGTTCCCTGCATATGAAATATTGTAGTAAGTGAAGAAGGATAGCAATATCTTATAGCCGTGACAGACGACAGATTTAATCCGGATTAACTGCGCATTTAATCAGATCCAAATTTATAGGTGAAAGACGGCAGCAAAGCGAGTTATAAACTCTGTTAAACAGCAATTTTTCAAATTATATTTTAAATTAAACAAGTAAGGAAGGGCTAAGTTCGGGTGTAACCGAACATTTTATACTCTCGCAATTTATTTATTTAACTTTACAGTAGAACTCCAATTATCCGAACTCCGACTATCCGAATCGCCGATTATCCGAATCACAAAAAATAAACTGAAAGGCCTACCGTCTGAGAAGAACAAAAGAAAAAAGAAAGAAGAAAATGAGAAACAAGAATATGGAGAGGATGATGATGATGAAGATGCGTTGTCACTAGAGGAAATAAGGAAAAAACGATTGTAAAAATTCCTGGTTGTACAGAAGTAAGTACTGAAGATGTAGGAGAGTGGATGGCTTGTGACACGTCTGACCCTGGTTTTCAAATTCTCAATGACGATGAAATTGTTGTAAGTGTGAGAGAAGATGTTGAAGTGGAAGTGGAAGAAGAACTTTCTGCTGATGTTGAAGTAGACGCTGGACCATCAGCTAGTGAAGCATTAGCCGGCCTCGAGACTGCTTTGAAGTGGATGGAGCGTCAGCCCGAGTGTGACCACTTGCAACTGCTCACCGTCAAGCGAATGCGTGACCTGGCTGCCCGAAAACGGTTGACGACCGCAAACCAGCTTACATTGACGGAGATGTTTAAAAAACAATGATTTTTATTTCTAAACTTGTACATAAGTACATTTTATTTATATTTAAAACATGTGAAAATTTCATGTTTCTTTCATTTAATTCAATAAAAAAATAGTGTAATATCAAAACGTAGCTTTTATTCTCTCCAATGGCAATTTAAAAAAAAAATCCGATTATCCGAATATTTGATTATCCGAATGGGTCCCGGTCCCCATTAATTCGGATAATTGGAGTTCTACTGTATTTATATTATATAATACACAATTTGACCCCCATATTCGTCATATATATTGTATAAAGTCCATTGAAAGTTGGAAACCATAATATTAGGTTAGAATCACCGAGGTCCTCGTGTTCGATATATAGGGCCTTAAAAACCTATGGACCGATTTCGGCGATTTTTAGAATGGGGCTGCCACACTATTAACATAGTATTTGTGCAAAGTTCTGCACCGATATCTTCACTAGTGCTTACTTTATATATTGTAATGTAAACGATTCAGGTCGTTCAAAGTTCTGGTATATAGGAAGTAGGCGTGGTTGTGAAGCGATTTGGCCTATTTTCACAACATATCATTGGGATGTAAGGAAACCATTACAAACCAAGTTTCATTGAAATCGGTCGAGTAGTTCCTGAGATATGGTTTTTGACCCATAAGTGGGCGACGCCACGCCCATTTTCCATTTTGTAAAAAAATCTGAGTGCAGATTCCATCTGCCATTTCTTATGTGAAATTTAGTGTTTCTGACGTTTTTCGTTAGTGAGTTAACCCACTTTTAGTAATTTTCAACCTAACTTTTGTATGGGAGGTGGGCGTGGTTATGATCCGATTTCTTTAATTTTTGGACTGTATTAGGAAGTGGCTAGAAAAACGACTGCAGAAAGTTTGGTTTATATAGCTTTATTGGTTTGCGAGATATGTATAAAAAACTTAGTAGGGGGCGGGGTCACGCCCACTTCCCCAAAAAAATTACATCCAAATATGCCCCTTTATAGTGCGATCCTTCATACCAAATTTTATTTCCATAGCTTTATTTATGGCACTTTATGTGTTTTCGGTTTTCGCCATTTTGTGGGCGTGGCAGTGGTCCGATTTTGTTCTTTTCGAAAGCAACCTTCCTGTGGCGCCAAGAAATAAGTGTGCCAAGTTTCATCAAGATATCTTAATTTTTACTCAAGTTACAGCTTGCACAGACGGACGGACGGACGACAGACAGACATTCGGATTTGAACTCCACTCTTCACCCTGATCACTTTGGTATATATAACCCTATATCTAACTCGTTTAGTTTTGGGTGTTACAAACAACCGTTATGTGAACAAAACTATAGTACTCTCTTTAGCAACATTTGTTGCGAGAGTATAAATATAATTTTTCATACGAAAAAAGTCATTTGGTTTGATAGTTTAGTTTAGTCACTAACCATTTCATTTAAATAAAGGAGCCGGAAGGGAAAATAAATATATACAAAAACAACTAAACAAACAACTCCACAAAGCTTTCACAACTAACTAAGCATCAACAACAGCCGTTGTTATACCCCCGCTAGCAATGCTTTCTCAACATTCATTAGTGCGTGTAATTAGTGTGATTCTTGTGTCCTGCCAGCCTACGCAACAACTACATGGACACACACATATATATATATATATACATACAAACTGTAGACAACACTTACAGCCTACAAATATGGAGCTTTATTTCCCGCTGCTTTATTATGATTTACGCAATGACAGTGCGGGATATGTTAAGTCATTGAGCTTATGTTGAAAATATACACAAACGTGCATATATATATTCCAGCAAGTGTATTTGTTTACTTTCATTAACATTTGCCTACTTAGTTATTAGTATAGTGTTAAATTGCGCTGAAGGTGCCGGAAGTATGTATATGTATATGTAAATGAGATAACTTAATGCCAAAAGCTGAAATGAGCAAACGTGACTCGTTAATTGTAGGGCAATCACTGTTACGGAGTGAGAGAGGTCAGTGGTTGTACTATATAATGTTTGACATTTGACCGGCCAGCTGTTGCATGAATGTGCTAATAATTAGTAGTTGAAAATTCAAACTAATGCACTGTGAGAAAATTTTGGATGATAATGGAAAAAAAATAGAGAGGTCTGTTCGAATTCAAGTAGCTTTTTATAATAACTTAAGTACTGTCTAGACAAATTGAACTTTTAATATCGGACTATTCCCTCAAATCTGGTCGAGATAACAGATTCCTCAAATAGTACCCATTTACTCCCCATGAAGTCCATCTTGACCTATATGGCTGTTCTTTGATGGTAAACCATCCAATACGAAGGGAATTTCAATCACAATCACAATACGAAGGGAATTTCAATCACACAGGGGATGCTATGAATAATTTAAATTCTAATGCGACTAGAATCGTTTAAAAAATATTTTTAATTAATTTTTTCAAAATTTGATATTATTTACCAAAAAAACAGAAAATCACATTTCCATTTCTCACACAGCTTGCCCGCTACAACTACACCCGCCTAGCACTAATGAAGCTATTATATTACGTTACTTAAGTAAATTTTCCCTGCTTGATTGGGCTTTCATTGGGGAAAATTTCGGACATCAGTTGGCAGATCGCTTACAAACAACGTCAACTAAATTTAAGGCCTAATGAATTAGTAATTAAAATTGGCTTCAAATGTCAGCGAAATGGGGTCAATAAGCGGCGTAGAAAGCCGTAAATAACAACGCGGCAGGATGGATGACGCGCAGCAAGGCAGAAGTTAGGCATCACACAGCGAAGTAGCATAAAGGAAGCATACTTTAAGGCGTTGGAAGGTAGTGACGCAAATGTGGGTGGGGAAATTTTAAATGAAATCAATATTTAAGAAGCAGCAGGAAATTAAACAATTTAAAGTTTTATTAAAGATAGGTGGAGCCTAGGTGTGCCTACACGTTTTAGGCAGATGGCGCTTTAGTAGGCAGATAGCTGGAGTAGATTTAGTTTAGTGAGGTAAGTCATTTAATTATTTAGAGATTTTAAGAGTTAGATAAAATAAATGTTTCAGGCTTTTGTTATGTTATGTTATGTTAAGTTAAGGTAATTTAAGTTAAGTTAAATTATGTTAAGCTAAGTTATGTTATGTTCTCTTCAAAATTTAGTTTACGTTATGTTAAGTTGTTAAGTTATGCTATGTTAACTTAAGTTATGTTATAGCTAAGTTATGTTATGTTCTCTTCAAATTTTAGTTTTCGTTATGTTATGTTGTGTTATGTTAAGTTGTTAAGTTAAGTTAAGTTATGTTATGTTATGTTATGTTATGTTATGTTATGTTATATTATATTATGTTATGTTATTTTATGTTATGTTATGTTATGTTAAGTTAAGATATGTTCTGTTTTGTTATGTTATGTTATTTTTATGTTATGTATTGTTTTGCTATGTTATGTTATATTATGTTATGTTATGTTATATTATTGGTTTGCTATGTTAGGTTATGTTATGTTAAGTTAAGAAATGTTAAGTTATGCTATGTTATGTTATGTAATGTTATATTATGTTATATTACGTTTTGTTATGTTATGTTAAGTTATGTTATGTTATGTTAAGTTATGTTATGTTATATTACGTTATGTTATGTTATGTTAAGTTATGTTATGTTATGTTAAGTTATGTTATGTTACGCTATGTTATGCTATGCCTTGTTATGTAACTTTTTTCGTTTATTAATTTTTATTTGCTCAATAAAATTTTGACATTTAACTAATTTATTTTTCCAGTTTCTACATCTTGTTTTATTAATTAAATTACTTAACTTTCTCACTAATTGCCATGTATTTAGACAATGTCGAATGCCATAAAAAGTCAGCACTAGGGAATAACAAAAACAAGAAAAAACAACCGCAGACAAGTTTAAGCAGATTGGGCAGTCGTAAAAAAAGCACGACAAATTCATTTATGGCCCAGACAAAAGCCGCTAAAAAAATATAAAAAAATAACACACAAAAGCAAATGTCAAAACACATTGGGACATTTATTCAAATTCAAAAGAAGTCAGTACACAAGTACACCTGTCTACGATTGTTTAAATATTTAAATACAAAACACGCACATGTACTTGGCTAAAGTGTTTAGGGAGCTCAACATTACAAGTGTGCTGGGAATAATTTGGAAATTGAATGTTAAAGCGCTTAAGAAGACTGCAGAGGTTAAAGTGTATTGTATATTTTACAATTTAAAGCAATTGGAAAAAATTTTGAAGTATACCTTTAGGCGGTTATTATATTATTATGTTAGAATGCTGTTATAGAAAGCGGTTTATTTGGGTAAATAGCATATAATTGTAGTAAAAACAGAAAATAATATTTTAATTCACAATAAAAATAAAAATAAGAAATAAATATATGGAAGAGCGAGAGGAAAAGTCAACATATAAATATATAGAAGAGCGCGATAAAAAAATCAAACATAAAACTTCTTGAATTTCTGATTGTTATGTCATTAAGATGCAGAGCACGTCGGCAATTTACAGCTGCCTTCACGCAAAATAAAAATAAATTTGCCAATATGACATTGACCTTGACGAATTTCAGTGACGAGACGCATGAATGTCTTACAGACACAGATATACATATTTATTTACATGAAAATAGATATGTATGTATATATGGAGTGGTAGACAGTAAAGCTGCTTGGTAGGGCAGACGTCAAAACATGAAAAATAAAATAAAAATAAAAACAAGTGAGTAAAGAATTTTATTATCAAATTAGCATTTCAACACAGCAGGCGTCAGATCAGGTTGCTACTTGTTTGTATGTAACAACTACATTCACTTACTTCACATGCTTTTTGTGAAATTCTGTGAAAAAAAAATTCAAATTTCCACTTTAGTGTCATCACCTAATAAGCTTGTCTGCATAACTGACAAATACAGTAGCTATACACATCCACCCACTCAAGTGGCAGCACTTCCATACACAGCTGAATACTCAACTGTCAGTGTCTGTGTTGCCACTTAATTTCGAGCATGTGAAAATGTTGATTAAATTTTTACTGCACATTGTGCACGAAAAAACAGTTAAGTATTTTTCAAAATGCATATATGTATGTAGTTGAGCGTGGGTGCATATTTACATACATACATATATAAAGTAAATGGTACAGCACGCGAATTTGGCAATTACTTGCAGCTGAACTTTTCGCCTCTTCGTCAGAAATGTCAGAAGTTAACTTAAGTTTGCGCATTGAAAGCCAAAAGTTGGCGCTACAAGTGTGGGGAATGCAGTCAATTACAGTTAAGTGCCTTAACTGCTTTTGGCAACACTGCCAAACTAACGTAACGGGATATTTTGAATTAAGTGACTAATATTATGCGAAGCGTTTGAAGTCAAGTGAAGTTAAGTTTTAAGGCAGTAAAGTTATGGAGAAAATTAAATATATTAGGTTGGCAAATATCTCCCTTCAGCTTGCTCTTTATTCAATGCTTTATAAAAAGTGTTATAATAGAGTATAGGAGACTTAAATTTGCGCCGTTTCGTTCGATAATCTGTTACCATCTAGACCGACACCTCATAACACCCCACTCGTAGAAACCCCCTTCCTTATTTCCGAAAAATTCGGACAGCCACTTTTTCACAAGCCTCTTTTGAGTGCAACTTTACACCACCAAAGGCGTTCGCCATGGACAGGAAAAGATGGTAATCACTTGGCGCTCCGGGCTATATGATGGATGCGATAAAACCTCCCATCCGAGCTCCCGTATCTTCTGACGAGTCATCAACGAAGTGTGTGGTCTGACGTTGTACCGCTGGAACACTCACCCTTCCTGTTGGCCAGTACAGGACGCTTCTGGTCGATCGCCTGCTTCAAGCGGTCCAGTTGTTCGCAGTGGATGGTAGAATTGAACGTCTGGCCATATGGAAGCAGATCATAGTGGATGATTTCCTTCCAATACAATACCACCAAACATTCAGCAAAACCTTCCTGGCCGTCAATCCCGGCTTGGCCACTGTTTGGGATTCACCGACCTTCAACCACGATCGTTTTCGTTTGGTCGTCTCTGATCCATTTTTCGTCGCCAGTCGCCATCCTCTTCAAAAATGGGTTCGTTCGTTCCCTTTCAGCAGTATATCGCAGGCTTTGATTCGGTCTAGAAAGTTTTTTTGCGTGAAATCATGTGTCACCCAAACATGACGCTTTTTTGTGTATCCAGCCTTCTGCAGATGGTTTAAAATGATTTGGTGACTATCTCCCATCTCCTGGGCGATGTCACGAGCTACCACATGCCGGGCTAACTCGATGTTTTCCATTGTTTGATCAGTATTCGTCGTCACAGGTCTTCCACCGGCTAGCTTATCCATGGTGTCGTTTTCACCCGCTCTAAATAATCGAAACCATTCCTCCGCAGTTCGAAGTGATAGAGCACCATCCCCCAAAAGTCAGTAAGGTGGCATGGTTTTGTTTGGTGGCATGGGTTTGGAATCGTCTCCTTCGAAACTGCTTAGCCAACAGATCACCCGTCTGAAGGAAGCCACTGCCCAGAAGTGACCAGCTATGATCAATATCGAAGGCATAGTGTTCCATCAGGACAACGACAGACCACAGTCATCGACAGTGACACGTCCGTAGTTCTAAGAGCTTGGTTGGGCGTCTCTTATGCAACCTCCTTATAGTTCGAATATGGCCACACTTGTTCCTGTCTATGATTCAACTCATTTTCATAGAATATGATATTTATCAACTCTGCAATCTCTCCCAATCCCAACCATTAATAATGTCAATCAATTCTCAAAAGAGCTCACAACTACATAGCTTTACATATAGTACATTTTTCTATATAGTACATTGAACATATGCCAATTTTCAACTCAAACGTAATTCATTTTATATGCAATTAACAAAATCGACATTGCAGAACTGTTGCTAACTCGTAACTGTAAATGTAAATGATAGCGTCATGTTTTTTGGAGTGCGTAATCATGTGTATCACATTACACAGCAAATAAAGCAAAATGCATTACCACTTAAGGGAATTAAGCGTGCCAATAAACTCGTCTAATGGCACTTACTGTCGCAGATGTATGTACATTTAAATGTTTTTTTGTATATTGGCAAGACAAATGAAGTTAAAAGCGAGCAATTTGGTCATAAAAATTTGAGTACAGATGCACATTTGTGTAAAAAGTACTAGTACCAAATGAACATATGAGTGGCTACAGTGAGAGAAAATGTAAAATATTCGGAGAGTTTTTGTAGTCAATTCGGAAATTAATCATATGTGTCACCCTGTGGTCGGAGGTATATTGAATTTCAAATAATATCGAGAGAATTTAATTCAGAGATCTTTCGTAAACATAGGGACCTAGGGAGTGTGCGATATAACTCCTTACATTAGCTATGAGAAACCACTGGACAAAATATTGGCCTGAAGCCCTATCATATTACTGAGTCGGAATAGAGATGTTCTATTCCCAAGCCTGGTAGCCAATAAAAATTTAGTTACGAAAAACTGATTATTGACGAATTTGAAAAGCGAATGGGTCTTCGAATTTATCTAGCTCTAACTTTTCACAGTCGATCGATTGTGAGTCTGTCGATATCGACAAAAACTAAAAAAAGGGAATGCCTACGACAGACACTAGAGTTTAAGAAAGCAGAGCAATAGCGTAAAAAATACATCAAAGTGGAGACATAAATTACCTCAAGACTGGAATTGAAGGAACCAGTAAGTGGCTTATACCAGCTTCTACCAAGATGAAGGAATCCGAGAAAGGAACGGAAATTCATCAAATTTAAGTACGTAATAACATCGCCAAAGAATCCGAAAAGACGGTCTTGAGTCAAAGCTCAATAGATGGATATCTTTCTATTGAACTCTAATTCTATTGAGAGCTATAGAGCTCTGGAAGCAACACAGCTATAGAGAGAGTGATTTTCCTTAATCTCAATTCAGAACTCTAAAATGTGTATATCTCAGCATCCGAACAAACCATCTTTGATTCAAGAAGCAACCTTATCTCCACAGAGAGATTTCAATCTATTGAATTCTGATTCTATTTAGAGGTCTTTAGAGGTCTGAATGAGCAATCTAGAACACTCGAAATGATACATTTCAGCAACCAAACAGACAATCTTGTATTAAGCTTAGCTCAACATGGAGATTTCTCTCTAGTGAACTCTGATTCTACTGAGAGTTTTAGAGCTCTGAATGGAAACCAGCTATAGAGAGAATGATTTCTCTTATTCTCAATTCAGAATTCTGAAAAGTGTATATTTCAGCATCCGAATAAACGACTTTTGATTCAAGAAACAACCTTATCTCCACAGAGAGATTTCAATCTATTGAATTCTGATTCTATTTAGAGGTCTGGATAAGATACAGCTATGAAGAGAATAATCCCTATTCAACTCAGTTTCTGAATGTCCAATCTATAACTCTCGAAATGATACATTTCAGCAACCGAACAGACAACCTTGAATCAAGCTTAGCTAAACAGAGAGATTTCTTTCCCGTAAACACTGATTCTACTAAGAGCTTTAGAGCTCTGGAAGGTAAAGTGTGTCTAGAAAATGATTATGACTAAACTCAGTTTTTGAATGAACTCGGATTTTTCTAGAACTCTGTAAAGTATACATTTCAGCTTACACGCCCGCATGCTTCAACGTACTAAAATCGAAAACATTACCAACTTAACGATGAGTAATAATTTCCAAATTATATATCTATTTTATTATGTATACTAAAGTATATGAGTTTCTACATATACATACATATGAATATAAACCAATAAAGTGCCAATAATATTTGCAACATCAAACGAGGTAGTAAACTGCCAACAAGCGCATAAATAAATATTCAGATGTTATATATTTACATACCACCCTCTACAAACGCCACACAGGAACAAAATGTCAAACGAGGACGCAGTAATTGCATACTTATTGACATTAAAGCAAATACATGCGAGTAAATGCATTCCCAAGAGACTGAAAATATTTGAAATAAACAGAGACAACACAGACAACAAATTTCCAGTTATTTGATAATGACAGTTTAGTTGCGTTTTATCCACAAAGCATTGCATTGAACTCGTTTTGTGGCATGTTGCAATTAAGGCGAATAATTATAGTTCATAAGCGCATAGTTCAATGAGATGAATCACATAAGTTGATGATCTGGATCAAGTGCAAATGAGTCAGTGGACATAAAATAGAGTCGATATTTATATTCATTGAAGATAACGGGTGATTTTTTTGAGGTTAGGATTTTCATGCATTAGTATTTGACAGATCACGTGGGATTTCAGACATGGTGTCAAAGAGAAAGATGCTCAGTATGCTTTGACATTTCATCATGAATAGACTTACTAACGAGCAACGCTTGCAAATCATTGAATTTTATTACCAAAATCAGTGTTCGGTTCGAAATTTTTTTATCGACAAATTTTGTTCAGCGATGAGGCTCATTTCTGGTTGAATGGCTACGTAAATAAGCAAAATTGCCGCATTTGGGGTGAAGAGCAACCAGAAGCCGTTCAAGAACTGCCCATGCATCCCGAAAAATGCACTGTTTGGTGTGGTTTGTACGCTGGTGGAATCATTGGACCGTATTTTTTCAAAGATGCTGTTGGACGCAACGTTACGGTGAATGGCGATCGCTATCGTTCGATGCTAACAAACTTTTTGTTGCCAAAAATGGAAGAACTGAACTTGGTTGACATGTGGTTTCAACAAGATGGCGCTACATGCCACACAGCTCGCGATTCTATGGCCATTTTGAGGGAAAACTTCGGAGAACAATTCATCTCAAGAAATGGACCCGTAAGTTGGCCACCAAGATCATGCGATTTAACGCCTTTAGACTATTTTTTGTGGGGCTACGTCAAGTCTAAAGTCTACAGAAATAAGCCAGCAACTATTCCAGCTTTGGAAGACAACATTTCCGAAGAAATTCGGGCTATTCCGGCCGAAATGCTCGAAAAAGTTGCCCAAAATTGGACTTTCCGAATGGACCACCTAAGACGCAGCCGCGGTCAACATTTAAATGAAATTATCTTCAAAAAGTAAATGTCATGAACCAATCTAACGTTTCAAATAAAGAACCGATGAGATTTTGCAAATTTTATGCGTTTTTTTTTAAAAAAAAGTTATCAAGCTCTTAAAAAATCACCCTTTATAAGCTATAACTATAAATTATACGCTGCTCTTAAACTAACTATTATAATAGAGATAATTAAACTTGTATTCTATGACAGCGAAATAAAGTGAGACAATATAGAATTGATGGCTATTGAAGACGAAGTGTCACATTTGATTTACATTAATTTGAGTGCTTTCTTTTTGAGTATTTTCTCATCTCACGATGAACTGTTGAAAGAAAATAAATGATTATGCCAATATGAGAGTTTGTCATTATACAAAGTGTGTTCAAAAAATAACGGGAATTTTAATATTATATTTTGAAAAAAACTGTTATTAATGTTGTAGCCTATAAACCAGTTCCCATTCGATATTATACCATAGCTTCATCCAATCGTCGAAATACTTCTCAAACCGAAACGTTAATTTCGTTGAAAATGCTATGGATAAAAAAAAACGTTTGTTCGGTAGCCTTCTTAGATGTGTTCCAGGCTTTTGATAGAGTTTGGCATTCGGGTCTACTGCTCAAATTGAAATGCATGTTACCCAAAAAATATTGCGATTTACTTGCAACCGATAGAAGCGGGTGTTCCCCTGGGAACCGTGTTGGGCCAATGCTTTACTTGCTTTTTACAAGTGATATCCCCACTGACTGAAGTTATGTGACAGCGAGATTTGCGGATTACACAGCCCTGTTAACAGCTGGAGAGTCAACTTCAGTATCTACCATTCGAGTGCAGACAGCTGTCATTACTAAATGGGCTTCCAAATGGCGCATTAAATTAAACGATTCAAAATCAATGCGCTTTACTTAAAAACAAGTAAGGAAGGGCTAAGTTCGGGTGTAACCGAACATTTTATACTTTCGCAATTTACTTATTTAACTTTATTTATATTATATAATACACAATTTGACCCACATATTCATCATATATATTGTACAAAGTCCATTGAAAGTTGGAAACCCTAATATTAGGTTAGAAGCACCGATGTCCTCATGTTCGATACATGGGGCCTTGAAAACCTATGTTCCGATTTCGGCGATTTTTAGAATGGGGCTTCCACACTATAAAGGTAGTATTTGTGCAAAGTTCTGCATCGATATCTTCACTAGTGCTACCTTTATATATTGTAAAGTTAATGATTCAGATCGTCTTCAAAGTTCTGGTATATAGGAAGTAGGCGTGGTTGTGAAGCGATTTGGCCTATTTTCACAACATATCATTGGGATGTAAGGAAACTATTACAAACCAAGTTTCATTAAAATCGGTCGAGTAGTTCCTGAGATATAGTTTTTGACCCATAAGTGGGCGACGCCACGCCCATTTTCCATTTTGTAAAAAAATCTGAGTGTAGCTTCTACCTGCCATTTGCTATGTGAAATTTAGTGTTTCTGACGTTTTTGGTTAGTGAGTTAACCCACTTTTAGTAATTTTCAACCTAACTTTTGTATGGGAGGTAGGCGTGGTTATGATCCGATTTCTTTCATTTTTGAACTGTATTAGGAAGTGGCTAAAAAACACGACTGAAGAAAGTTTGGTTTATATAGCTCTATTGGTTTGCGAGATATGTACAAAAAACTTAGTAGGGGGAGGGGCCACGCCCACTTCCAAAAAAAAATTACATCCACATATGTCCCTTAATAGCGCGATCCTTCATACCAAATTTTATTTACATAGCTTTATTTATGGCTTAGTTATGGCACTTTATGTGTTTTCGGTTTTCGCCATTTTGTGGGCGTGGCAGTGGTCCGATTTTGCCCATTTTCGAAAGCAACCTTCCTATGGTGCCAAGAAATAAGTGTGCCAAGTTTCATCAAGATATCTTAATTTTTACTCAAGTTACAGCTTGCACAGACGGACGGACGGACAGACAGACATTCGGATTTGAACTCCACTCTTCACCCTGATCACTTTGGTATATATAACCCTATATCTAACTCGTTTAGTTTTGGGTGTTACAAACAACCGTTATGTGAGCAAAACTATAATACTCTCTTTAGCAACATTTGTTGCGAGAGTATAAAAAACATCATAACATTCCATTTATATAAATGGTACTCCAATAACACATCACAATAATGCTAGGGACCTAGGAATCACCCTAGATGCTAAGTGTCGCTGGAAAGAGCATGTCTAGAAATAAAGGTGTGAGCTTGATTTAAAATTTGCTAAGTTTTACCATCTAGTCGGTAGGAGATCCACGTTTTCAATCGCAAACAAGCTGTTTATATATAATCAAGTACTAAAGCCACTTTGGACCTATGGAGCTCAACTTTGGGGTTGCTGAAGTCAAAACTGTATTGTTTGCATTCAGCGCTTCCAAAATAAGGTACTAAGAAGTATATGGTCTGTTAGATCTCCTCCTTGGTATGTCAGATCTGCTGACCTTCACTGTGATCTTGGTGTGGATTCAGGTAGTAAATGAAATAACCAAACCTGCAAAGTCTCACGAAATGAGGCTTAGACAGCATGTAAATGAAGAGGCATCCAGACTCATCGAAACTGCTGAACGGGAAAACCGACTGAAACGTATGAGGTCTTCAGACTTAGGAAGGCAACACTTCTCAAACTCGCTTTTTGTGATAACCACTTTCTTTCTTTCAGCGATTTCTCGTATGCTTCTAAACAAACGGCCTCTTTTAACAAACAAAAATCAGCCATTAGCTACTTCACCGCTCGCTACTCTCTCAGCGAATTGAATTCAATGCGAGAGAATGGGTTGATGCCTCATTAAAATAGTATAAATACTTGCTTCTATCATACAAGTTTTGTATTAAAGACTTTCACCAGTTTTAATAGTATGAATGATATGGACTTGAATTTAAGTTAAACCCTTAAGTGTTATTTTTCCCGAAAAAAAGAACGAAAAGTTTTTGCGCAACTGTTAGAAGACATTTTACAACAAGGTTGCACCGTGAGTGTTGTCAGGCTTGTTGAACAACTGGTGTAAGCCAACTGGTATAATGCATTCGATTCGCTACTCTTTAACATTTAACTTATTGGAGGCAACTACAGATAATTAGTTAAATATTTTGAATAATATTCTTAGTATGACTCACCAGTTCAAATCAAATTCAGCTCTTCCCACTTTTGGTACCTATCTCTCGCATATTATTAATGCAAAACTTAAACCATTTGCAGTTTTTAATCTCCTCCATCATCAAGAAATTAGATTTTCATGCGCAAATGATGCGTTTTGAATTTAAAAGCAATTCCAAAATACATCCTTTTTCAGCAAATGTCAGAAAATGAATACATATTTGAGCGTATTAAATTACTTGATGGTCCCAACATAAGCGCCATAAATCACAACAATCCAACAGCGTATGAATCCTTTCAGATTTACCCAAAAGGATTTGCATGGCGAAGACAACCAAATGGCGCCATAAAATTGAACTAGAAAAGCAACAAATACAGTACAGTGTTGTAAGCAAATAGCTATGCATCACTGCTGGCGCTAAGCGTGAAAAAATGCTGTGTGGAAAAAGGATTGGTATCATATTTTTTCCAGAAAGCTCAAAGCATTGCATGACATGACAATAGATCAGAGAGTACATAAATAAACGAGTACACGAACACACAAATACAAATACAAACAAGTGCAGCGAAGGAAGTAAATAAGTATGTGTAGACTGCATTGTGCGCCTGGTATAGAATAACGTGCTGTGATATTAAAGCTTTTGCTGTCACTTTGCATCAATGTCAACGACAAACCAGCGCACTGGCAGCTAAAGTGCGGAGGAAAGTGCAAAAGTGGACAGTGAAACGTTTAGGGAATGTGGAAACAGGCAAGTAAAGGCTCAACAGAGAAACAAAAGGAGCGAAAAAATGTGAAGGATGAGCTGCTAACAATGAATTAATAAACAGAGTGTCGCAAGGACCAATGGCCAATCACGCTTAGAAGCAGGAAGAGGTGGAACAGAAGAGAGGCGAGTCAAAAGCAGAAACCCACAAGAAGTAAGTAATTGAAGTAACAGCTTTAGAGAGTTTACAACTCGGGAGCGTCGAGGTCATGTGACGACTGCACAACAAAATGTTAGATTGCCGGCGCTAATTGATGAACAGGCGAGCTGAAGAAGCCATGATTGGGCAGGCGAATGCAAAGTGAAGTGACAAATAATGTATGGAACCAAAAATATGAAGGAATAAATATGACAACAGTAGAATTAAGCAAGAAAGATTGTTGAGTAATAAAAATTCTAAAAAGAAGTAGAAGAAATTGAGGCAAAACTGCATACTTTAAGCAAATGAAGTAATTTGTTGGTTAGAACATAACTTAAGTTGTAGTTTCTGATGTTGTTGTTACTCCAACATTTATTATGTTCATCATTTCTAGTTATTCGCAAGTTTCAGCTCATTTCAGCATACACCAAACATTTGCAACTTTTGTCGTTTTCTTTATTACACTTGTTATTTTTGTTGTTCTTTCTTTCCTTCAAAATATTTCATTTTACCTTGCACTTATTTGCTTTACTAATGACGAAAAAGAAAATGCATTACAAAAACAAGTGGTCGGCGACTATAATGCGCACACTTATAATGATTTAGAAGATAAAACACCAGAAAATAAAAATAAAAAGGAAATCCTGAAACTGCCAAATATTAAGATGTCTGGCTGTGACTATGAAAATCATGCTCATAATAAGTATTGTTGACTGACAAAGTTGACCGTATGCCAAGAAAAATATAAAGAAATAATAAAAATGAAATAAATTTGCGAAGCTATAAATTTTGACAGCTCTTCGGCCGCTTGTGAATGAGTGAGGCGGGTTGGGACTGTAGGCGGCCACTTGAATATTTTGCCAAAAAAGCCATTGTTGTCATCCATCACTGATGGCTGTGGAAGATGAAAAATGACAGCGGTCCAGCAACGAGTTGATGAGTAATGCGGGTAATAAAATGAAAATATTCATGTTGATACATATAATAAATAAATACAAATTTGAGAGCAACGTAGTGTTAGTGATGATATTAAATGCATTTGGGTTATTGAGTTGAGGTCAAAAGCGTCTAACCCTTTTAAAATATAAAGTGGTTCAGCAAGGGTTTTCAAAAAGATGTCTATCCTATCAAAGAGACAGAAATCCTAAAGACTTTATTTAGATTTGGGTCGGTTTCGAATTTTCAGCCATAATTTTAAACTCTACAACTTGGAAAATATAATGATCCTATAGTATAAGATTAGTGTTCTATGGTTTCCGAAGTTCAGAATACTAAAAAGATGCCTAGGATCATCTGAGATCCAGTCGTCAATAAAAGTAAGAAGACGGATAGAATATATGGATCATTATTTGATAAGATTTGAGGTTGGATACCAGTTGCAGTATGTACAGTTAGTTTGGAGATAAATGGGATCAGACTCTGAGATGGCAGTAGGCATAAAATTCTAAAATGATGGTTAGGATCATCTGAGATCCAGTCGGTAATAAAAGTAAGTAGACGGATAGAAGACATGGATCATTATTTCAAAAGATTTGAGGTATTCAGTATCAGTAGTTATAGTTAGATTGAAGTTAAATGTGATCAGATGCTGAGACTGAAATTCGAAATATAATCAGAGTGTCTTTAAGAAGAGATTAAACTGTAGATAATATAAGATATTTTGTCGGTATTGAATTTTTCGTTTCAGAATAACTCTTATTCGAACTATAATTTGAAACAATGAAAGCTGGAACTCTGGAATGATGTCCACCAGGTTGGTCAGACAAGTGTCGTTGTGCTGGTCAAGCAAGAAAAAACGTTGTCAGCTGAACTTATTTCAATTTATTGCAACATCTACAAAAAAGTGATACAATTTCCAAAACTACCGCCTAGTTGTTGAGCAAATAATGAAGTGAACTTTTAGTGAACTAACGGTACAAAACATACAAAGTATTTTATGATGATACGTAAGACTGAAGGCAAAAGTATTAAAAAAGACAAAGTTTCACGACAACTACAAAGATATACAAACAAGCAAATTATATAGATGCCTACAGTATTTCGTAGCTTTTGGGCGGCAAACTTTGGTGTACTATATGCAATTTACAACAAAAAATGAAAATAATTTGAGCATTTCTTATGTTGTTGCTGATATTTCATGCAGATGGCATACTATACTCATATATAGTCAGTAGATTATGTTGATTGAGCATAAAAGTGTATATATACATGCATATAAAAAACTATTTATATTTCAGAGTGAGTATATACTCAGTGTAGTGTCTATATCAAAACGTGTTCCAATTCATCAAAATCTGACTGTATTTTTCTACGCTTATAAAGCCATACATATTATGCCACTTCCTTACAGACATTTTACATAAATTTTCGATGCATACCAAACCCTATTTACCTTTTTGATTTATCGCAAACATTTACCCCTCTCTCTCACATCGCCTCCAACATTTATGCTGTTCAACGAAGTGCGAATTGAAATCAAACGATTTGTAAAAGTATATACATTTTCATAGTAAATCAAATGCACTCTGCAGAAGGCTTTGGCATACTATATACACTACGTTATTGAAAACTATATGCAACTATATGTAGACACACTGAAATACATGCAAATTTCCTCGCATTCGATTTTCAAGTTTAGTGCATACATTCTTCGTCCATTCGACATGCAGTGTGCTGTACGGTTTGCTTGTCGCTGTAAAAGTTTACGACTTTTTTTTCGCTTGGACACAACGTGTTTTTCCTAACGGTGATTGATGCATTTTAGTGCAATGTTTTAGTGAAAAAAAAAATTCAAAAAATATATTTCACATGAAGCACACTCAAATGCACTGAATAAAACGGAATGCATAAAAGTAAAGTGCGCTAGTAGAGCAGCAAATGCAATCAGTAGTATAAAGTGTCTGGAAATGCAAAATATTTATTTTAAAGTTATACAAGTGACATAAGCGATATCCGCTTGATAAACTTGACTTCTGTAGAAACGAGTGAGGTTGCTAAGAAAATTTAAATAAAGTTGGAATGAAATCAATGCTTCGACTGCGCTTCAATATAGTCGAAGTTTAATGAGTATTTTTTGGCAAAAAAATTTTAACTGTAGGACTTTTTTCGATTTTCTGGCGAACTTTTTGTTGGAAGTGATTTCAACTCAAGTTATTACTAAAGAAATTTGGTTATATGGCAAAAATAATGATATTAATTCATGAAATTCTTTGATATTTTTGAAAAAAAAAAATCATAAAACTAAACACACATTTATGATCTCAAGTATGGTTTGGATGAAATAGTCAAGAAAGCTATCCGAAAAACTCAGTTACAAACACCTCATCATATTTACAATTTTCGAAAAAAAATTAACAATTGCCAACACAAAGACACATAGAAGACAGATGAATTCTTAAAACCTCGTTTATTTTATTATATAAAGGAGCTGTACCAGTGTAATATTAAAAAAATCGATTTTTTTCTTTTTTGCTTATTCGATAGTTTATACTTTCAAAAATATATCCTGTGAAAGCGGTAAGGTTGTATCTTGAATAGTTTATGAAAGGCAGCGTTCTAAAGAGCCTACGCTCGCAGGCATAAGACGATATAGTCGAAACTTTAAAAGCGTTTTTCTCGAAACGACATTTTTCAAAATTACTGACATTATAACTCAGCGAGAAATGGAACAATCAACCTCAAATTTTCACTGAGTAATCTTGAATATATTTGCTATACTTGACCTACGATTTGATTGGTTGAAAATTGTCAGTTTGGCATTAAAAAAAACGACCTTTTTACCTAAAATCGATTTTTTTCAGAACTTCGTAGGTCATTGTTTAGGAAATACCTTCAACTTTAATAAGTTTTTTTAATTTTTTTGTTTCAGCTATTCATTCGGCTGGAATCATGTCAGTCGTTGGGGAATTTTTTTTGTGGCACCTCCGTAGACAGCATATAACTCCATTATTTTTCAATATTTTTGTAAAAATAAAATCTTAAATTATAGCTGAAAATATACCTTACATATTAAGTCCAAAAAAACTTCCAAACATTCGATCAAATACTTTCTTAAAAAAATTATGAAAATCGCCTAATTTTTCGTGGTATAGCCCCTTAAAAATTATCGGTTCATAAAACTGAGTAACATACGCATATGAAATCTATGAGACCTATATCGCATAACTTTCTTAAAAAGCTTGAAAAAAAATGTATCCTATATAGGGATGCAAACGATGTATCGATGTTTTCGTCAAAAAGAATCGATGTTAGCCATCGATGTCTCGAATCTAAAAACATCGATATCACTTTCAACGATGTTTTATGTAAAAATTTGACTTCATACGTTCACACTTGTTCGGGTATTAACTTGAAACCCTCTATTTGGATACGCTTTATTACATTTATTTTGTAAAATACGGAGAATTCGTTAAGGGAATGTCCGCTTGGACAATACTGCGGTTACTTTTATGATTTATTTATACAATTTAATTCTGGCGTAGGCTACTGCGTTAGATCAGAGATTCAAATTACTGAATTTTAAAGATGTTATGGCTAAAATAAATACCTTTTTTGCTTCATAAAAAATTCAAATAATCGCGCTGATACAACGGAATCTTCGGATGAGTGTGAAACAGAATACTCGTTTGATATTTGGAACCAGAATAAACATTTGGTCCACCAAAAGGTGAAATGTAAGCTGTCAAATTTATCTACAATTACAGGTACGGAAGGTTGGTTGGAAAGTGTATCTCGGCTGTTACCCCTACCAATCAGAAGCCAATAGAGTTTGGGTTGACATGAATACTGTGTTTCCGGAGTTGTATAAATAGGCTTATTAATGTTTACACATTGTGGCCACTTCAGTGCCGAGTAAACGATCGTTTTCTAAACCCAGGGCAACTATCATGCAGAAGTAAAATCGAAAAGAAATGACAGTGAAACACTTTCCATGTCGTTGTTTTGAAATTCTGTTATTTATTGAGAAAAAACTTTAACAGACATATAATGCTAAGTGAAATAAAATGTATCAACTTAAGGCGTACTACATTTCATTTATTTATGCTTCTGCTTCTGTATCTCTTAGCTTTTCACACTAAATTTAAAATAAGTTTAAAAAGTTCAAAAATACATCGTTGTTTCGATGTTTTTGATTTCGATGGGTTTTGAAGAAACATCGATACATCGAACCATCGATGTTTCATTTCACTATGTTTGCATCCCTAATCCTATATATTAAGCCATTGCCACTGTTGATAGATTTCCTAAGGCGGATATATATATTCAAAATTTTCTCGTTCAACTTACAAACATCATAATCTCTTAGCTTTGGTTAATACATTTATTTAATGTGCAATTAATGCAGAAAAATGGAGTAGCTGTTAACAGAAAAGCTGCAGAGACAAGATACTTTCCATATTTGATGATACAATAAATAGGAAATGATTTTAAATAAATAAATAAAATAGAAGAAAAAGCAACTTGTGGAGGAACGTAAATATGAGTGAATATATAAAGGGCAAGAAATGAAGCCAAAAAGTTCATGAATATCATGGATATCATGGATATGAGTTAGCGGCTGATTGGGAGGTTGAGAATATAAAAGGGTGCAAGATAGGGGTTAAGGCTTGCTAACTGAGCCTTAAAGAATTCCAAATATTCATGCGAATAGTACATAGTAGAGTTATCTATACAAAGAAGCGTAATTAGGTATATTAAGCTGATATTCCAGATTAATGTGATGTATATGCTTATAATATGAGTGCTTTAAAGACAAAAAGTCATTCAGAAGATTTGCAATAATCTCATTTTTTAACTTTAAAATCAGATTTCACTCAATATATTTAATGTAGTTTGCGTCAAATTACAAATTCAGTCAAAAAGTAGTTGCTAAGCTTTAGAGTCACTTAAAATCGGTATCCTCTATACTACATGATGACAGTGCGTATGAGTAACATTTTAAGTGTATTAAACGCCATCGACATAAATGTTGCTATTACCTTATCTAACAAAACAAAATACATACAATACAAACACTGAGGTCATATTAAAGGCTGGCAAGCGAAAAATTGGGATTGGCAGGTAAACAAAGGTAAACAATACCTGTGGATATAATACACACACATCCAACTATATAGCACATTGAAAGATTGTATAAACTTCTGCTGGCAATACCAGCAATCACAACTGCCGCAGACAGACAATGAATTGAATGCTGGTCTAGACATACATACATATTTCTGGGTATATGTTTTCATTTACTTTTGCTTAAATTTCGATACGTGGCATTAAATTTCAATTGTATTCCTTATATATGTATGTGCATTGGTATGCATGCCGCAGCATTTGGATCCCAAAACGTTGAAAGCCAACGCACGTCGCTTAAAGCAACACAAAAAAAGGGTTGCTTTATTGAATTCGGCGAATTCTGAGAATTTTACACTGCTGTCACAGCATAAATATTTATTGTTTATTATTTCATTGGGATTAGCGGCGGTAAGACTTCAAATTTATAAGAATTATATGACGAAGTGTGTGTGTGGCTGTAACTGCGGGCGAATTGAATATTAAATCAATTTATTGTATCCCGAAAAAGCGGTAGTAAATCAAATATGACATAATAATATTTGTGAAAGTGTTGTATAATTTATTTGCTGATTTTTTGGGGAAATAAATAATAAAATTATAAAAAATTATTTAATAAAATTAAAAAAATAGTTTTAATTCAAATAAAAAAAAAATAATTAATTAAATTAAACAAATATAAAAAAAATTAAAAAAAAAATATTTTTAATTCAAATAAATAAAAAAAAAATTAATTAAATTATTAATTTTAATTCAAATAAATAATAAATAAAAAATAATAATTAATTAAGTTAAAAAAATATTAAAAAACAAGTAAGGAATTTATTTATTTAATATTATATAATACACAATTTGACCCACATATTCGTCATATATGTGGTATAAAGTCCATTGAAAGTTGGAAACCCTAATATTAGGTTAGAAGCACCGAGGTCCTCATGTTCGATATATGGGGCCTTGAAAACCTATGGTCTGATTTTGGCGATTTTTAGAATAGCGCTGCCACACTATAAACGTAGTATTTGTGCAAAGTTCTGCACCGATATTTTCACTAGTGCTTACTTTATACATTGTAAAGTTAACGATTCAGATTGTCTTCAAAGTTCTGGTATATAGGAAGTAGGCGCGATTTGGCCTATTTTCACAACATATCATTGGGATGTAAGGAAACTATTACAAACCAAGTTTCATTGAAATCGGTCGAGTAGTTCCTGAGATATGGTTTTTGACCCATAAGTGGGCGACGCCACGCCCATTTTCCATTTTGTAAAAAAATCTGAGTGCAGCTTTCATCTGCCATTTCTTATGTGAAATTTAGTGTTTCTGACGTTTTTCGTTAATGAGTTAACCCACTTTTAGTAATTTTCAACCTAACTTTTGTATGGGAGGTGGGCGTGGTTATGATCCGATTTCTTTTATTTTTGGACTGTATTAGGAAGTGGCTAAAAAAAATGACTGCAGATTTGGTTTATATAGCTCTATAGGTTTGCGAGATATGTACAAAAAACTTAGTTGGGGGCGGGGCCACGCCCACTTCCCCAAAAAAATTACATCTAAATACGCCCCTTCATAGTACGATCCTTCATACCAAATTTTATTTCCATAGCTTTATTTATGGCTTAGTTATGGCACTTTATGTGTTTTCGGTTTTCGCCATTTTGTGGGCGTGGCAATGGTCCGATTTTGCTCATTTTCGAAAGCAAACCTTCCTATGGTGCCAAGAAATAAGTGTGCCAAGTTTCATCAAGATATCTTAATTTTTACTCAAGTTACAGCTTGCACAGACGGACGGACGGACGGATGGACGGACAGACAGACATTCGGATTTGAACTCCACTCTTCACCCTGATCACTTTGGTATATATAACCCTATATCTAACTCGTTTAGATTTGGGTGTTACAAACAACCGTTATGTGAACAAAACTATAATACTCTCTTTAGCAACATTTGTTGCTAGAGTATAAAAATAATTAAATTAAAAAATAAATTACATTTAATTCTTAATTATTGAATTACATTAAATTCTTAATTTTTACTCTCTACTTTATAAATTTTCTTTCACTTTTTAAACAACACATAACTCCATCCAAACCCCCTACTCCTTACTCACACACTCACACAAACTCACCACTAAATCCTTTTAATGCTTGCTCTCATTTCAGGTAAACCAGAAAATTTGCCTATAAAATTGCTATAAATTCCATAAACTCAGCTCTTATTTCTCGGAAAATATCTTGTACAAGTTAAAGTATGCAAGCAGCCGCATAAAGCTTTTCGAATGGCCAATAAATGTGGGTAATAATTGGTATTGAAGGATAAAAGAGAGTGAACACTCAAGTTAACACATAGATAAGACATACAAACCTATTCTAGCACGCATTATGGCTAACCGTAAAAACAAGAAATTTCGTTCGACGTTATTGCAATGAATAGTTATTATGAGTATGCTGATAAGGTATGTGTTAGAAGGTAAGACTTTCTTCTTTGATTTTCATGTGACAGCATACGACATGTCTGAGATTTTATCACACATTCTTATTATTAATAAAGTCAGGATTTTATGTTGAAATTACGTTTGGCTATCAACAAGGCAAAGTTGGTTAACGCATACTACAAGTAAATTGGCGGTGCTGGTAACTGTTATTTGTTAATGCTTCTGAACAAGCTTAAGAATTAACAGTTATGTCGGAAAACAGCACTCGATTCTATTTTTAAAACCATTTTCTTCCTTAAGTGTAGAGTTGTAAGAGAGAGACGGAGATTACTTCGCCATTACTTTTGAGGACAAATGGAAATCTACATAATCAAAAACGAACTGGACTCTGACTAAGTACTGGCAACTCAGCAGCATTCCTTAAAATTATTTATTATGTTATGACAGATATTTTCAATCGTATCGTTCTGTTGGAAAAAGCTGAAGTATAAGATATACAGCCACTGAAAAATACTTAAGAACGATGCGTTCACAATCATATATGTGCATCTTATATCGAGTACGGCTTCATTACTTTAATTTTATGTGCTTGAATATGTTGTTGTATTCACTACCAATGAAATGCATTCATTCATGAAGTATCTGAGAAAAAAATTTTGAATTTTAAAAGGATATTTTGAGTGAGAAATATACTTAAGAACGTTTTGGTTTTTGTTCACAATTCTGAAATTCGTATTATCTTTGAATATTCCTGACTGCAATTTACTATATTTAAAACGAGTAATTAAGTCTGCTTTACAGGCTTCAAAAAATGGATTTTTTTGTTTTGTTTTAAATCTCTTCCAAAACAATCCAAGAATATGTCTTTAAAATTCCAGAGGCCAATTCGACATATTTTCGAAGCTAGAGCAGTTTTAGTGGCCGAGCGTCGAGCAGGTGCGAATGCTCAGGCAGACCTTTAAAGCACGTTTTCTCGAGTTTTCATTTTCACAAGTGTTAGAAAACGGTGCCGGCGATAGCAAAAAGAGTATATGTCCGATCGAAAAAACCAAAGTGATCTAGCTTCAGTATTAAATTATCTTCTATAAAAAAAATTTGGACTAAAAAAGTTGGACAAAAGTATTATTTACAAGTAGTTTAAGTAGTTGCAACTTAAAGTCAATTTAAAAAAAAAAAAAAGTGAAAAAATCACAAAAATTTTTCAAACTTCGAAAAAATTTGAAATTTTATAACTTCTTCGGTATTTTTTTAGTTCATGAAGAAAAAAAGCTTAAAAAAATTTAAAAAAAAAATTTGGTTCGACTGTTTCAGATGCATCGCACGACCTCCATCACCGGCACCGATTTACAAGTGCAGACTCGACTCAAACTTTGAAAAAATTTCAATATTTTTTAATAATAAATATTGTTTTTCAAGCCTTAAATATAGTACACTATCGTCTTAAAATTACGTTTACCGCAATCATTTCCTTCCCTTGCAAAAACAATTGCTAAAAAAACGTTTTTTTCGGCTTCTAAAGCAGACTACTGCCTTAATGTTAATGGACCCAAGATGGAGTGCTACAGGCATCCAACGTGAAATTTCTGTTCACCTAAAAAAGCCAATAACAAAAGGAACAGTTCCACTTCGAAAAGGTTGGCATTAACTGTAGACTGGTACAGAAACAAAACCTTGTCAGGTCTTGGACTCAAAATCAGTGGCGTTATCTTTTATTCAGGAGTGAAACATATGAAAAGAGTAGGTCCAGACTTTAAAAAGTACATGCGGTTGTCAAAATGTGCAGCATTCGCCCTTGGCTCTTCTCATCATACCAACCACCAATTGTAAAGTTCGGAGGGTGGCTAAATAGTGATGTGCAGCTGTTTTAGTGTGGAGCCAATATATGTTATTGAGGGTTATATGGATTCAACACAGTTCGTTCTGATCCTCCAAATGCAATGCTGCCGAATGCTGGTCAGTGATATGAAGATTTCATACTCTTCATACTTCTCGAGTTACAAAAAAGTTTTTTGAAAAAAAAAAAATTAAAACAAGTAAGGAAGGGCTAAGTTCGGATGTAACCGAACATTTTATACTCTCGCAATTTATTTATTTAACTTTATTTATATTATATAATACACAATTTGACCCACATATTCGTCATATATATTGTATAAAGTCCACTGAAAGTTGGAAACCATAAAATTAGGTTAGAAGCACCTACCTCGGTGTTCGATATATGGGGCCTCAAAAACCGTCAGATGGTCCGATTTCGGTGATTTTTAGAATGGGGCTGCCACACTATAAACATAGTATTTGTGCAAAATTCTGCACCGATATCTTCACTAGTGCTTACTTTATATATTGTAAAGTAAACGATCCAGATCGTCTTCAAAGTTCTGGTATATAGGAAGTAGGCGTGATTGTGAAGCGATTTGGCCAATTTTCACAACATATTATTGCGAGGTAAGGAAACTATTACAAACCAAGTTTCATTGAAATCGGTCGAGTAGTTCCTGAGATATGGTTTTTGACCCAAAAGTGGGCGACGCCACTTTCCATTGTTCCATTTTGTAAAAAAATCTGAGTGCAGCTTCTATCTGCCATTGCTTATGTGAAATTTAGTGTTTCTGACGTTTTTCCTTAGCGAGTTAACCCACTTTTAGTAATTTTCAACCTAACCTTTGTATGGGAGGTGGGCGTGGTTATTATCCGATTTCCGATTTTTTCATGGGGTATGGTGGGGTACGTAAGAGAACCGACTACAGAAAATTTGGTTTATATAGCTTTATTGGTTTGCGAGTTATATACAAAAAACCTATTTGGGGGCGGGGTCACGCCCACTTTTCTAAAAAAATTACATCCAAATGTGCCCCTCCCTAATGCGATCCTATATTCCAAATTTTATTTTCATAACTATATTTATGGCTTAGTTATGACACTGTATAGGTTTTCGGTTTTCGCCATTTTGTGGGCGTGGCAGTGGACCGATTTTGCCCATTTTTGAAAGCAACCTCCTCAGGGTGCCAAGGAACATGTGTTCCAAGTTTCATTAAGATATCTTCATTTTTACTCAAGTTATCGCTTGCACGGACAGACGGACGGACAGACATCCGGATTTCAAATCCACTCGTCATCCTGATCATTTATATATATATAACCCCATATCTAACTCTTTTATTTCTTGGTGACACAAACAACCGTTAGGTGAACAAAACTATGATACTCTGTGCAACAGGTTGCGAGAGTATAAAAATAGTGATTAAGTACTTTTCAACAGCTGCAGCTTAAGTCTGTTTGTATTTAAAGCTACAGCTTCGAAGTTCACCTCGTTAGCTCGGAAGAGATATGTTAAAAATAATGATTCTTTCTAGTGCTTCAGTCATTCAACGAAGTAGAGGTAGTACTATTAAAATAAATGTTATTCGACTATAACGCGGAAAAAGTTGCACCAGATATAGTACATATGTACAATGACTATTGAAAAGATCATGATTTGTCCGAACTATTAGGTCTACAACTTTGCTTCCGTTGTCTCTAGGGTCTACTGGTCGATTAAATCGATTTTTTTTATATCGATATTTGCATCCCAAACTTATTCTCAACTGAAAATGTCACTTTTTGAGCCGAATTCTCGACATTTGCGGGAAATTTTGCTTTTCTTTTTTAATTCCAAGAAAAGTGTGGCAGCGATATGCGATTACCTACAAAGTCTCCAGTTTTCTAACGAAATTCTACGGAATATTATTAGCATCACCTCATATCCACTTAATAGTGATTTTAAACTGGTATTGATGTGATATTTTTTATTGAAATAAAAGCTTCGAGAAAATGACATTTTCGAGAAATAAATTTTGTTAGAAAGAACCGAGAGGGTGTGGTTTTAAACGATAATTGTATTTTAAATAAGATGGGAGAAGATACACCTTGTGATATCAAAAAGTTAGACTCAATCTCATTGAACTTCTCTTTTTTAGTATATCTAACAAGGTTTCCGTAGCAATCTAGAACCTATTGAAGAATCAATCATGAAAGCATTCATTAGAAACTTCTAACTCATTCATAAACAAGTAAGGAAAGGCTAAGTTCGGGTGTAACCGAACATTTTATACTCTCGCAATTTATTGAAGAAATTTTATTAAGATAACGCACAAATTTACCCATAAATTCGGCATAAAATTTAATAGAATAATGAAAGTCATATATAGATATGAGGGCTGAGGTAATTCCTGAACCGATTTCATTCAATTTCACCAGCAAGATACACTATATCCAATACTACACGCTCACTTAATTTTGCTAAGATATATCACATATTAACCAATACATATGTGCGTAATAAAGCCCAACGAACTTTTGAATAACCTATAATTAGGTATATGGGAGCTAGGGGATGATATTTTTGAAAAACCTATAATTATGTATATGGGAGCTAGGAGATGTTATGACCCGATTTTAATAATTTTTGGAACAGAGACACACTATTGGAAGAAAACAATTTTCTCTGAATTACATTAAATTAGCTGAGAGATTTACCCATATTTTCGGTTAAAATTTAACCTTAGGCGCTGAGTTCAACATGTTCGATATCTGGGGCCTTGAAAAGTTATAGTCCGTTTTCGACAATTTTTTCACAAGTGATGCCACAGATCACATACTGTATTTGTGTAAGGTTTTATTTCGCTATCATCATTGGTTCCGAATGTATATATTATAAAGTGAAGGATTCAGATGGAATTCAAAATTGAGTTATAAAGAAAGTAGTCGTGGTTGTGAACCGATTTCATCCATTTTCCACACATGTCATCAGGGTGTCAATAAAATATTATATACCGAATTTCATTGAAATCTGTCGAGTAGTTCCTGAGATATGGTTTTTGACCCATAAGTGGGCGATGCCACGCCCATTTTCCATTTTGTAAAAAGATCTTAGTGCAGCTACCTTCTGCTATCATTTCTGTGAAATTTTGTGTTTCTGACGTTTCTCGTTAGTGACCTTCTTATGGTGCCAAGGAACACGTGTTCCAAGTTTCATTAAGATATCTCAATTTTTACTCAAGTTACAGCTTGCACGGACGGACAGACGGACAGACGGACGGACGGACAGACAGACATCCGGATTTGAACTTTACTCGTCACTCTGATCACTTTGGTATATATAACCCTATATCTAACTCGTTTAGTTTTAGGACTTACAAACAACCGTTATGTGGACAAAACTATAATACTCTCTTTAGCAACTTTTGTTGCGAGAGTATAAAAATTAACATCTTCAGGAAGCAACTGACAAGCAGTCATTTAAATGTTTCCGGTTGGGCGGAGAATTTATTGACAGAGCAAGTATATAGCATCTAATATTAGAAGTGAAATATAAATACTCATTTAGCTCTTAATTTCATTAGCATGGGGCTGTGAATACATTTCTCAATCTATTTATTTATTTTATTCATTGACTTTATTTTTATACATTTATTTATAAGATAAGCTCAACAGTCTATGTAAACCAGAATTTCATCGACAAACTAATTTTCATTTTACTAATGTCACTACAACAATTTATTTCGATTTCAATTAACGCAATACAAGTTTGAGACAATTGTAGCTAGAATAGCAGAATTATAATTACAATGAGAGCATCATTGCTTTATTTACATAAGTATACAGACTCAAGGCACCGGAAGAGTGAGGTTGCTGCTGAAATTAGTAAATTGATGAATAAATAATGGCAGAATGAGTTGTTCGTTTCAACATTATGCAACTGACAGCGCTACGATGAGTTAACAATTCAATGAATTGGCAAATTTGTTGGACTCGTGCTTAACCTGTGCCGGATTAGTGAAGCAAATGACAATGGGTGAAGAAGAAATGGTGGAACAACTTGTGCGGCAATACAAGCAGATAAATGTATATATGTATATGTATAAGAGCGTGTCTGCGACTGACAATGCTGTGTTAAGTAAAATATCCATGTTGTGTTTGTAGTTATGTAACAGGTATTAGCATGCGTATCTCATACTATTATGCTTTAGGCACAGATTACCGATTTTCTCAATTGAGCTTTCACATTAAGTCATCCAAACCACTATTTATCATTTCATTCACACACACACACTTATGTAGCCACCCACACTTCGATTCGATTTATGCTTAATTCTTGCAACCCACTCATTTGAATGACACTCTGCTGCTGACATTTAGTCCTCTTATCATTTATGCGTGCGAACAATGTCATTAATGTACAATTTTTTTTGTGTTTATTATATTATTTTGTATTAAATTGTAAGTTTTTTTGTGCGCTGTAGCTTTTTCTTGTTGTTTTTGTTATGTTCCATTAGGCCGATTTCGTTATTGACACATTAAAACCATTTATCGATTTCGCTTTTTCCATTTTTTGGGCTTCAATGCGTTTTACGCTAAATATGGATGCCAGTCAGCGCATTAAGCTGGTAAGCTTTATGTAATCTAGTAGGTATTTACAAGCGCATTGAATTGTAGCTTTTAATTTACAATTTGGTTTTGCTTTCATTGACGAATGAGGGAGAGATGTGTACTATGTAGCACAGGCCATATGATTAATTTTATATGATTTATTGTGTCATGTTGTATATTATTTCTTCTATATGTTAAGTTATGCTCTTAAATTTAAGTTTATGTTTAAGTTTAAGTTTAAGTTTAAGTTTAAGTTTAAGTTTAATTTTAATTTTAATTTTAATTTTAATTTTAATTTTAATTTTAATTTTAATTTTAATTTTAATTTTAATTTTAATTTTAATTTTAATTTTAATTTTAATTTTAATTTTAATTTTAATTTTAATTTTAATTTTAATTTTAATTTTAATTTTAATTTTAATTTTAATTTTAATTTTAATTTTTAATTTTAATTTTAATTTTAATTTTAATTTTAATTTTAATTTTAATTTTTAATTTTAATTTTAATTTTAATTTTAATTTTAATTTTAAGTTTAATTTTAATTTTAATTTTAATTTTAATTTTAATTTTAATTTTAATTTTAATTTTAATTTTAATTTTAATTTTAATTTTAATTTTAATTTTAATTTTAATTTTAATTTTAATTTTAATTTTAATTTTAATTTTAATTTTAATTTTAATTTTAATTTTTAATTTTAATTTTAATTTTAATTTTAATTTTAATTTTAATTTTAATTTTAATTTTAATTTTAATTTTTAATTTTAATTTTAATTTTAATTTTAATTTTAATTTTAATTTTAATTTTAATTTTAATTTTAATTTTAATTTTAATTTTAATTTTAATTTTAATTTTAATTTTAATTTTAATTTTAATTTTAATTTTAAGTTTAAGTTTAAGTTTAAGTTTAAGTTTAAGTTTAAGTTTAAGTTTAAGTTTAAGTTTAAGTTTAAGTTTAAGTTTAAGTTTAAGTTTAAGTTTAAGTTTAAGTTTAAGTTTAAGTTTAAGTTTAAGTTTAATTTTAAGTTTAAGTTTAAGTTTATGTTATGTTATGTTATAATATTTTATGTTATGCTATATGTTATGTTATGTCAGGTTATGTTACGTTCCTTTATGTTATGTTATGTTATGTTACGTTACGTTATGTAATGTTATGTTCTATGTTATGTTGTGCTATGTTATGCTATGTTATGCTATGTTTAATGTTATGTTATGCTTTTTTATGTTATATTATTTTAGTTATGTTATGTTTACAATAGGATCGAATTTCATTTTTCTGTACCCAAGCGAATACAATGGGTGGTTTTTTTATATCGGTAAAATGTGTTGATACTGTAACCACAGCTCAATAGCTCTTAATATAACTAAAAAAATGTATTTCATGATAATCCGGTTCAAAGCACGCCAGAATTTAGTATGAAAGCTTTAAGTTCAAGTAACTCAAATTCTAAGCGCACATACAAGTGTAAACAAATAAGCGCACACCTGCAACAGACACTAACATGCTCACTACACACACACATATGTACAGATGTATATGCATATATCCATGTAAGTGCACAGCTCTGTGACAAGCATGATACGTGTATAACAGCTTTTCATGCATTTTAAGTGGGTAAGCGTATATTACTCATACGCCCCGGGGATGTACACCAAGTAAGAACATTGTACGCAGTAAGTAGGTACTTGATTTACAACATATGTATACACACAAACAAACACACACACACATACGCGCAAGTGTTTGTGAGTAAATAAATTTCAATAATAATAAATTTCTTGTAGTTTAAAGCACAACAGCAGACAAATAAATTGCATATATGAAGTGAAAAGTGAGTTTGCACTGAGCATACACGTACGCATTACCGTTATATATGTATTTATTTAAATGAAATGCGCTTGTTAAAGCAAACGTGTGCGAAATTTATAGCGCCTTTGGCATTAAATATGCCTACACGTGCATAAATGCCACAGCAGCAAATGCAGACAAGCAGGCAACTCTTGTATGGTATATGTGGCTTGCTGCCTGAAATATAAAAACACGCATAAGCATATGTATGCCATAAACGTATAAATATTTGTATGTTACGTGTTTATTATTACTGTCACAAACACTTGCAGCCACTCACATTTGTCTAACCAAAGCAATGACAAAGTGGCGTTGTGCTGAAAACTCATTAAGTGCCTACCATTCATGTGCCTATTATAATCGTTAGCATTTCAGGTTTTATTGTTAGTAGAGGAAAATAGCACTTGCTGAGATTTGTGGCATGCCACAAATTGCAAATTTATTTGTATTGATTGTTGAGATGTTAATGATTTTAGTACAGTTATTATTTTAATTAAATTAATTGCAATGATTTTGAGTTGTCATTTTTGAAATCAGTTTTAGGTGATCTTTGTTTCCAAAATTATATGGAGTTGCAAGATTTATGGTTTATTTACATTTGAAATAATGGACAAAAGAGATTTTGGAGTAAGAAAAGAGAGGTGAAAATATATGCCAAACGAGTTTCTTACTTTTTTGTAATGTTACTCATACGCACTGTCAACCCACTTTCAAGGTAGTGTCCGATCGATACCAAAACTTTGGCCGATGCCGATGCCGATTAATCGGCCAGTTTGCGAAGGATCGGCCGATGCCGATTCTTTCATCAACAACTTTATTTAGTAAATTAGTAACAAAATAAAAACAAAGACAAATAACATCACAAAATATGTAAGTAAACAACTCAGTTCATATGTAAATATGAAGTTGTTTATTCATTTAATTAATATTCAAAACTAAATAAATTATTATTATAAGATATATGTTGATAGAACAAATAAGTTATTCGCATTTTTTCAAAGCGAATCAGCAATATATCTTTTTTCCTTTAAGGGAGTGTACCAGTGTGACATTTTCAAAAAATGGATTTTTTTATTGTTTGTTTATTCGATAGTTTATACTTTCAAAAATATCTTGTGAAAACGGTATGGTCGTATCTTGAATAGTTTTTGAATGGCAGCGTTCTAAAGAGCGACCGCTCGCAGGTATAAGCCGCCATAGTCGAAACTTTAAACGCGTTTTTCTCGAAACGATTTTTCACAAAATTGCTGACATCATAACTCAACAAGATATTGACCAATCGACTTCAAATTTAAACTGAGTATTCTTGAATATATTTACCATACTATGACATACAATCTTATTGATTGGTTGAAAATTGTCAATTTGGCATTTAAAAAACGGCCATTTTTTACCAAAAAAATCGAATATTTTTTCCAGAACTACGCCATTTTGTTAATGTTTGATATTTTTCAATATTCGTAGGTCATTGTATTGGGAATGTATTCAACTTTAATAACCTTTTTAAATTGTTGCGTTTTTCAGTTACTCATTCGTCCGGAATCATGTCAGCTGTTGAGGAACTTTTTTTTTTTGGCACCTCCCAAGAAAGCTCACAACTCCTTTATTTTTCAAAATTTTTTCAAAAAACTTCGAAACATTCGATCGAGTACTTTCTTAAAAAAATGCACTAAAATCGCCAAATTTTTCATGGGTTACACTGGTATAGCCCCTTAAGGAGCATTAAATATGCACCTTATAGTCCAGGCCAGCACCAAGTGAATAATCACGTGATCCTGTCTATAGCAAACTTTTAAAAATAGATTAACCTAGTTACGAATGCTTCTATAATGACATTATCATCAAAATCTCAACAACTTTAAACAAAACTGTGCATATTTGACATAAATCGAATGTTTCTAGCAGTGCTAAATAAAATCTTTCATTATTTATAATCAAAACTATTGAATTTCTTTATACTAGACTTAATTATCACCATGATGAATTGTTACTTTAGTCAAATGTGATTCACTGTGTTTTATATGGTAAACAAAAGAATTAAAATTTTATGCTCTAAAGAAATTAAAAAAAGTGTATTTTATGTAATCCGAAAGATGTAGAAAGAATCGGCTCAGAATCCAAATATGGCCGATGCCGATGCTTAATTTTGTGGCCGATACTGGCCGATGCCGATACCAAGGTCGATTAATCGGTCGGTCTCTATTTCAAGCATATTACTGAGTGTACTATTAATATATTATACTATTAATATATTATAAATATCAAAGTGAAATACTGAAAAAGTAGAGAAAAATTCAGTATGTGCTGTTTACTTTAAATTTGCTTAAAATTTTCTTTAAATTCCCTTTTGTTTTTTTCAGGAAAAGCTAAAAATTTACACTCAAAGGAAAAAAATTACAATAATTTTCCATGAATTGTAAATATTAATTTATTCTATTTATTATGTTTAACATTTTTCATTTCTCCTTTTTTCCATTTAGCAAACCAAACAGCTGATTTGCATTTCAAAGGCCGCCTGATAAGTATATTACTGCAACAAAATATTATAATTCTAATCATAGACTTTGTGCACCAGTGTGGAAAAATACAGAACTAAGCAGAAAAGGCGAGCAAAATAAAGCAATAATAAAGAAAGGTAAAACTTCTAGGATAATATTAATATGCGTTAAAAGAAGTTGTGTTATGCTTAGACGCATAGAAGCTCCTGCAGCTGCTGCTATTTCGTGGAGAGAATAAAGAGATAATTCGTTGAGCTGTTTTACATGATTTTGTATTATTTTAGTTGAAATTAATAAGTAAAAGAACTTGTAAAGTTTGACTTTAAGTTCAAGTTAAGTGTAACTCTAAGTTTAAGTACATGTAAATTCCGTTGACTTTTGTATTAAGAATCTAAGACGAAGTTTATTTTTTGTATAATTTTAGGCGAAATGAATAAGTAAAAGAACTGGTAGAGTTTGTGTTTGAGTTCAAGTTTAAGTTTATGGATAAGCTTACGTCTAAGGCTTTTAATTTTAATTTTTTTTAATTTTAATTTTAATTTTAATTTTAATTTTAATTTTAATTTTAATTTTAATTTTAATTTTAATTGTAATTTTAATTTTAATTTTTTAAATTTATTTTTAATTTTAATTTTAATTTTAATTTTAATTTTAATTTTAATTTTTTTTAATTTTAATTTTAATTTTAATTTTAATTTTAATTTTAATTTTAATTTTAATTTTAATTTTAATTTTAATTTTAATTTTGATTTTAATTTTAATTTTAATTTTAATTTTAATTTTAATTTTAATTTTAATTTTAATTTTAATTTTAATTTTAATTTTAATTTTAATTTTAATTTTTTTAATTTTAATTTTTTAATTTTAATTTTTTTAATTTTAATTTTAATTTTAATTTTAATTTTAATTTTAATTTTAATTTTAATTTTAATTTTAATTTTAATTTTAATTTTAATTTTAATTTTAATTTTAATTTTAATTTTAATTTTAATTTTAATTTTAATTTTAATTTTAATTTTAATTTTAATTTTAATTTTAATTTTAATTTTAATTTTAATTTTAATTTTAATTTTAAGTTTAAGTTTAAGGCTACGAGTAAGTTTAAGTATAATTTTATGAAATGATAACAATGAATAGGAACAACTATTAGATTAAGTTTAAGGCTAAGTCTAAGTATTCGTAACTTTAAATATGAGTATGAGTATGAGTATGAGTATAAGTATAAGTAAGAGTATGAATATGAGTATGAGTATACTTTGTATTTGATGGCTATGTATTAAAAACTATACAAATTAACACAATTATCTCTCGAAGCTCCAATATAAAGCTTCGACAAGCATTTAACAATTTGAACCCATCACCAATAACTAACCACATTACTCCAACCCGTTTCCACAACCCACTTCTACATCGCCATTCACCATTCACCACCCATTCGATAGTCGCACTTAACGCTCCGCTATTTCAACATCATTTCATTACTTCTTTACATTCAATTCAATTTCCTCATTTGCTTTGCAATTTCCCCAACTCAAACAAGTCAAACGCCGCTGCAGCAGCACACTCACACCGCTTGCATAAAAATTGCCGCTAATGTAAAGTCATATTTCCATTAAGCGACATCAAATTGCTGAACAGCGCAAACTCAATAAGGAAGTCAGGTAAAAAGCGATAAATATTAATAAAAAATTTGCGAAAAATCATGCATTCATTGACTTGCATAAATGCCTGGACTCGTTTAACGCTTCGATTGACATCAAAAACTGATAAGTGTACTCAGACTCACACTCATACTCATTGCTGGTGGCATGCCACATGCTATATGCTACAATTGTCGCACACTCACACACTGCGAGTCATTTGAGGTCGGTAACATAAACTTTTATCTTGTTCAAGGGAAATGGTGAAAAAATATGTTTGAAGTCTCGGTACGAGTATGTCAATATATATGCTTTTATAAGCGGAAATATATAATATGATTTGTATCACTTGTCCCCCTTTTCTTTGACATCAAAGCAGTTATTTGCCACAAATTTATCTATGGAGAGTAGAAAGCATATAACCTTAAAAAATCATAAATATTTAAAGAAACCTGATTTGCATTGCATACTTTTAGTAAATATAATCATATTTTATGAAATTGAAATAAATTACTGTTATTTTTGGTTGCTAAATTAATTCCATATAAATATGATAATAAAATATGCTGCCCGAACAACAAACAAGTAAGGAAGAGCTAAGTTCGGGGGTCACAGAACATTTTATACTCTCGCAATTTATTTATTTAAATTTATTAATATAACAAACAATTTGACTCACATATTCGGCAAATATATAGTATAAAGTCCATTGAAAGTTTGAAAACCCTAATATTAAGTATATGGGAGATAGATGAAGTTATGACCCGATTTCACTTATTGTTGGCACGGAGACATATCATTAGCAGAAACATATTCCCTCAAAATGTTTTCAAAATATCTGAGAGACTTAACTATAATTTCGGTAAAAAATTTGATAGGTCCTCATATTCGATATATAGGGTCTTGAAAACTTATGGATCGATTTCGACGATTTTTAGAAGAGCGATGATACTCTTTAAATACAGTATTTTTGAAAAGTTCTGTTCCGATATCATCACTAGTATTAAAGTTTATGTATTGTAAAGTAAACTATTCAGACCGACTTCAAAGTTCTGGTATATGGGAAGTCGGCGTGGTTGTGAACCGATTTGGACAACTTATCATTGGGAAGCTAGGAAGATATTATGAACCGAATTTGAAATTGGTCATGTAGTTTCGGAGATATGGTTTTTGACCCATAAGTGGGCGGAACCACGCCCATTTAAATTTTTGTATACCATTTTGAGTGCAGCGCCTCTGTACCATCTTTATAATGCAATTAAGGGCTTCTGATGGTTTTCCTTACTGAATTAAATATTTTTAGTAGTTTTCAACATAACCTTTGTATGGGAGGTGGGCGTGATTATATTCCGCTTTCCTCCATTTTCGGACTGTATAAGGAAATACCTAAAAAAAACGACTCCTGAAAGTTTCGTTTATATAGCTTTAGTAGTTTACGAGATATGTACAAAAAACTTAGTAGGGGCCGGGGCCACGCCCACTTTCCCAAGAAGATTACATCCAAATATGCCCCTCCTAGTGCGATCCTTCATACCAAATTTTACCGCCAAACTTAATTTATGGCCCAGTTATAGCTTTTTATATGTTTTCGGATATTTCCATTTTGTGGGCGGTCCAAGTTGCATTACGATATTTAAATTTTTACTCAAGTTACAGTTTGCACGGACGGAAGGACATACAGACAAATATTAAGTGGTCACGGGTGTTTTAGAAGTTACCTTTATAAATTCCGTAATGACTTTAGTCCGTATTGTCCGGCGTGTGTAGAGTCTGTAGAGAACTTCGAATACGTATTTTTTTTATTGCCCTCGCTTTATGGATATAAGGGAAAAGTTTAAAGCAACCATGGGTGGTAGCTTGACGGTGGAAAATTTGACTGAACTTATGTGCCAGTCCTCTGTTAACTGGATAGCTGTTAGCGAAGCGGAAGCCTTAATAATGACGGAATTGAGACATCTACAACAGATTAGGCGTCAGTCAGTCCGCGCTATAGAGGAGACGACTTAAATTATCTTAACACTCCCACAAAGTAATACTTAATCAGGTGGTACCGTGGGAGAGTTTTTGTGTTGGGAGTAGGTTAGGTTTAGCGGATTAAAGTTCCGCACTTCGGCTTTCGATGCTACCCCCTACTATAAAAAAAAACATCCGGATTTGAACTTTACCTGATCATTTTGATATATATAACCCTATATCTAACTCGTTTTAGGTGTTACAACCAACCGCTATATGAACAAAACTATAATACTCTCGTAGCAACTTTCTTGCGAGAGTATAAAAATATAAAATAATATGAATTCAAAGTCATTAAATTTTAAAAAAAATTTTGGAATTTTTTCTGCCAAATATTTATCTCAATTACAAATGTATACCGACTACGGCTAACACAAAACTTTTCCAAGCACGTGACGCATTAGTAACATGAACACTTCAAAGCTACTAATTCCACACAGCAGAAGAGGAGAGGAGAAAAAAGCCAAATTTAATTGACAACAGGTACGTGCCTACAGTTTCTATGCAATTAAATAACTTTCAAAGCTTTTCAGGCGCTGCTGTCTGCAAACTTTTCAGCACACAATTATAAACCAAATATATTTGTTTGACTTGGTTTGGGTGCGTGAGCTAGACACAGTGCAGCGTGGGCGCAAAAGCTAAAAAGTGAAATTATAAAGAGAGTAAAAGTGAAGCAAAGCTGTCTCACTTATAGCACAAAAAGCACTACTGCCTATCACCTAAATCAGTTTTATACAGCAGACACATATGCCGGACCAACTATATATATTTACATTACTAACATTTGACAGGTATGGCAGAAGTTGGTCACATTTCTATTTTGCTGAATTGGAAAATTTCTCGCAGTCATTTATTAGCAATTTGTCTTCACACATATGTATTTATATCTGTCCCTTCACATGTATCTGTCGTGCTGTCTATAATATTACGAAAGTTTTTCTGACAAATTGACACTTAACTGTTAACTACTGACAGCTATTGTATTAATTTACTCCACTGATTGAAATATCTACATACATATATGTGCATATGTGGTGTAATTATAGCAATTATATTTGTTGTTGTTGCTGTGGAAAAAGTGTTTCCAATATGTAGTCGTCTTCATAATAGCTTTTATTGAATTCAATTGCTGAAACAGTTGGAGTCGGCAATTATTTTCATTAATATAGATTACCACAATTTTGTGTTGCAATTAGTTAATTATTAGCTGCGGAGGAATAAATGTGTAAACATGCGATGTTATCTACCTAGTATAAAAGCCACACATGACGTATGAGTAATATGAGTGATGAAAAGAGGTAGAAATATTATTTTAATTTAATTTTTGGGAAAATATTGGTTTATTGGTTAAGTCACAATAAAAATAAATTACTTAAATAATTGTTATGAAAAGTTTCTAAAATCAAATATAGAATAAAATTAAGATAATAAATTTTGAATAAAAATTTTGAAAAATTACCCGAAAGAAATTAAACAAATAGATTTTTGTACAGAGTTTCCCTCTCTAAAAATACGAAAATATTCAAATTTGTATAGACTCTTAGAAAAAATATTATTTTTATGACATCAAGCTTCACATAAAAGCATATGGTTATTCTGATTTATTGCGCAATATACAAAATAGGAAATTCTTTGCTGAAGAATTCAGAATTTATGTAAAAAACATTTTATATATGCATGTATGTAGTATAATTTTCAATACTACTATTATAAAGAGGAAAGATTTGTATGCATGTTGTTGTTGTTGTTGTTTTTAATGAATAAACTCAAAATCTACTGTGCCGATTTCAAAAATTCGGCCATATTTATTTCTAGAATCTCAACTTTCTGGAAATATTTCCCAGGTGAAGGTATCAAAAAGACTCCGTGATGGAAAATCTTAATCTGAAACTGAAAATCGTCTTGCAAGTCATTCTCTTCGCATCGCTAACAGCTGCTTGCTGAACAAAATTTCAAAATCTTTCAATTACGCGCTTTAGGATCGAGTACGGAGCGTGCTCAGCGTCTTGAAGAACAAAATATTAGAAATATATAAGCTCGCTTCATAATCAGAGAGAAAGACAACGGACACCAAAGACTAGAGGTCGTAATCAAGTAATAGCTCATTACAAATAAAATATAATTTCATGTTCGAATTTTTGAGTTGAGTTTTAGCTCATTACAAATAAAATGTAATTTCATGTTCGAATTTTCCTCATTTTACTTTTTTACAGAAGCCGGAGTGGTCTGCTAGTTTTTGATATTTTTCAAAAACCGAAGGCCATTGTATAGGAAATATCTACAATTTTAATAACATTTAACACTTTGAGCCCCGCGTGCCCACCCGTGGTAATTTTTTTTTTGCACCGGTGGGCCGCATGCTGACGAAGGATTGTGCTTTAGTTGACAAGCTGGGACCAAAATTTGTTTACTTAATTTTATTGATTTTTTGCGATTGAGGTGACTTTGTGATATTTATTTTTGATAAACCAAATGCATTTTTGTTATTTTTTCCTGTTTTTTTTTTTGTGACCACCGCTGGTCACATTGTCCCAGAATGTCAAAATACATATTGGGGCCAAGTGGCCACCAGTGAGCATACTCTAATTTTATATTTTCATGTACGTATCTTTTTTATTTTTTTTTTAATTATTTGTTTTATAGATTTAATTTAAGATGTCTAGGAAACTTTTTTTTTTGAATTTTTGGAATAGTTATATTGAATTGGACTTGTTTTCGTTAAGAAAATTTTTTAATGCAAAATAAAATATATTTATCTAAAATGTATATAATATAATATATAATAATATATTTCTTACTTTTTAAATCCTGAAATTAATTTTTCTTACCTAAATTTGATTCACAATTTTTTGGGCTTTGGCAGACCAAATTGCAAAGTCCAAGTCATAAAGGCTTACAACCTGGGACCAAACAAATTTTATTTCAATGGAAAATGTATGCAGACCGTTTCCACAATGTCGGTAAATGAAACACGACGTATGACCACGGGTGGTCTCGATGTCCCATAATGAAAATCCACCAATGGCCACGGGTGGTCACATTGCCCCAAATCGTCAAAACATAAATGTCCACCGGTGGGGCACGCGGGGCACAAAGTGTTAAAACCTTTTTTTTTTGTTTCAGCTACTCATTCGGCTGGAATCATGTCAGCAGTTGAGGAACTTTTTTTGGCACCTCCGAAGGCAGCATATAACTTCGATATTTTTCAATATTTTTGTAAAAATAAAATCTTAAAATATAGCTGAAAATATACCTTAGATATTATGTTCAAAAAACTTCGAAACATTCAGCCGAGTACTTTCTTTTAAAAAATTCGGTTAATTTTTCATGGGTTACACTGGAATAGTCCCATAAGATTGTCAGTTTTTTTTTATAAAAAATTTACTTTCTTCAAAAATGTGAAAAAAAAATTATTTATTTCCTATTAGTTAACTCCCAATTCATTGTTTGATGGAATAAAAAGGCTTTTGATAAAGAGCTTAACCTCAAATAACCATATTTTATCCTGTAGTAGCAATGTTAATGGATACAATGCAAGAAATGTTACCATAAAAGGGTTTATCAATTATTGAAAATAATTTCATTTAATACTTTAATTAAAAAATTTTACATATACATTTTACTAAATACTCAAAACACAAATCAGTGTGTGAGAAAATCTCTGTTCAGTAGCGCCAACCTGCATGAGCTGGTATGACATGACATATACGCAACCTACAGTCACAACCTGACATGCATGACTCATTAATCAAGATGACGTAGTCGCTGCGCTACAACGAACTATGTACAGTTCAACGTCACTACGAGTCTTCCGCTTTCACAATTTTCAATTTTTCCGCGTTTTGTTTTTGGTTTCAAATTTTCTTAATAAACACCAAAAAATATATTTATAATTTTATATTAATAGAAACTGTGTGTACTATAAATATAAATCTATTAGAATTTTCTATTAAAGGGTTTTAGCTAAAAATAGCAAAAATATGCGTTGTAACAGGTAATAAAAAATTTATGAATAATATATATTATTTCCTATGGCTTCACGGGTAGCAAAGGGTCACAATTACTAGTAGAAAAATACGCTGATTTTCACTTCCGTCTTTTTATATATATTTTGGTTTAATTTTAGCTAACTGTTGGCGTACTATTTTGTTTATTTTTTATTAATATTTCATGCTAAATAAATAGCATTTCTTACACTTTGGTTGAACAGAAGTTGTAATACAATACTTCCAATGTTGAATAAATATTTTATGTCTATACTAATCAACAAAGAAATTCGAATAAGAAACACTTAACAATGCCACGCCGTCTGTTTGGTAACGTCAAAATGCATATTGCAACGCATTATTCACGTCTCACATGCCACTATATTATTACAAATTTACCATATACTATATACACTCAAACTGTCTCAACTCATTCACTCTTTGCACTGTATTTTTCGAAAAAATATTTATTATAAATAAATATACAGTAAAAGAAAAACAAAACAACAATGACTCACTTTTTTCGGTCTTTGACATGCTCATCGAACGTTCCGTTTTGCGCCAATGCCGGTACCACGTTTTCGATTGGAAGAACTGCAATAGACTGGAAGTTGTGCTGCGTTGTCCGCCATCCGTGCTTTGTTGCAACAGTTGCTGCTGCTGCTGCTGCTGCTGTTGTTGCTGTTGCAATTTGCCTGTTGTTGTGGTTGTCGTTTTTGTCGTCGCTGTGGTTTTCGTATAGACGGTCATGGTCTCCATACGTTTGGCGACGCGTTCAATTTCGGACGAACGACACGACGAGGTGTCCTCCAACGAGGAGCTGCGCCGCTTCGCGCCACGACCCAAACACACACAGCTACGCAGCATTGTGCTAGGGATAGCAAGGGCAAGTGTGGATGGCTGTGTGTGTGTGGGAGTGCGTAAGTGCGCTTGTTATTGTTTTTTTATTGTTTATTTACTTTATGTACCTTAGTGTTGTGGGTAGAAATATTTGTATATTTTTTCTTTGTTGTTGTAACTACTTATGCCTGTGTTTCGTTGTACGTGCACTCATTTATGCCGCATGGTCATGGTTTGTTGTGTAATTTTCTTGTAATTCTGGTGTTCTTTACAACTTTTTTGGTTTCATGTCACTCTTAAGTACTAGTGAGTGACGTTTGGTGGTGCGCCGCTTTGATGGCCGCGTGTAGGAACAGGTGGGCGCTCTTGTGGTCAACTAGGGTGTAAAGACACCCGCGTGCCGTTGACCGGCCGTTGTTGTAGATTGCGCGCGTGGGCTCTTCGCACTTACATTTTTTTGTTATTTCTTTCTTTATTTTTTTATTATTTTTTGGTTTCTTTTGTTTGTATGTTATGGAATTTCAGCTTTCTTACACCTGCGCGATTATATTTAATATAGATTGTATTGATATTTATTTCTAGGGCTTTAATGGTGTGGGATTTAAAGTTTTTGGATTATTTTTTTAGAATTTTTTGAAATATTTTGATTTCAAGCCTAAAATATATAAATAATTAATATATAATAAATTAATATAAAATTTTATAAAATTATTTAAAATAAATTAAGCAAAAAATTTAACAAAATTATAATCAAAGTATGCTTAAAAAAGTTAGAAATATTTTCTATTAATTATTAATTTATAAATTTTAAATTTTTAATATTAGCTTTTTATAAAAGAAATATTTTTATTATATTTAATTTTGAATTTATGAATTTAAAATTTTTTTTATATAAAAGTCCGACACTTAAACGAATTTTGACTTCAAGCCTAAAATATATAAATAATTAATACAAAATAAATTAATATAAAATATTATAAAATTTATTTAAAATAGCTTAAGCAAAAAATTTAACAAAATTATACTCAATATTCACTTCTAGGGCTTTAATGGAAAAATTTTGACTTCAAGCCAAAAATCTATAAATAATTAATATATAATAAATTAATAAAAAATATTATAAAATTTATTTAAAATAAATTAAGCAAAAAATTTAGCAAAATTATACTCAAAATATGGTTAAAAAAGTTAGAAATATTTTAATTTTAAATTTATAAATTTCAAAAATTTTATATAAGCTTTTTATAAAAAAAATATTTTTAATATTTTTAATTTTGAATTTATGAATTGAATTTTTTTTTATAAAAGTCCGACACTTAAACGAATTTTGATTTCAAGCCTACAATATATAAATAATTAATATATAATAAATTATTAAAAACAAGTAAGGAAGGGCTAAGTTCGGGTGTAACCGAACATTTTATACTATCGCAATTTATTTATTTAACTTTATTTTTTATATTATATAATACACAATTTGACCCACATATTCGTCATATATGTACATTGTATAAAGTCCATTGAAAGTTGGAAACCATAATATTAGGTTAGAAGCACCGAGGTCCTCGTGTTCGATATATGGGGCCTTAAAAACCTATGGTCCGATTTCGGCGATTTTTAGAATGGGGCTGCCACACTATTAACATAGTATTTGTGCAAAGTTCTGCACCGGTATCTTCACTAGTGCTTACTTTATATATTGTAAAGTAAACGATTCAGACTGTCTTCAAAGTTCTGGTATATAGGAAGTAGGCGTGGTTGTGAGGCGATTTGGCCTATTTTCACAACATATCATTGGGATGTAAGGAAAGTATTACAAACCAAGTTTCATTGAAATCGGTCGAGTAGTTCCTGAGATATGGTTTTTGACCCATAAGTGGGCGACGCCACGCCCATTTTCCATTTTGTAAAAAAATCTGAGTGCAGCTTTCATCTGTCATTTCTTATGGGAAATTTAGTGTTTCTGACGTTTTTCGTTAATGAGTTAACCCACTTTTAGTATTTTTCAACCTAACTTTGTATGAGAGGTGGGCGTGGTTATTATCCGATTTCTGTCATTTTTGGGCTGTATAAGGAAATGTCTAAAGAAATTGACTGCAGAAAGTTTGGTTTATATAGCTCCATTGGTTTGCGAGATATATACAAAAATCCTATTTGGGGGCGGGGCCACACCCACTTCCCCAAAAAAATTACATCCAAATATGCCCCTTCATAGTGCGATCCTTCATAACAAATTTTAAAAATTTTAAAATTTTTTCCATAGCTTTATTTATGGCTTAGTTATGGCACTTTATGTGTTTTCGGTTTTCGCCATTTTGTGGGCGTGGCAGTGGTCCGATTTTTCGAAAGCAACCTTCCTATGGTGTCAAGAAATAAGTGTGCCAAGTTTCATCACGATATCTTAATTTTTACTCAAGTTACAGCTTGCACAGACGGACGGACGGACGGACAGACAGACATTCGGATTTGAACTCCACTCTTCACCTTATCACTTTGGTATATATAACCCTATATCTAACTCGTTTAGTTTTGGGTGTTACAAACAACCGTTATGTGAACAAAACTATAATACTCTCTTTAGCAACTTTTGTTGCGAGAGTATAAAAATGGTTAAAAAAGTTAGAAATATTTTTATTTTAAATTTATAAATTTTAAAAATTTTATATCAGCTTTGTATAAAAGAAGCTGACTGAAGACTTAGACACTTTAGTTGAACGATTCACGGAATCTTATCAGCAAGCATTGGCAAGGTCATGTCCTCTTACTCGCAGTAAGGGAAGAATTAGGCCCCAATGGTGGTCCCCCGAGCTTAAGAAATCTCAGAAGGATTGCAGGAAGCAATTCAATGTAGCAAAACTATCCCAAGAAGAACAGGAATGGGACCGCTACCACAGCCTTCTGAGGTCATACAAAAAGGAAATCAGGAAATCTAAACGTAATTCGTGGAAATCCTTTTGTGAAGAAATCGAGACCACGGCAGAGGCGTCTCGGTTAAGAAAAGTAATAGCGAAATCTGCACATAACATTGGGTACCTTCAAAAGCCGGACCAAAGCTGGACGGAATCCAGTGAGGAAACCCTAAAAGTACTTATGGATACTCACTTCCCGGGCAGCTCAGAAAGCTTCACCGCGGAATATACATATGATTCTGAAATTGAGCCAGATCCTAATATGGCCGACTTAATATCAGAAGACAAGATAAGATGGGCTGTTAATAGCTTCAAGCCTTTTAAATCACCGGGACCTGACGGCATATTCCCGGCTCAACTACAAAAATCGATAAGTTACACAATGGGTTGGTTAACAACCATTCTCGAAGGGACTCTCCGATTGAACTTTATTCCTTCACTATGGAGGAAAGTGAAGGTAATTTACATACCTAAAGCGGGCAAAAGCTCTCACAGCAGTCCAAAGGACTTTAGACCAATCAGTCTTTCCTCATTTCTACTGAAAACGTTGGAAAGACTTATAGAAACTTACATAAGAAGCAGACTACCTCCAGAAAGGTTAGCAGTTTCGCAACACGCGTACTCCAAAGGAAAATCCACGGAAACAGCTTTAAACTCTGTGGTGACAGAGATTGAAAGGGCCCTGGAGGTAAAGGAATACGCTCTCATTACTTTCCTGGATATAGAGGGAGCTTTTAACAACATCCAGCCTAAGGCCATTATCAGCGCGCTTAAAGATCTGCATGTGTCGGAATCACTCACGAAGCTTATAGAACAGATGCTTCTATGCAGGTTCATAACTTCAACACTGGGGGTTTCAACGATGTGTAGATCTGTCCGTAGGGGTACACCTCGAGGGAGGCAGTGCTATCCCCCTTCTATGGATCTTAACAATGAACAGTATGTTGTTACATCTAGAGAAGGGGGGTGTACATGCTGTGGCTTACGCTGATGATGTGGCGGTTTCAATTAGAGGAAAATTCCCAAGTATCCTCGCGGACCTTATGCAAACAAGGTTAAATGAGTTAAATCGATGGGCTAAATCTTGTGGATTAAGCCTGAACGCAAGTAAAACTGAGGTAGTGCTGTTTACTAGGAAACACAAGATTCCAGAGTTCACACCACCATCAATAAATGGCACATCACTAACAATAAGTGAGAAAGCAAGCTATCTGGGACTAATTTTAGACAGGAAGCTATCGTGGAAACCAAACTTGGAAGCTAGGGTAAGGAAGGCGGCTTTGGCCTTATACACCTGCAAAAGGATGGTCGGATCAAAATGGGGACTAACACCCCGCATATCGCATTGGCTCTACACAGCTGTAGTAAGGCCGATTATGACATACGGTATATTGGTCTGGTGGCCAATAATCGACAAGAAGTACGCAGTAAAGAGCATGGGTAGCCTACAAAGAGCGGCATGTATATGTATCAGCGGAGCTCTCAGAACAACGCCGAGCCAGGCGTTAGAGGCCATTCTGCACTTACTGCCTATAGACATATTCTGTAAGCAACAGGCGGCGAAATCGGCACTTAGACTGAGAGAATCCTCACTACTGCGAACCTGCAACAGAGGACATTCTAGTATACTCGGCAAGTTCCCATTTCTACCAAATAGGACGGATTTTCGCAATCCTATAGAAATGAATCTAAAATCTGAACTATATATATCATTCCCCTCTAGAGAGGAGTGGGATATGGGAAAAGTGGACAAAGATTCAGCGATAAGTATCTACACGGACGGGTCAAAACTAGACAAACGAGTTGGAGGTGGGGTATTCTCAGAAAAACTAGATACCAGAATCGCCTTCCGGCTACCGGATCATTGCAGTGTGTTCCAAGCAGAAATCACTGCAATCAAAGAAGGCCTTCTCGTTCTGTCAAAAAGAGTGTTAGCGGCCAGACAGATATTCATATTCTCGGATAGTCAAGCGGCTTTAAAATCATTAAAGTCTCGTAGAATATCTTCTAAGATAGTGAAAGAATGCTTGGATTTATTATTGACAATGACGTCATATTTCACGATATACCTACAATGGGTCCCAGGGCATAGTGACATCCCTGGGAACTGTGTAGCAGATGAACTAGCCAGACTAGGCACCACACTGCAGTTGGAGGCCGATAAAGAGGCAATCTATATACCTCTGGCAACCTGCAAATACTTAATCGATAAACATGCAGTAGATACGGCTGAATCAAAATGGAAACAAGTAACGACTTGCTCCGTAAGTAGACAAACGTGGCCAGAGTGGAATAAGAGCCGCACTTGCCGCTTATTGAAATTTAAGAGGAATGAAACAAGAACCCTTATAGGGGTATTAACGGGACACTGTCTGATTGGGAGACACGCCAGCAGACTAGGCCTACCGTTCAATGATTACTGCAGGAGCTGCCAAGAAGAAGAAGAAGAGGAAACGATTACACATCTTCTTTGTGGATGCAAAGCTCTGTACAGGAAAAGAATCGCAACTATTGGACGCGGTTTTCTCGAGGATGTGGGCGAAGTTGCTCATGTCAAATTGTGTGAACTTTTTCACTTTATTAGGACCACAGGGTGGTTTAAAGATGACTCGGTAGTGTGAGGGATCTCAGTCCCAGTGGTATCACAATGGGCCTCCCAAAGGCCTAGGTGCGTCGTTTTGACAACCACTCAACCTAACCTAACCTTTATAAAAGAAATATTTTTATTATTTTTAATTTTGAATTTAGGAATTTTAAATTTATTTTATATTAAACCACGACACTCAACCAAATTTATTTGCGTAAACAACCACTTGAAATATATTTCACTCTTATCCTTCAATTTTCCCACACATTATAGTTACTAAAGTACATTTTTGCGAACACTTAAATGCATGTGGTTTTTGTAAATTGTATGCAAAATACAAAAACATAGTTTCAATTATTGTCGGCTTACAATTTTAATAGCATTCCGCCACATGTCAGAGACTCTGACACTTTGGACGCGAAAAAGCCAACACTACTATATATTTAATTGACATTTTCGTTAGAAAAAATGTGAATTTTTATGTTTTGTTATTTTTTTATTCTTTTTATATGTATTTATGTAGTACAAGTGGATTAAAGTGTTTGAAGCCAGCAACCAACAACACGATTGATATTTTGTGATATTTTGTATACAATTATGTCGAAACAAGTATATACATATGTCTATGAAAATCATATATACACAGCTTTAGCCACTCATGTCGTCCAATCCATATGTCATTAACTATTAATATATATGCTGATTTATATATACGCGCATACAAAGTAAATTTGAAATTAATTTTTTATTTAACGCATTGACGCGGCAATTTAATTCTTGTCATTCCGGTAGATAATCACTTTGCCACATTTGTGTCAATCACTCACTTTGCGGTATTTAACTCATTAATTATTCAGTGTTGCGTTGGAAATATTTATTGTCGGCTGAAAAAGAAAAAATATAATTTTGTTAAACGTGAAATAATTTAAATTTTTAATTATTTTACATATACGCATACTAATAGTTAATTTTTTTTGTTAATATTGAATTTAATTAAAATAGAGCTATGACAATATACTAAAATAGCTTAATGAAACTTAAGTTCTGGAAAGAATTTAAGACAAATTATTCGAAACTCGAATTTGATTTTTATTATAAATTCTTAAGAAACAAATATTTAAGATTATACCAAACCATAATTTGGACTGAACTGAATATTTCTATAACTGATTAAGTCGACTTAAGCAACTTTAACATATTAGAAGATATATACTGTGCCCAAAAAATAAGGTGACATTGTGTTTATTTTGAAAATTCTTTATTTATTCTTCCAAATCAATTTCATACCCTTCAAAGTAATTCCCTCCCGATGCAATGCACTTATGCCAACGGATGTTCCAATCTTCGAAACACTGGTTGTAGTCACTTTCGGGGATGGCCTTCAGTTCCGCCTTCGCTGCGGCTTGAATCTCCTCTATCGTATAAAAACGGTGTCACCCGGAACGGTCTTTTGAGCTTGGTGAACAGCCAGAAGTCGCACGGCGCCAGATCAGGTGAATACGGTGGTTGCGCAACGATATGGGTTGAGTTTTTGGCGCCTTTTTTCCAAAAAATTCAGTGTTTTCGGTACCAGTCGAGATTTGACACGCTTGAGGCCCAAAACATCCTTCAAAATGGTATTGGCTGAGCCTTTCGATATGCCAACTTCATCAGCAAGGTCTCTAATTGTTAATCGACGGTTTTTCAACGCCAAATCTTTGATTTGTTGAAAGTGAGCTTCGTCAGTTGAGGTTGATGGTCGCCCTGGATGCTCTTCGTCTTCGACACGTTCACGGCCGGCTTGGAACTCACTATACCACTTGTAAACATTTTTTTAGACATAGCCTCATCACCAAAAGCTTTCTGCACCATCCTCAACGTATCCGCAGCAGAAAATTGATTCCGTAAACAAAATTTAATGCAAATTCTTTGCTCAACAAATTTCGACATCGCAAAAAACGAAAAACTCACTTTTAGCAGCTCACAAAACGACACGTATCTCAAACTCTAATGAATATTTTGACATGAAATTTGACATAAATGTGACTGACAGTACTACCAACCTAAAAAACAGTACCACTTATGTTATGTATCTTATGAAAACATACAATTTAGCCCATATTTTTAGCATAAAACCCACTAGAATAAGGAAAATCATTATGCATAGTATATGGTAGTTGAGGTCATTCCTGGACTGATATATACGATATAAAGCTAAACTAATAACTTCACCTTGAAAACCCCAATATTCGGTACATGAGAGCTTGCGGAAGTGATGCCACGATTTTTATCATTTTTGGCACTGAGACACATTATTAAGAGAGAAATATTCCCTTTGAATTTCTATAAAATATCTGAAATATTCGTAATATTATGGTAACAAATAATCCACAGCTGCTGAGGTCTTCAAGTCCGAAGTCTCGGGCCTTGAAAAGTTATAGTCCGATTTCCATAATTTATAAATTCGAAGCAGTATTTGTTCAAAATTTTATTCACATATCTTCAAAGGTTCTCTATATTAGAAAGTGAAAGAATCAGCTGGAATTCAAAATTGTGTTACATGCAAAGTAGGCGTGGTTGTAAACCGATGTCTCTCATTATTCATGCGTGCTATCAGAATTTCAAGAAAATAGTACGCAACAAATTTCATTCAAATCGGTCGAGTAGATTGTGATAAAATTTTTATTTGGTTTTTAATAATTTTCAATATAACCTTTGCATGAAAAACCAAACCGGGAGAAAAGGGATCGATTCGCTGAAAAAATTCGACAGAGCGGGAATGAACACACGGTTCGTAGGAAGAAACATGTGACTAATGGCCCGTTTGTTTGAGCGCGCCATATAAAGAGACTAATTTTGAAGCTTTTAAGGACTAGTTACTGTATACACAACCTTAATTATTTATAAATCACTTTAAAACTAATTAATTTCCAATTATACATTAAAGGTATTGTGTTGTGGACTACTTCATTCCCCATTGTACCCAATTGAGACTACTCCAAGTGTACTCTCTTTATACAATTTGTATGGTTTGTATAGACAGTACAAACAGATTCTACTCAGACAAAGGATACCAAAATTGTGTTCATTCATTCTGTATGTAATATTCTATATAATATAATGAAATACTGCCTACTATGACCTAATTCTACTCCTAGCTCTCACTAGTTATTAGTAGTAGCAAAACTTACATAAAAACCGTAAAGTTTCTAACTCAAATTACAATCAAGAGCAATGCAATTAAAAAATTAAAATAATTAATTTTCCACTAACACTCAAATAATCAATCTCAATTAAGTTCTATACCATTCAATAAGTGTAACTCTAAACAGCTAAATCCTTAAACAATTAATTATTTAATTAGTTATTGACGTATCCGGCGGCAAAATGCACTTTCCGCAATGAATACATGGTAAGCAAAGCACCGCAAAAGCCAAATAAGCACACAAATTGAATATGAGTTTACTTTAAATGGCAAAATAATCCCATAAAATTCGAAAATTGAAACGTTAAAACAACAACAAAAATATAAATATAAAACCAATGCAACCCTTAATTTGTACACACAAAACTCTGAACCAACATTCATAATACATAAGCATAAATACCTTTTTTTGAATTTTTTACACCATTAACCTAGAAAATTATTTCCAACAACATTTTTGGCGCACCACTTAAAAGTTACCAAGTTAAATAGAGCATAACAGCGCAAGGTATGAATGGTGGAAAAAAAATCAATACAACTGCCAGCGAAAGCATAAAACAACAAAAGCAACGGTATAACAATGAAAAATGCTACAAAATTTCGAAAACATTTGGAGCACAAATTTTATAAAGGTGTATTTGTGTGTAGGACTGTGGTTGCGGCATGTTTTGTTTGTTGGAGCGCACACAAAAGTTGAACGCCAAGCTTTTGAGAAAAGTTTCCAGGTGGCAGCGCGTAGAGTTTATCGGCGTTTGAAACGGACAAACAGAGTAGAAAATTTCCGATTTCACGGAAAAGGTGAAATAAGGATTATTAAGTTGCTTGAAACAAGCAAGCAGTTGGCGGCTGATAAGCTTTAGCGCGAAGAAAAGCGCCAAAGCGTCATGAAAGCAAAAGTAAAACATTAAGTGCACGCCAACGCATGGCCATAGAAAATATGGAAACTCACGCAAAAGCTAATTTAAATACGCGAACAATGCGAGGACAGTTTGATATAAAAGTAGAATCCTTAATAGGATACTGCTTAACAGATGAGAGTAGATTACCCAACAACCCAAGTATTCAGTATTATTTATAGAACAATCAGTCGATATTTGTATCGAATATGCTGTCGAGACTTAAAATCTGGGAAAAATATAGGATGAGTGTCAATCTCTCGGTGTATTTTTCAGGTGAAAATAGCTATTATCAAGTCCGCTCGTCTGAAGGTAGACCTTTACGGTTAAATTAAATCTGTTCGTCTTTGTTCTGCCTTCAAGCAGGCTCGTGTACTAGTTCGAGAGCTCGCAATTTGGTTGGTCATACTCAAATGTCCTCACAATCAGGTAAAGGAACATTACTTCCATCGACCTGGATTGAAGAAACGGATTCCTCGTATTCTATATATATTTCGCTGTTGACTTCGTTTCGGATTTTGGAGAAGGCCCAACTCCTCAAATTAATACTACTCCTGCCATCATTCCTAATCCCTTTATTACAATTTGTAAAGAACTGGATCGATCGTCTTCTAATAGAATTTTCGTAAGCTCTCCCATCTTAAGCTCTTCAAGATTACATACTTCAGACCTTCTATTTCCTACTTTCGACAGTTCTATTGCTTTTTTCGACGCGCCACAGGCAGTAAGTCTTTTCGAATTTTAAATGTCTTCTCGGTATACAGGGGCTGAGAAATCAGATGAATAGGTCCCAGATGCTTTCTTTCAACGAATCAGATGGAGCACTGCTCTATGTAATTCCGATTGTCGAACCCATGAGTTACATAGCCTTTTAAGCAATTTTTATAGAAACTGGAAGGTCTTCAAAATTATATATTTTATTCTAATTTTCCAACTTTCGACAGTTCTTTTCCACTATTCCACACTCAAGGTACAAAGGGTTGGATCGCTGTTCCATGTAAAACCGGACAGCCGTCCAGGTCTCCTCGTACTATGTAATTTCCAGTTCCTAAATTGTTTCAGACCCCAACGCGTTCCATTTTCAGAAGGTTTCATCACAGAGCTCAATGCTTTAATGGTATAACGAAGAAGGTCTTCCTTGCCAAGAGTGTCTAAGACATGTAACAAATTTTTGATAGAATGCTTGATTAGGTTATATTCTTTCGGCGATTTTCGCAGAATTTCGTTTCTGGGAAGACTTCTAAAAAGTTAATGAAATGAGGTTTACAAAAATAAAATACTTTACGCGTAATTTTCCAACCGACTGTATCGATATCCAAACACTAAAATCCGCCATCATTCACGCATTCATTCATGCCGTCACTCACACAGCGTTGACGGCACGATTTTCGCTTTTCCATCTTCCGGCTACTTTTTCAGCCGCTAAACGGAAATGCGATTACCATCGCACGGCCACGGCATATAGGCACATACCACTAAACCATTTTTTTCGTAAAATTATTTACACTGCCGGTTTGTGTCCTTTCCAAGGCATAGGCGGCTAGTTAATAGACTACGGAGAATAGGCTACGGATTTAGGTTGTGTTTTGATTGAATGCCTGTCCACCTCCTGCCGCTTTCTATAGTGAGTGTGCGTTGGCCTTATTTTGACATTTGCATATTTTCTTCAATCTTATTTTCACGTTTCCTTTTTTGCTTTCTTTTATGTCGCTTGCAGTTTGTTTCTCTTCTATTAATTTCGAAACAAGTATTTTCGCGTAGTGCCATAAATGTTCTCATTATGTTCGCTGCGCGCTGATTAAATGAGCCAAAAAAATTGAAATAAAAAATGAGAATTTATGCGCGCAAATAAATTTATGTCGGCGTCTGCGTCTCGTTGCAGGCACATAAAATACGGCTGTCGTCTTAGCGCGGCAACAATCAGCACTTTAAGTGCCTACAGTACTTGGAAATTTGATATACCACTTAACTTTTGAAGTCGGATTTTTTGGTTAGCACTTCAAGCCGTGGTTTATGTGTGGGTGTTGATAGGTAGTAGGTTAATCGAGGGCAGTCAATTTCGTTGATGTGTTCAGGATTTTTGCGTATCAGAGATTTTTAATTAGAAAATTAAGCGTAAGAACTCAAGCTAATAATCCTAAAAGAGGTGAGGACCTCGAGATACCTATATGCTTTTGGCCCAGTTTCGACGGTTAATGGGCGTGTTGAGGGTTTTTTTTCGTGTTGGATCTACATCTGGAAGTTTAAAGTCGAGGGGACAATTTCTTTAGAAAAATAGCTCTAAAATAGAATCCAATATGTGAATAGAGATCGGAAGACAAAATAATGCATAGGTTTTCCATATGTTACACTATGTTAGACTACAGTGGGACCAACTCCTATCATCCTCGATGCAAAGCTGGCAAGATCCAAGGCCTTATAACCAAAGTAGGATCTCAAACGTTGGATTGATTTAGGCAAAGTTCTCTGGAGAGTTCCAGATATAGTCCTACGGCTAAAGTTTCTCGTAAAAAATGACGACTCTCCGAAGCACCGGCTCCGAAGGACAATTAATTATTTCACTGACCATTCCTTAACCAAAGTCGGATCTCAAACGTTGGATACCTAAAATTGTATAAAAAACCTGACAAGTTGTAGATCTTAAATTCTTTCTTTCAAAAGACGAGTTCTAGATCTAAACTTACGAAGGAATAAGGCAGCTCGTAAATTCTTTCTTTCAAGAAATGCCTAGGACTCTCCGAACAATCGGACAGTTCTAGATTTTGTCATACTGCTTATTTTTCTCCCAAAAGATGACTAGGACGCTCCGAACCACCGATTCCGAAGGAGCAATTATTTCACTGAAAATTCCTTAACCAAAGTTGGATCGAGTTAGCCAAAAGTTTTCAAAAATCGGACGAGTTCGAGAACTAGACCTTCGAAGGATTAAATCAGCCCTTAAATTATTTCTTTCAAAAGATGCCTAGGATTCTCCGAATCCCCGACTTCGAGGGACCAATTATTTCACTTTATCATCGCACCCTGTATTTTAATCAGCGCAATGTCAAGCACTAACTAATATCCCAGCAAAGTAGTTTCGCCACGATAATTCCCACATAAACAACAACAGCAACTATCATTCATATGTCAATGTACTCACCGCGCTGCTGGGCAACAAACTCATCAGCTCAGCTAAATGACCAAAAAGCCAATAAGCCACAGGCATTGTCATTGTCAACGCCATGAACGTCATCAGCGCCCACAGAAACAGTGGAGCACCGCAACGGCTAATGACTTTATCACCCATTACCATAGTTACGATCAATTAAGTTAAATAAGCGGTAATGCGACTGCGAAAGCAGCAGCGACTGCATTTGACTGATAGCCGTATGCAAGAGCTGCGTTGCTCGGCAGCAGAGTTGTTATAATCATAGCTTTGCGGCTGCATCATAAGCACTAGTTATACTCGTATCTATGGTGCACATTGCCATTGCAATTGTTTTTGTGTTTGGTTAATTGTTTGTTACGAGCACAACAAATGACAGCAACACCAGCAGCTGGTGTATGCCAAAGTCAGTAGACGCTCAGATAAATACTCGCTGACGAATTTAAGTGTCTGTGGATAGCTGCTGCTGCTGCTCAGTTAAGTATTCTATATGACAGATTGCGTGCGCTCAGCCGCTGGCTTAAGCATTTAATGCGGGTAGGAATTATTCTAATCACTTAATTTACTAAAGACATATGAGATTTTGAAGTTAGGGATTTTACCGATTTTATTGTGGTCATATAAGAGGATTGGGATAAGAAGCTGGCAAATCACTTGTTGGTCTCATATCCTTTTCGCACAGGAGCTAATTAATCAATTAAACGGTCTTTTCTCGATTAAAGCGCTGATTTAGATCGATTTACTATACAAAATAAAAATCTCTATTTTCTACAATGATTTTTAATCGAATGTGGAAATAATGGCTGTGGTTTTTGAGAAAATAGCAATCAGCTTTTGAAACTTACCAACATCTTATGAAAAGCAAAAACCAAAATGTCTAACAGCTGATCGCTTATCGAGTAGCCTGCAGAGCGAAGGGCTAAAACTGGTTTTTCAATTAAAATTTTAATTGATCATTAATTTGGCTGTGGGCAAAGGATATTAGCCAAAATTCAGACTGCTATGATTTAGTTGCTGCGTTTCTCAATAATTCTCAACCAGTTTATAGATTCTTTCATGATCTTTACATTTCTCAAATATATGTACTGTGCATTACTCAGGGATGCTCAAACATTAGAAAAATATAGCGAACCATTAATAATTAATTTGGTGGAAATAATAAAAGCAAACAAATATTAATAAAGTTAGTTGGAAAGTGTTCTGTGAGATTTTCAACTACACCGTCATTCCATATTTTTAGGATAAGGTCATGTAGTTCATGGAGAATTTGTATTTCTTCACCAGAATTCGTTAATCAATATTAAGGAATGATTTCACCCTGTGTAGTCATAAAAATTACATTGTGTCCACAAAAGTTTCTCATTTTGAAATAGAGCTGATAGTTGAAGCTCTAAATGTTTGTAACATATTATTTTTGAGAAGTGTCTGAACCCTAACGAATCGTATCAATCTTTAAAATTGGATAGTGTCTTCTACGTTGAAACCAATAATAACTTATGAAAAAATTACAAAATTTCGGTTCATTACTTTTCTTAGAGCATCAACAGCAGAAAATATAACTCAGCATCAAACTAATAACTGGCTTCTCTGAGATAACGTTAATTTTGATGAGCTAGTCTCAAGCTCTCCACTGAGTTTACCATTCTAAAGGCCGAATTGAGTATAGCAATAATACTCCTGATTTTACTAAAAATCGACTATGAAGCCTTTCTACTTTTTCCAATTTTATTCGCAGGGATTCTTCTGATATCCAAAACCAAAAATATGTAACAGCTGATCGATTATCGAGTAGCCGGCAGTGCGAAGGGCAAAAACTAGTTACTCAATTAAAATTTTAATTGATCAATTAATTTGACTGTGTGAAAAGGCTATTCGATTATTATTAATAGAATGTGCGAACATAACTAAATGAATTTGAATCAAATTTGGTAAAGAGGCGCTATGTTCGATTTTATTTTTTTATGTTTTAAGTATGACAGGTTACAGGTTTTTGGTTATTTGGTTATCGTAGGGGCGTGGGCGATAGCAACATCCGGATACGAACTTTACTCGTGACCCTGATCACTTTGGTATATATAACTCATATCTAACTCGTTTAGTTTAGTTTAGGACAAACAACAAGCATGTGGACAAAACTATAATACTCTCTTAGCAACTTTTGTTGCGAGAGTATAAAAACGGCGGAAGCAAAGTTGTAGACCTTATCAATTAAAACAATCTATATTGCTTATCTTGCTATATTGAAAGGAAGGAAGGAAGAAAGGAAGGAAGAAAAGGAAGGAAGAAGGAGGAGGAAGGAAAGGAGAAAGAAAATTACGAAGATATCTATAAATCTGGAAGTTCTTATGAATTCAAAAATAGTTTAATGAGTCTTGGAAGCATTGGACAAAGACATATTTCTTAATTTACCGAGTGGGTATTAGGCAGCATACCGTCCCCTGGTTCTACAGTCAACCAGGCAACTCAAGCGAGTGTTATTATTATTATAACTCATTTCAAAGTCAGGAAAATATATTTTAAACATATTAGCTCTTAATTCACGCTTTTGTACGCTGAGGCAATCGAAACGAAATGAGATCAACAGGAGAACAATTTGGGAGTACTTTTTCTTTGTTTTTTATTGTTGGTAATTAAACCGCTATACCATATGTTAGAAATCTACATTTGAATGCTTGAACACAAACAAGCCGCTACTACACATAAGAGCAGTGTGCCTGCCACAAAAATTGGTATTTGAATTCCGACAGCGTTAATTGCTTTTTTAATTAATTCCGACATTTGCGATTATTTCGATGCACAGTTTTAGTGGGTGACACATGCACAAAGCTACTAAATACAAATACGACGACTTGCAAGCACATAGAAATATTTGTAGGTTATGTATTACATATATAGACACTGGGATATGGCGCACATCGCAGCAGTGAGCTCATTTAACTAAATATGAAACCCAGCGCAAACACACACATACCCACAATTATGCGACTGCCAAGCGACAATGTATTATGTAAATTTATATACAGACTAGAGGCATTCAAACTAGGTTACCTTTATACCTTTATACGTCTACACATTTATGCCCAGTATTTGATGGGTGAGAAAATCAAATTTCCGAAATACATTAAATGTGCAAGTTTTTTACGGCCCACTCATGCCAACATAGTGCTTGTGTGAACATAAAATTAATGGAACGCACACACGCAGACACACACACTCGCATAGCGACACACTTAACATAACAACGAAGGCGCTGATAGCGTTTTTAACGCCTTTAAGATGCCTAATTTAAATTACATGGAAAATATATTGTATAAAGTACGACATTTTGGTGAAATTTTGCCACAAGTCTTGAAAAGCTAATGGTAAAAGCATTTAAGACTGCGCTGGTACAATGAGCAGTGGATGTGGCGCCACAAACTAGGTTAAGCGCTATACGCAAGCACCAAGTACTTGAGACTGGTTGTTGTTGTGATACACGTATATGAATGGTGATTAGAAGAGAGAAGCTGCAGAACAAGGGTGGTGAGTAGAGTTTCACGCATCTAAGCGCTTTCCCGAATACTCGTATGTGTCTGTGAGTCTGCCTATGTTAACACGCATGCTTTTCGAACACTGCGTAAGTTCAGCATCAAAAAACGTAGCTGCTTTCTGCGTTTGCACGTACCTTAAGTGCTAGTAGACGCGTGCTAATGAAAGTACTTTACGCTTACTTAGATAAGTCTGATGAGCGTTAATGCGTATTATTGAACGCATAAATGCTTGCCATACACCAGCAAGTTTGGCTTAATTAAGGTTTTTTTTTGTTGTTTTCAATGAAAAGCTGAGCGTTGCTTGTGTTTAGTGCTCTAATTATATTTGGTGACATTTAAGATCAAATGAGTGCTATAATATATACATATACATATGTATATGAGTGCATATTTAAAAGATAACGAATAGGTAAGTGTGTCTTATCAGTCGGATTTTACATTGCTGTAATGATGTGTGATATTGGATAGATGTTAGCATCATAATAAAGTAAGCATGTTACAAGATACTATTTTTAATCTGATCTCAACAGGAACTTCTTCTCAGTATACGTATGTATCATCATATTATGTATTTGATGAGCTATCGCTACGAACTGCATGTCATTTCAGCCATTTAGGAATTCTGTAGAGGTATTTAGGATATTATGTAGTAAAAATCAAGAACATAAGGAAGTCCTTTACATTTTTTACATTAACAGAGGACATTTGAGTTATCATTCTAACTCAACATTTCTCTGTTAATATGATATTCTTTAACTTCATGATACATATAACGGTTAAGACCAAATTTTCTCTTTGAATCCATGATTCTGTAACTTAACAGTACTAATGGTATACTTGGCTAACATTTCTCTGTTAAATCGGCATTCTGCGTTACAAATGAACTAACATAACATGATATTCTTCCACTATTTCTTTCTTGGCCAAAATGTCTTTATAAATATGTGAATCTAAAACATAACAGTGCCAACAGAATTGTAGCTAACATTTCTCTGTTTATTCGTGATTATGTAACTTAACAGTTCTAACATATTTTTTACTAAAATTTCTCTGTTAATTCAGGTTTATGGAACTTAACAGTGGACACGATATTTTTTCAGGAATTTCTCTGTTAAAATGATCTTCTTTAACTGTTTGCTTTCTAGGCCAAAATGTCTTTATAAATCTGGGAATCTATAACTTAAAAGTGCCAATAGCATTTTGGTTAACATTATTCTGTTAATTCGTGATTAAGTAACTTGACGGTAATAATTGAAATTTTGGCTAACATATCTCTGTTAAAATGTGATTCTGTAACTTAACAGTGCATACGATATTTCTCTGTTAATATGATATTCCTTGACTTCGAGGCGCAAATTATCTTTTTGGATAAAATTGCTCAGAAATCTGTGGATCTGTAACTCAAGGGGTAACATGGGTTTTGTCGGGTAAAAAAATACCTAATTTCAATAATTTTTTAATGTAAAATATTGCTTATTTAATTGAAACTTTTTTCCATCTATCTATAAAATATATTTAAAGAATAATTTCTGAAATTAAAATAAAAAAATTAAAACTCCTCCATTGTGACGTCACTTCCGTTGACCCCTCGGAGAAAATTAGCGTCCGCGTTGTCAGCATAATTCCTGACAGGATCATTTAAAATGTGTCAGTGTTTTAGTTAAGACTATAAACTCGTGCTTGAACGAAGGAAAGACAAAAAAATTGGAATTTTGGCAGATATTTTTCCAAAAATAATAAAAATTTCGGTAACATTTGCTTGACATTTTATTTTTTTTTAAATAGTAGTAATTGAAAAAAAAATCCTTCATCCACACACGTGTAAATTGTATCACGAACATCTGTGCAATATTTCATCAAGATCGGTTGAGTAGTTTTTGAGAACATTTGACAACCGACTTTGAAAACACGGTTCCGAGAAAAACACGTTTAAAGTTTTGAGTAACAATAATTTAGGAAAATATTCTAGAGATATTGTAAAAATTAATAAGCCAAAAAATCGATTTTTTTAACACACGACACCCATTTAAACCCTTAAGAGAACCAACTGAATTCCTGGGTAATATTTCTCTGTTAAAATGCGATTCTTTAAATTAACAACAGTACATAGAGTTTTGGTTAACATTTCATCATTTTTACCTGGAACTATAGCCAACCAGTAACTAACAACATTGAAGGTAAGTATTTCTCTGTTAAAATGTGATTTTGTAGATATAATAAAATAAAGTCTGTACCATTATATAACCTAAAAATGACCAATAAACGTCAAAATTAAAGAAAATGCCCGAGATATATTTTATCTAATTCTACTGCAGTTATTGTATTGTTAGTAAAGATAATAAACTGTATACCTAATATTTTTAGAATCATCTCAAAGGGTATTCAACATTTGGTACTCATATATCCACATACTAGACAATATTCTTTTATTAATTACTTTAATATTGTCAAGGAGTCGTGCACATATCAATTCAAATTCAAATATCTATCTTGAAATCGAATGATTGGACTACAGACTTGAGGTTAAGAATTTAAATATGTATATCAGACACAACTATATCTGGCTGACATTTCTATCATGAAAAATGCTTTATCCTCGAAAATTTAACAGCATTCAGACTGAAGAGCGCCTACAAATCTTTACCAAAAATATTTTCATATTATAACTCGCTATGTGCTCAAACTCCCATCACGCTTATTGTTCCAAATAAACCCACATCGCACAATATTATTTATGCCGGTTGTGCATTGACTCATATTCCTGTGATTTAGTATTGTGCGCTGTATTAATTCCACGATTAAGCTGGATTTTCACAATAGAATATAAATTGAATTAGTTAAACCCAAATGACAAGCACTTAATGCTATGCACTGAATATTAATTGAAATGGGCACTGAAATGCAAATTATCTGTTAATTAAATTTATGTTACCGCTGCTTAATTACAAATTTTAACATATAAAACAATGGGCAACAACAATTTAAATTGTTGTGGTTTTGGGGAGATTTACTCGAATTTATACAATAAACTTAATTGGAAATGGTTCAACAAATTTTAAGTATGACACCATGGCGTATGCGTAAAATTTTTTGGTATTTTATTATTTTTCATGGACTTTTGTGCTGTGAACTAAATAAATAATTAGTAAATGTTAATTTTATATAAATAAAATCAAATTTAATACAATTATTACAATGAATGAATCGAATTTCCGGCATATGTGACTACTACAACTCGTATTAGGCATGTGTAGAGCGGAAGCTTTGTAGATAATGAAACTATATAAGACATTTAAGCGCCAACAATTCATAATTATGATATTGAAAGAAGCTTTTAAGCAATAATAAATTATATTTTCGTCTACAGAAAGCATGTAAACGGAAACAAGTCCTTAAAAAACATTGATTCGCATAAAACACATTAAATCTGTCCCTTTTATTCAACTATTGCAGTAAAATACTTAACCAAAAATATATGTACAACATTGTTATCAAATATTTAATACAAACCCAAAGAAGTTGAAATTAATTTTGTGACAAATGTTGGTCAAATTTGTTGCGGATACGCATGTGGACCGACAACAGAAGATATTTATTTATGTTGAAGTGTTATTACTCACTCAATATAGTATGTAAAGACTGAATGTGAAGCACACACAAGCAATTAAATTGACAGATTGTGTAAATAACAATAAGTGGAAAATGTCTATGCGTAACTGCAAATGGGTAACAGTAAATAATTGTGAATACCCAGTTAAGATTTTCAGATAAATATTAAGCAAAGGAAATTTTTTAAAGCTTTAAGAAAACGTTTGCGAAAAAGATATTCGAAAATAATGAGCTTTAACTCATAATATTGATTATTAAAAGAGTCAAATCATAAATAGTAAGTTTCGATACTTTAATATAAATAACATTCCGCCTAAAGGTAGGCAACGATTTTTTTTTAATTTTGTTGATCTCATATATTTTCAAAATAGCAAACATATTTGCAGTGACTTTTCAATGTGTTATAAATCAGACCAACTCAGTTAAAAATAGCTTTAAAGCGTTGAAAAATGTTTTAAGGGGTTACATGGGTTCAAAAAATTGATTTTTTTTCTAATTCATTTCTACAACATCTCAAGAATTTCAAGTCGATCCGAATAATAGTTTCGGAGATAGAGGCTTTGGAAGGTGTGTGCTCCAAGTCAGGTATTGTTGTTACTCAAAACTTTAAACGCGCTTTTCTCGGAACTGTGTTTTCAAAGTCGGTTATCAAATGTTCTCGAAAACTACTCAACCGATCTTGATGAAATTTTACACATATGTTCGAGATACAATTTATTCGTGTTTGGGCGAAGGTTATTTTCAATTACAACTATTTAAAAAAAATCAAAATGTCAAGCAAATTTGACCGACATTTTTTGGAAAAATGTCTGTCAAAATTCCAAATTTTACTCTTTTTGTCTTTTCTTCGTTCAAGCACGCGTTTATGATCTTAACTAAAAAATTTATTTTTGATTTTTTTTCATTTTGAATGATCCTGTCAGGAGTTATGCTGACAAAGCGGACGCTAACGTCACTAGAACTCATACTTTTTTTTGGAAAATTTCAGAAATCATTCTTTAAATATGTATCTATAAGACAGACAAAGTTTGAATTAAATAAATAATTTTTTACATAATTAAAAATATTGAAAATAGGCCATTTTACCCAATAAAACCCATGTAATCCCTTAATGGTCCGGGTCAGTTCATCCATTTCATCTTAAAGCAATTTTATTTTTGGTTTAGTTCCTTCAATAAACCATTTGTGGGAGAAATCGTTCATTAGGAAACTAAAAATCTGATTTTATTACTTGAAGTGTATTAAGTATGCGCCCAAATGTAGGCAATGATTTTCCAAAATTTACAGTTTTATTATACGCAATAAAACATTGCATACATTTAGGATCAAAGATACTTCAACAGGTGAACTAAAAGGCAGATTTTATTACTGAGTGTTTTAAAAATGCTGGTAAGCCTAGGCTAATATTTTCTAAAATAATTTTATAATATTTTCAAAAATAAAATTAACTTTGATTCGATAAAATATTTAAAGCGAGAAAAATTTAATGAAATCTCCATTTAATATTAAATTCTAGTCAAAAGCAATTTATTAGACTGAAACGCTTCATAAATCTTCCATCGAAAGTGAGCTGGGATACCGCATTTATATAGTATTTCTCTGGGTTTGAACGTAATTTGCTCATTTCGTGTTTATTTAGTGTGGACAAACGCCTTCAAGTGTGCTTACTACTTATGTACAAATTGTATATACATAATTGTAACAACATATAAGGGTAAACTGTTAACATACATATATCACTTTTACATAGATACATACATTCTTACATACTTCTATACATACATATATCAACTCATACAATTTATGCGCAACCCAAATTGGAACTCAGTCGTATACAAGGTCGTTTGCGACCATGTGAATTATGCAATGTGATTAAGCCAAAGCTCTCGGACAACAACAGCAACAATAAAGAGAGGATATGCATAATTTATACCGCCAACCAAGAACTGCGAAAAAAACATTACGAAATCAGCCCAAAATCAACTGGTTTAATGCGAAATCCTCGGGCGTTGATGAACCACATGCTTTGAGGTCGCATAAAACTATTATTTATATGTTCTCTTACTTGTTAGCCTTGCTAGTTCAGCTTACACAGTTTATAAATCATAAGAATTTCAAGTTTGTATGTGCAATGGGAGTGGGAAATTATCCACACGACCGCAAATGGTAGTAAAACTGTCAAAAGTTCAAACAAATAAAAGCGGAAATTAACTGCTTGATATTGCGTAATTGTTAAGCGAGTGGCGGAGAGAGTAAAGTACACTACATATGAAGGTCAAAAATATATGTATATACAATAGGCTCACATGTGTGTTAATGTACACTTAGCAATTACTCAATTCCTTAGGGATTGAGACACGATTTGGTTCAAGTTCACCCACACGCGCTTAGCTGCCAATTACGATTTTTTTCTTTTTTTTTATTTGTGTAATAAACCCACTTCCATGCGCTTTTTGGCAAACGACCTCAAACGCTTCCGCTGCCACACGCGCTCTGCTGCTGTCTCGCGGTTGTCTGTAGCGCTGAACTCTACGCTGATTTCAATCTTCGTCGGTAAGCGAGCCTGCACATAAACACAGTCACATATCTCTGTTCCGCACATGCTCATGCTGGCCCGTTAAAACCAGCAAAACCTCAATCTCCGTTTCCTTGAGGACCCATTTCGTCGAGGATGTGGCATGACAAATGCCAAATGCCCACTCATTCACAATGACTTTCTCACACTTATATCATTGTTGTTTTATTGCCAAGTTGTTCTGTTGTTATTGTAGGCATCGCACACGTTCCTCAAATCAACTTCTGTGGTAGGTCAGTGTTATGTCGGTGTACTGCTATTTGACCTGCAGGCATGCGGCATCGGTCACATATAACATGCGTATAACTCATACATACTATATACAATTTTTTTCAAGTTGTTTCCTCTGCGTTTGTGTATTTTCAATTTAAAACTTCAAAGCAACTGGCAATTTCCGTCGACTCTCAGTGGGATTAAATTCTTGTGAAAAGTTTAAGCCAAATTTTCTTTTCATTATAAGATAACAGTGCTATTTATTTGACAATCAAAAAAGCGAAGAATTGAAGACGAAACACGTACTTGTTAACAGGCTCAATGGAAAAGCAGAAGCGAAGTATTCTTTGGAAATAAATTTAAAGAATGAATGAGGAAATTAAAGTCCAAATAATCAACTAAAGTACTTCTTTCTGTTCAAAATTAAATGTTTATAGCTAACATATAAAGGATCAAATTTCATTCATGCCTTTGAAAAACAATTTCAATTAAATCTCTAAGTATAGGTACTCGTTGAGTAGATCAACTTTTAATAGTATCTTGTCCTATCTTTCTAATATCTTTTGTAAGTCTGGGATGACGTTTAATTTCAGCAACAATTTACTATATTTTCTATTCTACATACTACCTTCAAGCGAATACTGACTTATATATCTCAGGTTCGGGTTTCAGCTTGTTTCGTTGAAGAAAGCTGTCTTGAGACATCTATTCATTCGACGATCTTTATTACAAACGGTTCAGATCTGTCGGAGATATGCTTGATACTCTAAATAAAAATATACTAAAATGATCTTAAGAGACGTGGAGACTAGCTATCTCTAAAACTGTCACTGTGAATTTTGAGTAAAATTTGCTTAACCCTTTAATGTTCTAGCCGTCAACAGCGGTATATAGATGTTGTTTTCAACAAGCTGTTGTTTCTTGCTGAGTGTTTTGTCTCATTTGTGTGCCTTCTCGGTAACAAATGTCTGAGGAAAACTGTATTGAACTAGGAAAATGCTATCGATTCTGTACCGGGTTCTAATGGACCGTTCTGGCAACACTTGAGAGACTTGAGAGAGTAGAATGGATGTATGGATCTCATCCCTTGTCAGAACACTGAACGTAGTTATTCTCAAGGATACCATTCCATAATTTAAATTTGTATTTAATATATAGTCAATTGGCACTTCGTTTTTATAGTTTAAATATACCTCTTTATTCTACTTCTTTGACACTACAACCGTAGGTCGATCTGGATCGAAAACAGAAAACTTCGCCAGCTGCTTTTATACTATGCGAAATCACGCCAGTTGTACATACCAAGTCCAGCCAGTTCTCTATGCACTAGGCATTCAATTGTATGCCCTTGTTTGGTGTCCACCCATGGGTCTCGAATCGAATCTTTCCATATGTAAGATTCTTGGCCTCATCAGCGAGCTCGTTGGATATTTATGCGCTTAACTATAACCATGTCGCCGTAAATATTATACAGTTCATGGTTCCATCTCCTTCGGTTGAACGGCTCCAAAGATCTTGCGGAAAACAGTTCTCCTGAATGATAAAAGTACCTTCTCAAATCGGATTGTTATCGTCTATGTCTACGCCGTATAGTAGGACGGGAATGATGGTAGACTTATAGAGCGTAATTTTTATTCGTCTACAGAGGGATCTACTTCTCAATTGCCTGCCGTTCCCAAAGTAGCACCTGTTGGCAATAGTTATTTTGCGCTTGATCTCCAGGCTTGGATAGTTCGTGACAAGTATGCTGGATCCTCTTTATTATCAGCACAATATATAGTCTCTAGTAAAAGTTTAATTATTTTAGTGATAGATTTGATTAATCTGTAGTTGAGGTAATGGTGTTCAAGTCAAGTGCTGAGAGCTTAAGATTGATCCGTTTTGTCTTCGATTTTTCTAGAGCAAAACTTATTTTAGATATTCGTTTAAAGCTGAAGTTCTTTTTTATTATTAAGGACGAGGGTTTTCTCTATATATTAGTTCTTAGTAGAAGAATTGGAGAAATGTGTGATGTATGGTACTTTCTTCAAACACTTGTTGGAACGACGAAATGTGTACAACAAAATAAGGAATGGTTATATGGAACAGTCATACCATTGAAGTAGTAGATAGTTTCGTCTACTCGGGAACCAGCGTTAATAACACCAACAAAGTCCTCTCTCGACGAACCAAAATTAAACTCTACAAGTCGCTCATTATTATGTATGGCGCCGAAGCGTGGACAATGACAACATCCGATGAGACGACTCTTGGGGTTTTCGAGAGAAAGGTTTTGTGTAGGATTTATGATCTTCTGAACATTGGCAACGGCGAATACCGCAGACGATGAAACGATGAGCTGTACGACGACATTGACATAGTTCAGCTGGTTGTACAAATGGATGAACACACTACGTCTCTGAAAGTGTTCGATGCAGTACCCGCTGGAGGAAGCCGCGGAAGAGGACGACCTCCACTCCGTTGGAAAGACCAAGTGACCTGGCTTCACTTGGTGTTTCCAGTTGACGCCAAAAAGCAAAAAGGAGGAATGAATGGCGCGCTCTGCTGGATTCGGCTATAATCGCTTAAAGCGGTTCCTACGCCAAATATATATTTATATATATGGAACAATCAAAATTAAAGCCATATTCTAAGATAGGTGTAACCTTGATTATAGATCTTTCATATGAAAAAATACTTTATGCAAGGAAGTGCATTAACCCAAGATGTAGGAACCTCCTATACATGGGAGCCCCTATACATGAAAAATGGAACAGCCTGACAGCTATCTTTAAGAACAAATTTAAAATATTTAATAATAAGAGAAAAAGGACGCGAAAAAGTGGATGCTTCTGTCGGATTGTGTAGGTAATTATTTAAAAAGAAAGTATTAACCTGGATAGGGAATCACTATGTAAAGGATAGAATGAAATTAGAGAAGAAAATGTTGAAATATGAGAGTTTCAGATCAAAATCATTGTTAATACCTTCAAAATCATTGATTTATCCAAAAACAAATATGAATAAAATAAAACAATAAACCAGATATTTTGAGTTGCGCTATTATACAGCTAAAATGAATATTATTTATTACTCGTGCTGAAGAAATTATCAAAATAATATTTATGAATGAACCAAACAATTTTATTTACCTGTACCAAAAGTCTATATATTTTCCATATATTTATCTATCATTGCTAGCTAGTGCCACAGCTGGCTTGTTAAACTGCTGATATGCGCTTTCATAGTCACTAAATAACGCGTCGCCCACATTATTTTGAAATGGCCAACCAAACAAAAAAGGAAAATAAACATATTTTTACAACGCTGGAAACTAATAAAATATGACTGTGTATTTAAGCGGCAACCTGCGGCATTTACGAGCAGTTGGTTAAACTTTTATTTTCAAATATTTTTAATATACTATATGCATTTTTGTTTAATATTCTATAATTCACATGTTATGAGAGTAGTTTTTCAATTTGCCGCAAATTGGCTGTGAGCCAACAAACATGTTGCGGGAATCTGCTTAAGCGAAATTTGCTGAGCAAATAAACTGTGAAGCGTTTTCAGAAAAATTAAAAAAAAAATTTTGTTGTTGCACTTTATATAGCATTTAATATATAATATTATGTATGACATAAAAACGTAAACGCTTATATATTTATATTTTGAATATTACTCATACGCGGCGTACGACTATTTATTGCTCTTTTAGCCAAATTTACATGCAATAAACGTGTTCGTATACATTTCATATATAAACACACATATTTATACAACCAATAACTCATTCTAAATTTATTTTATTTTTATTTTTATATTTTCCTTTTTTTTTTGTTCAAAACAAAAACTAATAAGCATGCAAATGCACGTTTTTGTGTGTGAGGTATATATTTTTGCAAATATGTAACGGGTGATTTTTTTGAGGTTAGGATTTTCATGCATTAGTATTTGACAGATCACGTGGGATTTCAGACATGGTGTCAAAGAGAAAGATGCTCAGTATGCTTTGACATTTCATCATGAATAGACTTACTAACGAGCAACGCTTGCAAATCATTGAATTTTATTACCAAAATCAGTGTTCGCTTTCCGCTTTTTTATCGACAAATTTTGTTCAGCGATGAGGCTCATTTCTGGTTGAATGGCTACGTAAATAAGCAAAATTGCCGCATTTGGGGTGAAGAGCAACCAGAAGCCGTTCAAGAACTGCCCATGCATCCCGAAAAATGCACTGTTTGGTGTGGTTTGTACGCTGGTGGAATCATTGGACCGTATTTTTTCAAAGATGCTGTTGGACGCAACGTTACGGTGAATGGCGATCGCTATCGTTCGATGCTAACAAACTTTTTGTTGCCAAAAATGGAAGAACTGAACTTGGTTGACATGTGGTTTCAACAAGATGGCGCTACATGCCACACAGCTCGCGATTCTATGGCCATTTTGAGGGAAAACTTCGGAGAACAATTCATCTCAAGAAATGGACCCGTAAGTTGGCCACCAAGATCATGCGATTTAACGCCTTTAGACTATTTTTTGTGGGGCTACGTCAAGTCTAAAGTCTACAGAAATAAGCCAGCAACTATTCCAGCTTTGGAAGACAACATTTCCGAAGAAATTCGGGCTATTCCGGCCGAAATGCTCGAAAAAGTTGCCCAAAATTGGACTTTCCGAATGGACCACCTAAGACGCAGCCGCGGTCAACATTTAAATGAAATTATCTTCAAAAAGTAAATGTCATGAACCAATCTAAAAAAGTTATCAAGCTCTTAAAAAATCACCCTTTACATATGTATGTGGCAACACATGCTGCAACCAAAATAGATAGCGCGGCGTAGAGTTACAGATGACAATATGTGACTTTTTAATATGCATATATAATCTTTTTCTGCTACTACTACTTCCTACGCTACTTTGCATATTCGTAGATGTCTTCACTAAGCGCTGTGTGTCAATAACAATAGGAATTTCGCATATATTTGAAGTTTCGGAAGACGTGCGTGCGCATAAATTATTTAAACTATTTCTAGTGATTTTCTATTGTAGACGATATTTGACGAACTTGAGTTTGAGAGTTGAGTAGAACTGCGGCAGCTGGCTAAAAATTTAGTTGGTGTCTCCAGTGTTTGATCAATTGTTGCAAAAGAGTGAGTATAAATTATTTCGAAAATGTGTAAAAACTTTTTTTAACTTTCAGTATTTTATTCAATAAAATTTTCAATATATTAAAGAACTTCGAGAAGTCGAGACAACATTTTATAAAATTTATTGAAATTAAATAAATAATGAATTTATGAAATCAAGGATTCGTAAATAATAATATGAAGATATTCGATATGTGTTCAAAAAATAACGGGAATTTTAAATTTTTTTGATTTTTAAAATAAGAGTTGTAGTTGTAAAATTGAAACTAAATAAATAATGAATTTATGAAATCAAGGATTCGCAAATAAAAAATGGAGGGTAAATATGTAGATATTCGCGATGTGTTCAAAAAATAACGGGAATTTTACATGTTTTCGATTCGAATATTTAAGGGAGGCGTAGGGTTTCAGCGTAAAAAAAACACTTCTTTTGTGATTTTTTATCTCAAATATCGATTAAGCAATTTTATTCAAACCTTCTATACATTATTGAGCATAGTTTTGACTATGTTATGTAAATTTTTCATGCGAAAATATTAAACCATTAGCCCGTGACAGAGCTTCCCCTAGGACGTCTTGAAAAAAAAAAACAATTTGCGGTGTTCACTGTAACTTGGCCGGAAATTATGCGAAAATGAAAAACCATAAAAATTTAGTTAAATTTTAAACAAATCTTCCCACCAAAGTTCTCTGAGGAGGTATTTTATATGAAGAAAATGTGTTCAAAGTTTGAAATCAATCGATCGAGTAGTTTTCAAATGGCAGTGAACACGGACTTCGAAAAAGTAGTTTTGAGAAAAACGCGTTTAAAGCCGTAGCTGTTAGAGTTAGAGCGTTAAAGGCCCCGAGACTAATTAAACAATAACTTCAAGAATATTGCTTAGATCGGATTAAAATTTTTAGGACATATTCTTGAAATGTTAAACAATAAGATAAAACAAAAAATTCGATTTTTTGAAAGTGAAAACCCTTACCCCGCCCTTAAAAAAAGATGTTGTTGTTGTAAAATTAAAACTAAATAAATAATGAATTTATAAAATCAAAGATTCGTAAATAAAAAGTGGAGGGTAAATATGTAGATATACGAGATGTGTTCAAACAATAACGGGAATTTTAAATTTTTCGAATCGAATATTTCTTAAAATAAGAGTTGTTGTTGTTGTAACAACTTGGTTTTTGCTCCAAAAATATGGAAAGTTAGTTATACAACCCATTCTCTTCTGAGAACACTCAACTTAACTTAACTGTTTGACTCCGATTAGCAAAGACTTATCGAAATAAGAAAGAAATTTGATAAATAATTTCAGGAATGCGTAGCCGAACAGAGAAACCTTCCCCAAACTCTCAAGACTTGAACCGACTCATACTTTTTCCGGCTAAAGACTTTTGACTTGGCAATATAGTTTAGAAAATATTTTTAGTATTATGCTCTACAACAGCAACAATAAATCATTTTTTTTATTTGAGTTCCAAACATCCAGTGTTCCAATAATAATTCTGAGTATTCTTCAACTTATTCTAAGAATACCCCGTATGCGTATATATAAAACTTGAAAGATTTAAATATAGTGAAAAAATATTCAGAACTATTTCAAAATTACAAAATCCTTAAAATACTATAACATTATTTCACAATTTAGCGGTGCACTCAACCATGTTAAACCCACAACCCTAACGATTTTATTGAAATTCATTATGCTCAATATTCTCGATTTTCAATTTCAACGCCCACACAACGCGCAGTGGCATGGAAACTTAATTCCTATCCAAATCTAAAATAACAACTCAATGCAGTTAGTTAACCACATGTGGGGGACTGTATGAGAGTATGTTAGGTATATATGTGGCTGCGAAGCTTTAGTGAAAGCACACACGAATATATGCGCGCTTCGTTGCCAGTTCCCTACATACCTTTGTTTTTGCGCCAATCACCAATTACTCCTGAGGGCATTAGTCCAATTCAACTAATAATATTAGAGAGAGAAAAAAGAAACACGTGAAAGCTCGCAACTTGCACAATAAATTGCAAACTTGTTGCTGAAAAGTTCGTTTGTCAAAACTTTATTGCAAATGTCGGTGGTGGTGCTGCTGCAGTTGAATGTGTCAAGGTATATAAAATCTATACTTGAGAGTAGGTATGTGTACCTACGTATGCTAAATAAATCTGTGTGCCAACCCTCCCTCATATGTGGTAGCATAGTTCAAGCGATTGGGATTGTCATACCGACGATTTCGAAACAATTGTTTCGAGTTGCTTTTATACTCATGTGTATGTATATCTGTACAGTTGTGAGTGTCTATTCATTTATCCCCCGTATCCTTGACTGCCTTGAACTATTCGGTTTTGCTATTTTCTGCTCTGCTACCATTTTGCGATTTGCCAGCAGTTTTTTATTATTTTTTTTTTGTTTTTTACAAATTTCACCCTTCAATTTTTAATGCATTGAGTAGGGTCCGCAGTGACAGTGATTCCCTTTGTTAGCAACCGATGTCATTGACTGTGTTTGTTTGTAAAAATTCTGGTCATTTATTTATGTCTCAATGCTTTCTGGTGTAGTGTCTCTGGTTTTTTATTTTCAACGACCTTCTCAAAGTATGAAAATAGTCACTTCAGCAAGAATTTAAATTTATTTAATATTTATTTTAAATATTTCAACTACAAATGGATTTGTATGTGTCAAGCTTTCTATCTCGCAAAGTTCAAATAGTTCGATCCATCATGAAAAATGGATTTCAAGCTACATTTTTTCATGCCCGAATTCACTTGAAGTTATGACATAACTTTCCGGGGAGTAATTATTATCTGGAAGTCTTAAAGATTCTATAATTTTTAGAAATATCATACATATATGGATCATAAAATCAAATTCATAAAATATTGTAGGCAAAAGCTTCCGTTAGATGGCGCTACAGTCGAGTTTTTTATTAAACTCTTTTTATTTACTAACTTTTCATTATATTTCTATAAAATGCCGCTACTAAAGTTATATTAATACACAACTTTCTTAGGGAAATAAGACATTAACCCAAAACGTTACCCGCAAAGTTGGAGTTAAAGAATAAGCTTGGGATTTTTTGGACATGGAGCTTTTGTAAGCTCCGTAAGATGATTGTTTTTTTTTCTTTTTAAATTTTTTTACGTTCTTTAATATATTTTCCACTTTATCTATAAACACCGGTTCTTTTATAAAGAAGTTTTAAGCTCTTTCTAGTGAAACCGTTTTTCTATTATAAGTAGTGGTATAATCTTATCTTTACATTAATGGTTTAATTTATAAAGATTAACGAAGTCTAAAGAAGTCAAGCACTGTAACACAAGTTTACAAATTCAAGTCAACTTTTGAATCTGAGCAAATAAGAACGATTCTTAGCTATATTTGATATGCTGAATTCGAGTATGCATTTAGTTTTTTAAGATTGATTCTAGTTTCCTAGTTCACGCATGATAGCACCATTGTGCTGTTACAAGCACAGTTTGCAAGCACAGTAATTAAATACCGATTGAGGAAAATTCTCCCAATCGTACAGGCACTGCTTGATAAGTCATTTCAACTGTAGCAGTAAAATAAAATAAGTGATTAGAGCAAATAAAAATGCAGAGACAGTGTTGCAAAGTTGATTCAAAGTGTTTTTGTTACGTTTGTGGTAGTTATATGATTAAACAAGTAAGGAAGGGCTAAGTTCGGGTGTAACCGAACATTTTATACTCTCGCAATTTATTTATTTAACTTTATTTATATTATATAATACACAATTTGACCCACATATTCGTCATATATATTGTATAAAGTCCATTGAAAGTTGGAAACCCTAATATTAGGTTAGAAGCACCGAGGTCCTCATGTTCGATATATGGGGTCTTGAAAACCTATGGTTCCATTTCGGCGATTTTTAGAATGGGGCTGCCACACTATAAACAAAGTATTTGTGCAAAGTTCTGCACCGATATCTTCACTAGTGCTTACTTTATATATTGTAATCTAAACGATTCAGATCATCTTCTAAGTTCTGGTATATAGGAAGTAGACGTGGTTGTGAAGCGATTTGGCCTATTTTCACAACATATCATTGGGATGTAAGGAAACTATTACAAACCAAGTTTCATTGAAATCGGTCGAGTAGTTCCTGAGATATGGTTTTTGACCCATAAGTGGGCGACGCCACGCCCATTTTCCATTTTGTAAAAAAATCTCAGTGCAGCTTCCTTCTGCCATTTCTTGTGTAAAATTTGGTGTTTCTGACGTTTTTCTTTAGTGAGTTAACGCACTTTTAGTAATTTTCAACCTAACCTTTGTATGGGAGGTGGACGTGGTTATTATCCGATTTCTTTCATTTTTGGACTGTATAAGGAAATGGCTAAAATAAACGACTGCAGAAAGTTTGGTTTATATAGCTTTATTGGTTTGCGAGTTATATACAAAAAACCTATTTGGGGGCGGGGTCACGCCCACTTTTCCAAAAAAATTACATCCAAATGTGCCCCTCCCTAATGGGATCCTATGTTCCAAATTTCATAACTTTATTTATGGCTTAGTTATGACACAGTATAGGTTTTCGGTTTCCACCATTTTGTGGGCGTGGCAGTGGACCGATTTTGCCCATTTTCGAAAGCAACCTCCTCAGGGTGCCAAGGAACATGTGTTCCAAGTTTTATTAAGATATCTTAATTTTTACTCAAGTTATCGCTTGCACGGACAGACGGACAAACGGACAGACGGACGGACGGACAGACGGGCGGACAGACATCCGGATTTCAAATCCACTCGTCATCCTGATCATTTATGTATATATGTATAACCCCATATCTAACTCTTATATTTCTTGGTCACACAAACAACCGTTATGTGAACAAAACTATGATACTCTGTGCAACAGGTTGCGAGAGTATAAAAAGTGGCAAAATAATAACAAATGTGCTCAAAGATGCGTATCTGCACTACTTTGGTTTCAGAGTAGCAGACACTCATAAGTCATGGATACCGAAATTTATTTGCAACGCATGTACAAAGCTGTATAAGTGGTCATTGAGAGAACATGAGTATTTTTCCTTATTAAAGCATTAAACCGTGAAGGACCGGCTTTTCAGTATTTAGTTAAGTTGTTTCCTAAATTGTCATATGCAAAAATCAAAGAAGAAATATTTGGCGGACCTGGTATTAGAAAATTAATGGCTGATAAAAAATTGACAAAATGTTTATCGCCCGATGAAGCAGCCGCATGGGCATCTTTTCAAAATATCGTTCACCACTTTCTTGGTAATCACAAATCCCCTAATTTTAAGGAAATTATTGGCGATATGTTGCAAAATTATCGAAAGATTGGAGCTAGAATGTCTCTAAAGATCCATTTTCTGCATTCCCATCTCGATTTTTTTCCCGAAAACTTGGGTGATACGAGCGACGAACAAGGAGAGCGGCTACACCAAGATCTAGCCAACATTGAAAGAAAATACCAAGGATTTTGGGATGAAGGCATGATGAGCGACTACTGTTGGACTCTAATACGTGAAACAGATACTAAACAATACAAAAGGCAAAGTTCCACCAATCTTCATTTCTGATATGTTACTTTTTCTTGATTATTTCAAAAACTAGAATCAATCTTAAAAAACGAAATGAAGATTCGGATTCAGTGTCATCAATTGTCATAGAAACCACTTTTGGTTGCCCATATCAAAAACCGTGTATACTTGTGTAATTATAATGATTAATGTTGTAGAAAGCTCCGAAGTCGAATTGGATAGTGAATTCAGTTGCCATTTTATTCCAAAGAGATCTACTGCCACTAGATGTTATTGTACTCGTATATATTCGAAGATTTAAAGTCTACATCATGTCGGACGACTTTCGTAGTCGGTTTTCACCGATAGAACTGTCTACTACCTCAAAACTTTTATTTTAAATAAAAAACAGATAAAACTCTAACTTTTCCACGTAATTAACTTCCACTGATAGATATTGAATAAACTCCAATCACTTTACACACTAACTCATGGTGTGAACATCAGTCGCTGAAGAATCTCTACCCTCACATCTACCTGATTGCGTTTACCCCACCTTTACACACACTGCTTAATGAAATTTTACAATTTATCAATAATTTCACAACGACAATAGAGTAAGCGAGGGTAATTTCGCCTTTTCAGTTATCAATTTATATTGTTTATTGTTGTTCGTTGTTCGTTGCTTTTTATGCTGCCACTGGCAAATGACAGAAAACTTTTAAAGCACTCAATTTTCATATGCATCAGTTTATTTATTACATTTTAACACCGTTGTCATCACGCCAAATTGACTGTCATAATTCAATTATGGCCATGAATGTGTGAAAGAGAGTAAATGTGCGGTGTTTGTGAAGTGAAAATTCGCCGAAAGATTTTACAGTAAATTGCAAAAATTGCTCAAATTACATTTTCAACTTTCCCTTAACCACATACTACATAAAAAGTAGAAACCAAAGGAAGTGGAATTGCATTTTGAACTTTGCTGGCGTTTTTCGCAAACGCTTGTTCAGCAAGAAATTCTACTTAGTCGTGGATGTGGCGACCGACTGAAGTGGCAATGCTGGCGCAGTGACAGCTGCTCTTATGAAACCCCATATTTTAATGTTTTTCTTACACTTTCCCACCGCCGCTAAATGTATGCTACTCAAATGATAAAAATTGTGTTTGCTTTGAATATCTCGAAAAAAAGTGTTACAAAATGTATTAAAATATACTTATTAGATTGTGTTGTAGCTTTTAAACAGGCATAACCACATTGTAAAATGTTTTGCTGTCATTCGGCAAGCGGGCGAAAAAAGCAGACGCCTCCGCAAAGTATGCAACAAAGAATTACATGAAAAATTGTCGAGTGATTACGGCTGTGCACATTTTGGCAAAAGTGAGGTTAAGCGAGGAGTGATGTAAGAGAGAAAGGAAAGAAGAAAAAATAAATTAAAAAAGAAAAAAATATGAAGAAGTAATAACTCAAAAAATAAAATGATAAAAATTAAGAAAATAAAAAATAAAATAAAATAAAAAAAATAAAATAAAAAAAAATAAAATAAAAATAAAAATGAATATAAAAACAAACTCGAATGACATATTTATGTACAATTCGTGTTTATGTCACATTATGTTGACTTCGTCGTAGAGTCTTCAGCAGCTTTGCAAATATTTAAGAAATATCTTAACAATGTAAACCGCTTTTAAGCTGATGTCGACGCCTTCACACATGTCTTTCAAAGCTGTGCCAATTGTAAAGAATTATCTGTAAGTGCTTAAGTGATTTGTATTGGAGAACTGTTGTGTTGACCGATAAATTTCTTTTTCCAATTTCGAAACTTGAGCATATTTGTTTTGTACTTGATAATATCGACAATATATTTGTATGGCTATCTAACTGTTTATTGAATAAAGTCTGGTTATTAAGAAAAGAGATGGACCAACTAGGGGGGTTATGGATAAATATTTTAAGCTGAGGTTTTTTTATTTTTATAAATATTATAGTATACCCCTGGATGGAATTGTTTTGTGATTTATCACTCAACAACCTTATTTCTGAAATCAATTGGTATACATATTTGTTGATTTATCATGATTTTAAAGCACATTGTCATGGAGGTTCTGATAACAAACGATACTCTTTAAACTAGTGTTTGATCATCCTCAAGCCTACCATGACTCAGAATCGATAATTCGGAACATACTTATCTAGGAGATACTACTAAAAACTTCCGTAATAATTTATCTATATAACATTTTTCTTCTCGGGGCTACGTTAGACCTCATTCATGAGGTTTTACAAAGTATTATTTTAGTTTTAGAAATGATAAACGTTTTGAGAGCAATCCATTGATCATAAAACACATATTCATGGATGAAGTAAGATTTACGACTAACGATTTCTAGAAAAATCAGGTTCACAAAACATTCTTAAGACCAAATATGTCCTAACGAGATGGATTAGAGTTGCATTTTGAAAATTTTCTTCTAAATACATCTCACTTTATCAAATATTCTCTCAAAAATCTTATTAAAGTTGAACTAGGAACCACTACATTTTGATCTTAGCCATAAGGCCGAGAAGCGGAAGTGGCTGCTATACTCTTGCCCTTCCGCGTTGGATCAATGATCGTCGAATGAACACAGTAACTATGACCAGTACCTGACCGATTTTAAGATTATTATGGCCTAAAATGGATCACAGGAGATCTACTGAGCTCTTTGTTGCTCTTAGCAATGTTCCGCTCGCCATAATGGTAGGAGTTCTTACTGAACACTGCCCCATAAGGCTATACGTCGTGAGTCTAAATATACTTTCGGACGCAAATTTCCAAAGTTGGATGGAGAAAGATGAGATTGAGACATCGATATTGGCAGGACAAATTCTGGCGAACCCGTTGAACTGTCCCGAATACAAATTAGTTGCATCAACGAATTCGTAAAATACTCACTTTATCGTCTCTTGAGAATATTTGGCATTTATTTTGAGCAGTTTGCGGCATCACAAAGGACTGGCGACTTAAGCTGTCCAAGTGGTATGCTCTGTGGCACAGGGATCCGCTCTTTCACATAACCTAGACTAGGAACGCAATGAAAGGAACTTATAGAACAGAAAAACAATGTTTAAATAAATTATGGAAACTTCGGTAATATTTAAAGCAATTTAAATTGTAAGCAAGCAAATATAATTTTTTTACAGTAACAAGGGCAAAATTTAATGAAGCACACACACACATATAAGCACATGTACAAATAGACATATGCAAACCACATGTGAACTGAATGCCGATTCGCTCATGCGTGAAATTAATGCACGTGTGCAGTGCAATGTTTTTGTTTGGCAAACAAATTAGGTGAATTTTATGCGCAATTTGACTGTATTTAATGATGGAAATTACTTACACACGCACAAACACACACACGCATTATTTTGCATGCTACACTAAGTAGCAACAAAAAGGATTTCTTGAAAAGCACAATTAAATGCATGTTTTCGCAGAAATACCGTTTTATATTTGTTTAAGTCTTTTCCATGGCAGCTGAAAAGCAGACACACTTTAATTCCAATAAAATTATTCACATTTGTGTGTCTTATAGCACATGGAGAGCAACTAACGGTATACCAGTAAGTGTATTGATCTTTTACAATCGCTTTATGCGCCCCATTAAAAATCCAACAACGGTTAAACCAGCTCAATTGCTGTCAAGTGTTTGTGTTTGCTTTTTTGAAGAAACATACACTCAACCAAACTTATTTGTTCGACAGTCACACTTAAGCTGGAGAAATTTGATGCCTGTTTGTGTAGTGCACGTGCTGGTGTTTATAGAATACAAAAACAACAACAAAACAATAAAAATTCAGAGCAACCCCACCAATTTAACGGTTCAGGCGTCTGGCTAGCGTTTATTCAAGCGCAACATTCAGTGAAGCATACTTTTTGGCGCAGTCACAACTTAATCATTACAAACGAGTCCATGTATATATGTATTTGTATTTAACGTATGAATAAAATATGTTCCAATATATGGGTGTTAGTTCTAACACGTTAGATCTCCAACTGTATGGGATAACAACAAAATTTATCAAGTTTATTTTTATATTCTGGCAACATGTTGCACGAAGTAAAATAGTTTGGTTCACCTAACCGTTGTTTGTACTACAACACATGATTTTGATATTTTTGTCTCTACTTTTAATTTTTTTTACTCTCTATACACAAATGTAGGTTTTAGTTTCTTGCAAAACGTTATCCACACAAAAATTCCCATAAACACTTTTAACAACAACGATATGATATAGTGAAGCAGTTAAGGCCCTTATTGTCCACCAATAATATTTACACTATGACAGGTTGCATGTTGAATGCTATAAACTGTATACAAATATATGTGTGTTTAAAGTTTACCTACGTGCCATAGCAAGCCACAGAAATATTACGAGCAGCTTGAATGCTTATTTTCTTATGTTACTTGCTTGTATGAAATTGAGATTCACACATATAGAAACTGTTATTTTTAAATTGCTATATTTGTATACATACATACATATTCATATGAATATGGATGAATGTATGATTGTAATTATTATTGCTTACCCAAGTGTAAGGCAGAATGAGGAAATGGAATAAACACCCTCCGGTTAATCATTAAAGTGTTAGAAAGTAGACTCTTTTAGAAAAAATTGCCTTCAAAACCAAACTAATCACAGGTCACATTTACACATATAAATCCAATTTCAAGCGATCCCTCAAACTATCAGCAAACCCAACTTCACTCGATCCCTCAAAATTTTAGCAAATCCAAATTCACCCGATCCCTCAAAATATAAGCAAACCCAACTTCACCCGATCCCTCAAACTAGCAGCAAACCCAACTTCACTCGATCCCTCAAACTATCATCAAAACCAAATTCAAGCGATCCCTCAAACTATCAGCAAATCCAACTTCACCCGATCCTTCAAAATATAAGCAAATTCAACTACAAGCGATCCCTCAAACTATCAGCAAACCCAACCTCACCCGATCCTTCAAAATATAAGCAAATTCAACTACAAGCGATCCCTCAAACTATCATCAAATCCAACTTCACCCGATCCCTCAAAATATCAGCAAACCCAATTCCGCCCATTCCCTTAAAATATGAGCAAACCCAACTTCACCCGATCCCTCAAACTATCAGCAAACACAACTTCACCCATTCCCTTAAAATATCAGCAAACCCAATTTCACCCCTTCCCTCAAATTATCATCAAACACAACTTTACCCGACCTCTCAAAATATAAGCAAACCCAACTTCACCCGATCCCTCAAACTATCAACAAAACTAACTTCACCTCTTCCCTCAAACTATCAGCAAACCCAACTTCACCCGACCCCTCAAACTATGAGCAAACCCAACTTCACCCGATCCTCAAAATATAAGCAAACCCAACTTCACCCGATCCCTCAAAATATCAGCAAACCCAACTTCACCCGATCCCTCAAAATATCAGCAAACCCAATTCCACCCATTCCCTTTAAATATGAGCAAAACCAACTTCACTCGATCCCTCAAACTACCAGTAAACCCAACTTCACCCGATCCCTCAAAGTATCAGCAAACACAACTTCACCCGATCCCTCAAACTATCAGCAAACCCAACTTCACCCGTTCCTTCAAAATATCAGCAAACCCAATTTCACCCAATCCCCAAACAATCAGCAAACTCAATTTCACCCAATCCCTCAAACTATCAGCAAACATAACTTCACCCGATCTCTCAAAATATCAGCAAACCCAACTTCACCCGATCCCTCAAACTATCAGCAAACCCAACTTCACCCAATCCCTCAAACTATCAGCAAACCCAACTTCACCCGATCCTTCAAAATACGTATACGCAAACCCAATTTCACCCAATCCCTCAAACTATCAGCAAACCCAATTTCACCCGATCGCTCAAACTATAAGCAAACCCAAAATGTGAACAAACCCCGGTCAAAGGTCAATGACCTCGCCCCAAAAGGTAAACAAACCCCGGCCTAAGGTCATTGACCTCGCCCCAAAAGGTAAACAAACCCGGCCAAAGGTCAATGACCTCGCCCCAAAAGGTAAACAAACCCCGGCCAAAGGTCAATGACCTTGCCCCAAAAGGTAAACAAACCCCGGCCTAAGGTCATTGACCTCGCCCCAAAAGGTAAACAAACCCGGCCAAAGGTCAATGACCTCACACCAAAAGGTAAACAAACCCCGGCCAAAGGTCAATGACCTCGTCCAAAACGTAAACAAACCGCGACCAAAGGTCAATGACCTCACACCAAAAGGTAAACAAACCCCGCCCGAAGGTCAATGACCTCGACCAAAAGGTAAACAAACCCCGGCTAAAGGTCAATGACCTCTACGTGGTCACGTGATCGGCTTTGTTTACATTTTGAGGGATCACGTGACGGAAGATTTGTTTACATTTTAAGATGTCACGTGATCGGGTTTGTTTACATTTTGGGGGTCACGTGAAGGAATCTTGCTTACATATAGGGCCACGTGATCAGATTTTACTTACATTTTGCGGGGTCATGTAATTCTGATTTTTTTCATTTTGAGGATCAAATTGTAGCTAGGTTTTTTATATCCTGAGGGATCGCTTGAAATTGGATTTGTTTATAAATTGAGAGATCGCTAATTGTTTGAGGGATCGGGTGAAGGTGGGGTTTCTGATAGTTTGAGGGATCGCTTGAAGTTGGATTTCTCTATATATTTTAAAGGTCGTGTACTTAGGTTTGTCTATATTTTCTGGGATTACTTAGAGCGATCCCGTGAAGCCATGTTTGCCCAACTTCAATAATCATATCTGACTACCAATCTTTTAAATTTGTATAAAAAATACTTATTTTTAAGTACAAGATATTCCCAGCTCAGTAGCTAAATTTTAATCAGCTCAATCAACTCCCTCGCAGCACAACATCCACCACAATAACTCAAACTCAAACTTTTAAGCTTGCAACTCATTTACGCTCGTTTGTGTTTTTACTTTTCTACAAATTCTACACTCGTTAACAAATATTGTACCCTTGACGTTGTTAATTTCAACTTCAAAGGATTATGTTTTTAAACAAGCATAAGTAACATGGTAGACACGTGTGAGTGTATTTGTACGTATATGTGGGTGTTAATCTAATAAGAGCATATCCCGAGACGACTGTTAGTATACATATGTACACGTATGGTTTTGTTTTTGTGCGCTTATTTGAATGATATACTCATATGCTTGTGTTTGTTTGTTTTTTTATGTTATCTACTGGTGTCTGCACATTTATCTATGTGTGTGTCTCTCTCTCTCTCTCTCTGAGATGACTATCAAATATGAAATGATGAGTTCATAAAAAACTGTAATAACATACTCGTAGACAAGGTCTTTTATATAAGATATTTGTCTTAAATTCCAAGCTTTACGACTTCTCAACTAAAAGTGTCTACTAAATCATCAATCCGACATAAACTATATACTTGGAAATCTAGAATTTATATTGTTAATAGAAGAGCGAAGTCATAGCTATTGGTAATACGTCAGTGCCGCCGTACTTAATTGAAACTATTCTGAACGAAAACCGACGAGTAACCATGAGACTGACTGATGATGATGAGATTGGGATTAGGTAATGTGGTATATAGGTAGGGTATACTGCTTTACGATTATTATATTTATAATTCTAATACCTTTGAAGGGCTTAGGGTCTAATACCTTCTAAGCAGATTAAGATAATATTTAATATTACTAATTCTTCAACCACCTATTTTTTTACCTCAAATATTTCTTTATAAAAAGCTTCAAAGTAGAATAGAGAGGAACTTAATCCTAGAACGTATCTATAACTCTAATAGGACAATTAATCCAATGCACAAGTTTAGTGTTACTCTGTGCTATCTAGATTTTTGGAATGTAAAAAATTAAGTTCAAACGGTATCCCTTTTTCAAGAACTCCACTTACTGAACTATTAAACTTTAAAAATAGAAACCAGGCATTTTTAAAATATTCCCTCAGCGGAATAAATACATACTTTTTTGCTCCAAATGGCAACTCTAACCCACAGCAGAACAGGCATAAATTATTTGCAGCTCCGCTATTTGTAATTACCGAATGCCGCGAATATAAATAAAGCGGTCGCTGAGCTGAGAAGTTTATTTAATTGTGAATTGTTTGTAAGTACGGAGTGTACAATTAGAGTATATATTTTCAGTGAAAGTGCATTCAGTTATGTGTTATTGAAATTCTTGGGTGTAAAGTGACTTAAGGAAGGGGATATTAAGGCAGTAACTCGATTATTTTTGATACGGTTGTTGCTTCTGGAGTTTGAACTCTATTTGCCTACAGATTATTTTGTCAATAGCTGTGGTATCGCAGATATGTATATTGAAATTATTTAAGGGTTTTGAGAGCTAATTTGTTTGTTTTTTTAAGATAAGGTCGGATCAATACTAAAAACTAGTAAAATATACTTTTCTACTCAATTTTTAGACATAACACATCAAATGTAATCTGATATAAAAATATACCAATGTTTAGATACTCGCATATGTTCAATAGATATTCTTTGCCAGTTCATATAGTCAGTGATATAAATATGTATACAAATGATATATATACATATACATTCCAACTCGTATTTATTTACATTTCTTGGATATTACTTATTGCATGAGAATCGTAGATAAAAACCAGCTGAGTGACGACATACTGGAAAATCAAACTTCACTTTATGTAATAAAATCCAACCACATTTATTTTTTTCAAGACCAAGCTACACATACGAGACAGATTTATATATAACCAAGAACTGTCAGCCAAACAGCGTAACTAGGAGAATAGTTTTGACTTTTCAGTGATAATTGGAACCACGGTAAGAACAGCCAGTTATATTCCAGAATAATGTGAGTGCGCCTTGTTAAAATACGAACGGGGACCTTACTAGAACAAAATCAGTATAAACCGAAAGGATGGGGCCTTAGACCTTTGCCAGAGGGCTTCAAAAACGGAAAAAAGAAAACCAAAAACAGATAAATAAGAAGATTCGCGAAATATTGGTTGAGTTTGATATAGGTAAAAGTACAGATATATGCAGAAAGCAGGTGACAGCTGTCAATCAAACGGACAATAAGACGGATCAACCTATTTAAAAACTACAGCATTGGAAACAACGAAAATACTATAAAAGTTAGAGTTTTAAAATATGCCAACCATACGCTCCAGATAGATCTTTGCATTCGAGTGCTGTTCTTTGTACCGTATAGTAAATCCGCAAGAAGAAGAAAGGATGAGTGTTCTGACCAAAGGTAGGGTAGTCGATGGAGTCTCCAAACCATTGGAGATATGACGTGTGGTATGAAATGCTTATTTTAGTCATCGGTCCATTTAAACTACTCGACAGGATATAGAACACTTTAATTTTTTTTTAATTTTTCCATTTTCAGTTCACCTAAGCGATCTTCAAAAAAAGGAAGTTACTATGTTTCGACTTTATTCCCTTGCCTTGGGAATCATTGCGTTCGCGGCGGCAGAACATTTATTCTGCACCTTGACATGTTTAAACGAAGGAACGCAACATGGCGCTTGCGTAAACCCGCATGGAGTAAGTAAACGTAGTTGCTCTACTCACTCGAATATATTCTTAAGAATATAACCAAAACTATTATTGCAGAGACTGGGCGGCGACTGCCCAAAAACCACTAAACTACTGAACATGAATAAGAATAAGAATGGCTACAAAAAATTCCTACTAGACAAGCATAACAAATTGCGCAACTCCATTGCTAGTGGACAAGTAGCTAATCTGGCGACGGCGAATAAAATGGGTGAAATGTTTTGGGATCGCCAGTTGGGGTTTCTGTCCGTCTTTAGTGCGAAACGTTGCAGTCTCAGCGATGATTATTGCTATCGCACTGGCTTACTACCGAATCCTGGACGTGTTGCGAAAATTTTTGAATTCTCTAACACAAGTGAGGTGAATCCAACAAATGTGAAATTGAAAATCGACGAATGGTTTAACGAACTCAATGAAACGGCAAAAGAGATCAAGACTATATTTCCACCGCATGAGGAGTAAGTTGCAACAAATATATTTAAAATATTTTTAAAATATTTTGTCTTAATTTTTGCCTTTGCCTAACTTATTTTCGCAGCAAAGTTTTGAATATTGCACAAATACTTGAAGAGGAAAATAATCGCATCGGTTGCGCCATGTCGCATTGGCGCAAAAAAGCTGACAATGTAACAAAACTAATTTTGGTCTGTCTCTATGCCACGGATGTGAAAAGCAATTTACCATTGTATTCCATGGGTCCACCAGCCAGTAGATGTCGCACAACAGAAAGCATTTTATATAGCAGTCTATGCAGTATTAATGAGGAATATGATTACTCCGAGGGGCTACCGCAATTCATAAATTCACAAGCAAAAGTTACAATAAATATTGCAAGCAGAAGTAGGGTGTAAACGAAAATAAGTTCCTATAATTGCGTTTGTTTCGCACTTGCCGCTGCTTGTTATGTTTTAAGCTCGGCAGTGAAAGTTATTATATGTATCAAAATAAAGATTGATATTTATGAGTATTCTAAATTTTTGTTTCTTACTCGTTTTAATGAAACTTTATCGATAACGGGTGGCAATGGATGGTACTCAATCACTTCGAACTGCGGAGGAATGGATCACATACGACAATATCAAGCGAAAACGGCCGGTGAATCGTCCCAAACAGTGGCCAGTGTTTGGTGGGATTGGAAGGGAATCATCCACTATGAGCTGCTCCCATATGGCCAGATGCTTAATTCTACCATCTACTGCAAACAACTGGACCACTTGAAGCAGGCGATCGACCAGAATTGCCCAACAGGAAGGATGTAGAGTTCCACCAGGACAACGCCAGACCACATACTTCGTTGATAACTCGCCATAAGCTACGGGAGCTCGGATGGGAGGTTTTATCGCATCCACCGTATAGCACGGACATAGCGCAATGTGAGTACCACCTACCTGTTCCTGTCCTTGGCGAACGCACTTGATGGTGCAAAGTTGAACTCAAAAGAGGCTTGTGAAAGGTGGCTGTCCGAGTTCTTCGCAAATAAGTAGCGGGCTTCTACGAGGGGAGTATTATGAAGTTGCCGTCTATATGGAAACAGATTACCGAACGAAAGGCGCATACTTGAACTAAATCCGATCACTGTAACACTTTTTTCATACATACGAGACGAACAATCTAATTTACAACCACTCGCCAGATCGCATCAACGGTGAGCGAGTTGTAAATTTCTTGCAGTAGGTGGCGCTGTAGTCAAAAAATGTTGAATAATCAAATATTTTCGCTATTGCCGCAGCTGTTTAACTATATACATTGAAAAAATAATATTAAATAATTACTAAATAATTCACTTGAGTACGGGCGACTTGCATTATTAATTTACGACAAATGGTTATATTAATTGCATCATTACTTGCTTCGAATTCTAAATGCCTATAAGAGCAGCTGTTTAAAAAGTATTTTAATTAAAATATACATTGTACCGACTATAATAATCATAAAGGCCTGGCTGAGTTCAGTTTGAATTCAGCTAAGCCAACAAACGCTTCACTAATTGCTACCTTTACGGAAAAAACAATATAAAGAGACTTACTAAGCTTGCGGAGAATACGAAATATTGTAATGTATATTGTAGCAATTCTTGTTTTGAATATATTTTTGGTTGTATACAAAGCTGTTGCTAATGGCGACATCGAGTACTGCAAACTCGGTTGCGCGGACCCAGGCAAAAAACATGCCGTTTGTGCCAATAGAAAGCAGGTGAAATTTGAATACAGTTATTTAAATCACTTATGTATATTTTCGAATGGATATTATTTCTTTGAAGAAACTGATTGAGAATTGTCCAGCTGATACTAAGATTATGCCATTAGATCAAATCCAAAGTATCATATTACAATTGCACAATGAACGACGTGAATTTGTGGCAAGCGGCAGAGATGAAATGCTACCGCCCGCAGCACGTATGGGTGAACTGTTTTGGGATGAAGAATTGGCCGATTTAGCTGAATATAGCGTTAGACGTTGTCTTATCAGTGATCCGCATTGTTACACGACACCAAGCTTACCCAATCCAGGACGTAGTGCAACTATATTTAAGTACGAGGCAACAGAAGACACATTTGCGGAGCTGGTGCCGACACGCATAATCGAATGGCTGGAAACGTCGAGAGAATGTACAGCGGAAATGGCAGCTTATTTTCCAGAGAATCCAGAAGGGTAGGTACTAAGCTCGTGCGTCTAAGTTACGAATTACACAGACGAAATACAGCTATACAGCTTAAACTTTAATATTTTGTATCAAAAACGTTCCCCGTTTCTTTTCAGACATGTCGAATTCTTCGGTCGTGCCATTACGGATAGTAACAATCAAGTTGGTTGTGCGGCATCGGAATGGATAAAGAAATCAGATAAATTGTTTCTATTAGTTTGTCTTTACACGAATGACGTCGAATCGGGTAAGCGTTTGTATAAATTTGGTCGTCCTGCGTCGCGTTGCCTATCGGGTACCAGTAGTCAGTATAAAAATTTATGTAGCAGCAAGGAAGACTATAACATCACAGATTCGGATCATGCACGTAGAAGAATGCCGGACATGAGTTCTTTTATCACGAAAAGTGGCCCAAATTACGATGCACCCGAGGGAAGTCTTTGGCAATTAGTCATGTGAATAGAAAGTGGAACACAAAAAGTTTGATATTTCTTATAAATCGCATTATATATTTTATGTATGTTATATTTCTATGTTTCAAGAAAGAAACTACAGTTTTTATGCTATCGATCACTGCTTCTTTAAAATATTGTTTGTTTATTTTGGAACTAAATTAAGTAGCAGAAATGTAGGTAACACTCCAAGCTAACATTTATTATACCTAAAACAAAATCTCAATGTGAGCCTTATACCAAAATGGGTTCTCTCAGTTCGATTGTTTTTTCCGCGGGAAGCGCGTATATATCTGGGGAAAAACATTAGCTTGGCAAATATCTCGCTTCCGCCTTTTTGTCTTTCGAATTTCGCGGCTATGTATAAAGTGCTACAGAGCTCGTATCTGGCAATACTCTACATCTTTGAAAGGTCTTGATATAACCTACAAAACGACGCTAACCAAATACCGATCAAATCATGGAAAACATCGAGTTAGACCGACATGTGGCATCTCATGACATCGCCCAGGAGATGGGAGTTAGTCACCAAACCATTTTAAACCATCTGCAGAAGACTTCTTCTTCTTCTTGACTGGCGTAGACACCGCTTACGCGTTTATAGCCGAGTCCAAAACAGCGCGCCACGTATCCCTCCTTCTGGCAGTTTGGCGCCAATTGGTTATACCAAGCGAAGCCAGGTCCCTCTCCACCTGGTCCTTCCATCGGAGTGGAGATCTCCTTCTTCCTCGGCTTCCACCAGCGGATACTGCATCGAATACTTTCAGAGCTGGAGCACTTTCATCCATTCGAACAACATGACCTAGCCAGCGTAGCCGCTGTCTTTTTATTCGCTGGACTATGTCTATGTCGTCGAATAACACATACAGCTCATCGTTCATCGTCCGCGGTATTCGCCGTTGCCAATGTTTAAGGGACCATAAATCTTCCGCAAAACCTTTCTCTCGAAAACTCCTAGTGCCGTCTCATCGGATGTTGACATCGTCCACGCTTCTGCACCGTAAAGTAGGACGGGAATGATGAGAGACTTGTAGAGTTTGGTTTTTGTTCGTCGAGAGAGGACTTTACTTTTCAATTGCCTACTTAGTCCATAGTAGCACCTGTTGGCAAGAGTGATTCTGCGTTGGATTTCCAGGCTGACATTGTTATTGCTGTTAATGCTGGTTCCCAGGTAGACGAAATTATCTACAACTTCAAAGTTATGACTGTCAACAGTGACGTGGGAGCCAAGACGCGAATGCGCTGACTGTTTGTTTGATGACAGGAGATATTTCGTCTTGTCATCGTTCACCACCAGACCCATACGCTTCGCTTCCTTATCGAGTCTGGAAAAAGCAGAACTACCGGCGCGGGTGTTGTTTCCAATGATATCGATATCATCGGCGTACGCCAGGAGCTGTACACTCTTGTAGAAGATTGTACCTTCTCTATTTAGCTCTGCAGCTCTTATAATTTTCTCCAGCATCAAGTTAAAGAAGTCGCACGATAGTGAGTCACCTTGTCTGAAACCTCTTCTGGTATCGAACGGCTCGGAGAGGTCCTTCCCGATCCTGACGGAACTTTTGGTGTTGCTCAACGTCAGTTTACACAGCCGTATTAGTTTTGCAGGGATACCAAATTCAGACATCGCGGCATAAAGGCAACTCCTTTTCGTGCTGTCGAAAGCAGCTTTAAAGTCGACAAAGAGATGGTGTGTGTCGATCCTATTTTCACGGGTCTTATCTGCAGAAGACTGGATACACAAAAAAGCTTGCTGTTTGGGTACCGCATGATTTGACGCAAAAAACCCTTCTGGACCGAATCAACGCCTGCGATATGCTGCTGAAACGGAACGAACTCGACCCATTTTTGAAGCGAATAGTGACTGGCGACGAAAAAGGGATCACATACGACCAAGCGAAAACGGTCATCGTCGAAGGCTCGGTGAGTCGTCCCAAACAGCGGCCTAGCCGGAATTAACGGTCAGTAAGGTTTTGCTGTGTGATTGGAGGGATTGGAAGGGAATCATCCACTTTGAGCTACTCCCATTTGGCCAGAAGCTTAATTCTACCATCTACAGCGATAAACTAAACATTGAAGCTTGAAGCAGGCGATCGACCTGAAGCGTCCATAATTGGTGAAAAGGAAGGGTGTAGTGTTTCACCAGAACAACGCCAGACCACACACTTCGTTGATGACTCGTCAGAATCTACGGGAGCTCGAATGGCAGATTTTATCGCATCCACCATATATCCCGGACATAGCGCCAAGTGATTTCCAGCTGTTCTTGTCCATTGCGAACGCCCTTGGTGGTGTAAAGTTGAACACAAAAGAGGCTTATGAAAAATAGCTGTCCGAGTTCTTCGCAAATCAGAAGGGGGGCATCTACGAGGAGGGTATTATGAAGTTGCCGTCTAAATGGTAACAGATTATCGAACGAAACGGCGCATATTTGAACTAAATCCGATCACTGTAACACTTTTTAGAAAGCATTGAATAAAGAGCAAGAAAACGGAAGGGATATATTTTCCAATTTCAATTATACTATTAATTTGAAGGAAAAAAGTGGTAATTACTAGTGACTCAAAAGCACTGTTACTCAAGTCTTAATAATAATTGAACACAAAATGTCTAAACACAGCTGCTCAAGTGTTTATCGTGTTACCGAGTATAAAGAAGTGAAATTGAAGACATTCGATACTTTATTGCTGTTGCTTTTAAATGCGCAAAATAAATAAGAAACGCATTTCAATTAAAGTCAATTTCATTTAGATACAACTGTAGTAACTGTAACAAGCTTGAGTTCAGTTTTCATTTGACTGAGCCAGCGTACGCTATACAAGTCTTCAAATTATATTGGAATTGCTACTAAACGAGCGTGAAATAAATTTAGTTAAAATGTATATATTAGTTATGCTTATTTTAAATATAGTGACGATGGCAATTGATATGGTTTCGAGTACCGAAATCGATTATTGCAAGCTAAAGTGTGCGGATCCGAAAAAAAAGCATGCCGTTTGTGCTAATAAAGAGAAGGTGTGAAGAAAATGCTTTAAAAGGTTCTTTGAACTTACTGAAATATTAAATATTGTTTACTCTTTCTTTCAAGAAACTGATTGAGAGTTGTCCAACTGATACTACGATACTGCCATTAGATGAACTCCAAAATGTCATACTACAATTGCACAATGAACGGCGTGAATTTGTGGCAAGCGGCAAGGACGATATACTGCCGCCCGCTGCACGTATGGGTCAACTATTTTGGGACGCAGAATTGGCCAATTTAGCTGAATATAGCGTTAGACGTTGTCTTATCAGTGATCCGCACTGTTACACGACACCAAGCTTACCCAATCCAGGACGTAGTGCAAATGTTTACAAATTCGAAGCGGTCGAAACTTCACGCGCGGATTTAATGAAGTCACGCATAGTTGAATGGCTGGAAACAGGAAGAGATTGTACAGCGGAAATAGCAGCGAACTTTCCAGAGAAACCACCGGGGTAGGTTGTGCACATACGCTTTACACACTTATTCACTTGGATGATAGTCATCATCCGCTCTGAGATACAACGGATATACTCTCTATCCCATTCAAATATGTATAAGTTATCTTTAGCCAAGTAAAAGCTACTCGATTTTTTCTACTTTTCAGACATGTCGACTTCTTCGGTCGTGCCATTACGGATAGTAATAATCAAGTTGGTTGTGCGGCATCAGAATGGGTGAAGAAATCGGATAAATTTTTCCTTTTAGTTTGTCTATACACGAATGACGTCGAACCGGGTAAACGTTTATATAAATTTGGTCGCCCAGCGTCGCGTTGCCTAACGGGTACCAGTGAATTGTACAATAATCTGTGTACCTCCAATGAAGACTATCATATAGCTGATGCTGAACAAGAACGTAGAAAACTTGCACCCTATAAACCGTTACACAAGAATGGATCGGATTACGATGCACCCGAGGGCAGTCTTTGGCAATTAGTCATGTGAATAGAAATTGGGAGACTAAAATATGGAGAAGCGAAGGAGAAGGTTGAACTGCAGTGTTTCTATATATTTTTCTTAAAATCTAAGAGATCGTATATATTTTAACATGTATATACTATAGTACATTGGGATTGAAATAAACAGATACAGTATAGTACTTATTTAGATAGAAGTGTATTACTTTCACGGAATTCGACTTAAGGATCTATATCAGTGTGATATTTTCAAAAAATCGATTTTTTTTTATTTTTTGCTTATTCGATAGTTTATACTTTCAAATATATCCGGTGAAAGCGGTAAGGTCGTATCTCGAATAGTTTTTGAATGGCAGCGTTCTAAAGAGCGACCGCTCGCTGGTATAAGCGGCTATAGTCGAAATGTTAAACGCGTTTTTCTCGAAACGGCATTTCTCAAAATAGCTGACATCATAACTCAATGATAAATTGACCGTATTCCAGAATATATTTGCTATATATCTTTGAAAATTGTCAATTTGGCATTAAAAAAGACCTTTTTTTCCAAAATAAACGAAATTTTTTTCAGAACTACGTGATTTTGTTAATTTTTGATATTTTCCAATAATCGTTGGTCATTGTATAAGAAATATCTTCAACTTTAATACCCTTTTTGAATTTTGTTGTTTCAGCGACCCATTCGGCCGGAATCATGTCAGCAGTGGAGAACTTTTTTTTGGCACTTCTCAAGACAGCCCATAACTCCGTTCTTTTTCAATATATTCGTTAAAAAAAATCTTAAAGTAAAGCTGAAAATATACATTATAATGTCCAAAAAACTCCGAAACATTCGATAGAGTACTTTCTTTAAAAAAAGTCGCCTAATTTTTCATGGTTTACACTGGTATAGCCTCTTAAAAGACTGTCTTAATAGATTTCAAATAAAATTTCGTTGAATATTTAAAAGAAGATTATTTTAGAGTCTAGGAATCAAAAACCCATGAATTTTAGTTAATCACATTCATTGAGAGAAGTATAGAATAATAGCATTGAACCGCTAGATGGCGCTGGAGCACATATATTCATAAATTCCTTATATAAACCCAAGTTTCATTTATTTAAAGCTTAAATCTGAAGTGGCAACTCTCACAGCAAAGTAAATTGTCCCTCCAAATTCAATATGAGCGGTTGCCGGTTGCTTTAAAGTGGACATTTCCATTTAAAAGGAGCTTACGTCATTTACTATTTGAATAAATATGTACCTAAATACATAATACATAAATATGTAACTAAATACATAATGCATCACGACGTCCTTAAAGGTCATGAACTTTAATCGTTCGGCGATCAAAGAGCGCGTTCGCAGCATTCAATGAGGGCCAACAAAATATTTAATCCCTTAAAGTATGCAACATTTATGTTAAACTACTTAGCGGAGAAAAATGCGAGGCGAGCAGATGCTGCTTAAAGTATATATTGAGTAAAAGAAAACCATTGAGAAAGTAGAATGAAAGAAGAATGAAAAATAAAGTCTGGTGAGGCGTACAAGTTTAATATAGAGAGGGAGAGTAACATAGCGCGCTTTGACTCAATTTCTTCTACATAAAGAGGACTGTTTATATATTTTAATATTTATATAATACATATTTATTGTTATTGCAGCACTGTAAAAAATTCAATAGCTACAACAACAGCTGTCTGCCGACAGAAACCAACATTTTCAGTCCCACATCTTTATTTGTATGTATGTCCGTGTCTCTGAGTAAGCCTGGAAAATCGATTGTACTTGAAATTGACATAGCGAGAAAATCATAAACTAGCCAACAACAACAACAACAACAATAATGCACTCAAATAGCAATATGCGCTAAGTGAATGAAAATCATTTGCAGAATTTTGACGCAATACAGCTGCAGTTGAATGCCGTTTAAGTCGTTCATGGCTCATGGCTTACGAAGGAAGGCGGAAAAAGCATGAAAAGAAAAGCAGCAAGGGAATTCATAGTTGATTGTGTTTATTGTTAAAGAGCTGCAGCAAAATGCACGGTTGAATGCGCTTAGCTTGATTATGGCACATGTGTCATTGGTAGTGGGATGGTGAGATGGGGAATGATTTTACTTTGTTGTAGATTTTATTTGTAAACTTATACATAACATACTTTTAGGCACAAATTAAAAAAAAAATTTAAATTAAGTATAGAAGGCTACAGCTGAAAAATTACTTGCAAAAATTCTACTTTTTACTACGTTAGATTTAATTCAAAATATTATCAATTTTCATGTAATAAAGTATAGTAAATTTTTTGCTGCCTTAAAGCCCACTCATAACTTATTTAATCCCACAAAATTTAGCTTATTTTATTTAACTTTACATGAACATAATCCAAATTTTTTTGTCTACCATAATATTTTTTATCCTCACGAAAGCCAACATTAATCAAACATAACCTAATTTAAAGTGTCAACTATGCTTATCGATATTCATATAAAAAAAATGTAACCTAATCAGACTTAATCCATCGTAATTAAGCTAATACGCCTTAAATAAGTAAGGAAAGGCTAAGTTCGGGTGCGACCAAACATTTTATACTCTCGCAATTTATTGATGGATTTTATTAAGAATTTGGCCCACATATTCGGCATAAAGTCCAATAGAATATCGAAAATCATCATACAAGGTTTATGAGGGCTGAGGTAATCCCTGAACCGATTTCACTCATTTACATCAGCAACATACATTATATCTAAGATTTAATTCATCATTTAATTTGGCTAAGATATTTCACATATTAACCGATTTATAAGCTATTAAGCTCATCGTATTTTTGAAAATCCTATAATTAGGTATTCTCATATATTCATATATAAGGGAAGTTATGACTTTAAGTTATGATTTTAACCATTTCTGGTACAGAGACACAATATTAGAAGAAAAATGTTTTCTCTAAATTAAATTAAGATACCTGAGATATTTACCGAAATTTTCGATGAAAAATTACCATTAGGCACTGAATTCTTCATATTCGATATCCGGGGCATTGAAAAGTTATAGTCCGATTTCGACAATTTTTTCACAAGTGATGCCAGAGATCATATTTCGCTATCTTCATTGGTTCCTTATGTATATATTATAAAGTGAAGGAATAAGATGGAATTCAAAATTGAGTTATATTGGATGTAGGGGTAGTTGTGAACCGATTTCGCCCATCTTCCACCCGTGTCATCATGGTGTCAAGAAAATATTATTTAACGAATTTCATTGAAATCTGTCGAGTACTTCCTGAGATATAGTTTTTGACCCATAAGTGGGCGTAGCCACGCCCATTTTCCATTTTGTAAAAAAATCGTAGTACATCTCCCTTCTGCTATTTCTTCTGTAAAATTTAATGTTTCTGATGTATTTCGTTGCTGAGTTAACGCATTTTTAGTAATTTGCAACCTAACTTTAATTATATTGCACTTAACCTCAAATATTATTTAAGGCAAATTAACACACACAACAAAATCGCTGTTAAACTAACAAAAACTAACGCTAGTTAAATTAAAATAATATTTGCATTGACTTAATGCTGAAAAAAATAATAAAATAGCAAAATTGCTGAAGCTGACCATATAGCCTACCACACACACACCTATTTAGAAGCGTTTCACTTTACCACACGAATGCAATACCAACGGCTAAATCGGCGATAAACAAATGTTTTACTCAAAAAAAAAAATTACAAAAAAAATATTCGTAAACACAGAGAAGTAATTGAGCATGGAACAACAAAAACAGGTATTGCTTTAAAAAATTGGAAATCACACAACAATTTAGCACGTGCGTAGCTGTCACAACTGTCTAACACGCAGCAGCTTTCATTGTAGCATTTCGACAAGTTGTTTTTTTTTTATAAATGTGTGCTTTGGTGTGTGCGTGTGTGGGTTATTGTACTATTGTACTGCTATCGCAGCAGCTCAACTCCAGCGATAATCAAGGTATGTCACTCATACGCCATGGCCTGTCAAGAGCATATTGACATTTCGTTTGTATATGTTCACACCGTGTCGATCAATGTGCAGAGCGGAGCTGATGCTACTGCTGATTTTGGAAATAACACAAGCGAAAAATGTCAAATTGCAATAGATGGCATTAGGCGGTAAGTGTATGTGATTGCAGCAACTCATGGAATGAGGGGTATAGAAAAATTATTTATAAAAAAATAAAATATTTATTAATTTAATCATTTATTTAAGGACAAAATTTTTACTAATTGAATAATATATTTTAAGAAAAAATATTTATTAATTGAATAATTTATTTAAAGAAAAAAATATTTATTAATTGAATAATTTATTTAAAGAAAAAATATTTGTTAATTGAATAATTTATTTAAAGACAAAATTTTTATTAATTGAATAATCTATTTAGAGAAAAAAATATTTATTAATTGAATAATTTATTTAAAGAAAAAAATATTTATTAAATGAATAATTTATTTAAAGAAAAAATATTTATTAATTGAATAATTTATTTAAAGAAAAAAATATTTATTAATTGATTAATTTATTTAAAAAAAAAATATTTATTAATTGAATAATTTATTTAAAGAAAAAATATTTATTAATTGAATAATCTATTTGAAGAAAAAATATTTGTTAATTGAATAATTTATTTAAAGACAAAATGTTTATTAATTGAATAATTTAATTAAACAAAAAAGATATTTATTAATTGAATAATTTATTTAAAGAAAAAAATATTTAATTAATTGAATAATTTATTTAAAGAAAAAATATTTAATTAATTGAATAATTTATGTAAAAAAAAATAGTTATTAATTGAATAATTTATTTAAGCAAACAAATATTTATTAATTGAATAATTTATTTAAACAAAAAATATTTATTAATTGAATAATTTAATTAAACAAAAAGATATTTATTAATTGAATAATTTATTTAAAGAAAAAATATTTAATTAATTGAATAATTTATTTAAAGAAAAACTATTTATTAATTGAATAATTTATTTAAACAAAAAAATATTAATTAATTGAATAATTTATTTAAAGAAAAAAATATTTATTAATTGAAAAATATATTTATTAATTGAATAATTTATTTAAAGAAAAAATATTTATTAATTGAATAATTTATTTAATATAAATATATTTTTAATTATATTAAGAATATTTATTAATTGAATAATTTATTTAAAGAAAACTATTTAAAGAATAATTTATTTAAAGAAAAATATATTTTAATTGAATAATTTATTTAAACAAAAAATATTTATTAATTGAATAATTTATTTAAAGAAAAAAATATATATTAATTGAATAATTTATTTAAAGAAAAAATATTTATTCATTGAATAATTTATTTAAAGAAAAATATATAATAATTGAATAATTTATTTAAAGAAAAAATTTTGCAGTTTAATATGCTTTTCAGGCAATAGAAAATTTGTTTTCATATATTTATTTATAAACAACATTTGATCTTTTAATATTAAAAAAAAAAATTGTCTAGTTTCCTAAAACCTTTTTCTCGAACCACTCCAATAATAAGCCTGCGGCCAGACATAAAGAAGCAATAGTAATAGTAGAAAGTATAAGTCAACCACTGAGCTCAACTGCCCACTAAATAGCGCCTAAAAGCATGCTAAATCGAGCGTAAAAGATGGCCACGTTGTTATTACTGACAGCCACGCAATTAAATTAATCCTTAATGCGACAACTTTAAGCAGACAGAGACAGCAACAAATGTATTTACATTAAATATGCAAAAGCAACAACACAAGTAATATTAAGCTGCTATTGATGTTTCTACATTGGAACTGTTAAGCACAGTTATAGGCTGTAGATATTGCAGTTCTTGCTGATTTTATTAAAAAAGAACATCTGATTAATATTACTGTTGAGTCTAGTTCTGATTAACACACTTTCTAGAGGTGAGCATGTAACTAGTTTGAAGAGTAGTTCCAAATAGTTGTAGAAAAAAGTTTTTCTCACTTCAATAAGATTTAAAAAATTTCTTTGTAAATAATTTACTTATTTTGGAAAAAAAATTTCAAGTAATTTGTTAGTAACTAGTTATTTTAGGACTAGTTTCGGAATGGGGTTTAAAATAAATAAGGGTTTGAAGAGCTCCCAGACACAATGATTTAATTTATACCTAGAAATTTTGTATATCTATTGTACGGAATGAGCTCATCATCCACCATGAGATGTTTAACAGGTCAGAAAAGGAAGTAGTTTTGAACTAGTACGGATTGGGTGAGTTTGGTTATTAATTTTAAAGCCTCTAATTTATAGCTAGTTATTGAAGAAGTGGTTCTTTAACTTTATAGAATCACATTTATGATTAATAGACAAGGCTTAAGACTTAAAGCTTCACCTTAAATCTCTGCACGGCAAAGCTTTCACTTAAATTTTGCATGGAACAGTAATATTTACTAAATATACATCGTAATTACTTTGGAAGAATACAAACTAAACGAAAATTAAATTTTAAGCGACAAGTTACAACTAGTTATCAATGGAGTAGTTGTTGAACGCATCATAAATTAACTAGTTTCAAACTAGTTGTTAAGAAACTAAAAAGTAGTTCCAAAAATAGTTTTAAGGAATGATTTTTTCGTAAATAATGAATTATAAACTATTTAGATATAATGATGGAAAATAACTAGTCTTGAACTAGTCTAAGCCCTATGAGGTCTGAACATTTATGGGAGGAACGACCTCACTTACCTCGTATTATATAAAGGTACATTTTACTCCCAAAATATACTAATGCTTAACTATCAACATCTACTGGTTTTTCACGTATTCGGGTATCAACTGAAAGCAGCAGCAAATCTTACGCCACAGCGACTAGTTACACGTTTACTTCACTCTAACCATCAGCACGGATTCCGGATTGGTTTATAGTGCGTGGCAAGAAGTCGTTGTTTATAATCGTAATGTACATAATATTCCCAGAAAACGCTAAATGTTTCAGCCACATTACGCTCTGTTTTCATCAACACCATTGCCACATCCTTTTCGATTTCTCTTCCTATAAGCTTTACTACGCACTTTACTACTCGTTATGGCTGTTGCTATTTTTATCTACGCAGTAAATTTCTTTTCTATCTCCACCCACACTAGATACATTCATTTCTTTCTTTCCATTTCTTTGTTTTCTTTTTTTCGCTTAAAGCGCTTACCGTAGAGCAGTAAGTTACATTAAGCGCTGCTAAACGCATTCCCATTGCTCACTTTGTGACGCGTTCTAAGCGCCATTTTCAATGCCAAAAGCTAGTCGAACAAATCATAGCTGCTGCTTATTAGCGTTGTTGTACTTATTTATTTGTTTTTGTTTTTGTTTCTTGCTGGTGATAATGGCTTTTTGAATGTTACTTTTTCCTTCAGCAAATGCGTCGCTAGCGGCAGTTATCATACAAGGATATAAACATAGATTTCGCAAAGTTTGGCGATTAGATCTAATTAGGATGGATAACGGTGGAGTAAAAGTGGTGTGAGTAGACTGGCATCCATGATGAGCGTTTTGCTGTTTTTGCCACAGAGGTCAGCATGTATTGAATATGAGATTAACGAAGTGAAGTATTTAAGGTTGGTAGGGAATTAAAACGATAGAAAAAGAAAAACTTACGAAAAGTTCCCCTAAAAGCACTTAAACACAGACGCTTGATATAAAAATAGTACTGCAGAAATTTCAAAAATCGTTGCCTACATTTAGGTGCGTTTCAGCGAAGACACACTCACATATTCTCGAAGTGTTTGGATACATAAAAGAGGTAATCTCACTTTAAATTAATTCTGCAATCTGAGGAGTAATTTACTTTAACATAAATCTTAACACAGAAATTTAAAAAATCGTTGCCTACATTTAGGGTCGTTTTAGCGATGGCACAAACCCATATCTTAGAGTGTTTCAATTCACTTTTTAAACGTCTTTTTACTTTAAATTTTTAACTCTAATTATCTAAGCTGAACAACAATCGCCTCTAACACAAACTCAACTGCATAAATTTCTAAAATCGTTGCCTACATTTAGGAGCATTTTGGCGAAAACACAAACCCATATTCCAAAACGTTGGAATTCTTTATTCTGAGTTATAATCGACTCCAATATAAATCGTACTTGTTGAATAATTCATAAAACCCAAAGCAGCCAAGTTGATAACTAAATCCGCTAGTATACTAATTCAATTAACAGTAATTCTCTAAGAAAAACTTTCTTCAACTGCTAGCCGCTGCAACATGGTTGACTTCATACTCTAACTGCTGCGTCTGTTTTTGATTATTTGAGCAACAAATAAATTTGCATACATTACTGTTACGTTGATTAAAACGCCAAGGATGGTGCAAACAAAAACAAAATCACGGTGCGACATGACAAAGTCAGACTGTCCTTAATCTAAAATATACAAAAGAGTATTTGGTAGTTGATTGTTATAGTAAGAGTGGCTGTGAGCTGGAAAGGGTTGAAAATTTGAGGTACATAGGTACGAAGTTAGATTTTATTTAAATGTAAATGTAAAGCAAAAATACACATTTAACGTGTTTGTTTAGAGTTAAAGAATTTTTGTAAATAAATTTAAATAAATTCCTAAATTTTAATTCGCTAAACATTAAACATTTTAATTCGCTAAAACACTAATTAAAACAAATTTTTTTTTAATTTAACAAACTGCCTTCTTGTGTATGATTCTGCTTTCTTTTCTGATACAAATTTTTATAGCTTCTCAAATATATTTATTTCATATTATATTTGCCATCAACACGCCATTGATTTGTTTAAGAAGCGCTGCATCTTTTATGGTTCTCCATTTAATAGTCGAAAGCGACAGAAAAAAATATTATAGCATATTGAAGATTGTGTTAAAATGATATAACGACACGCTCTGCTCGTTTCGAAATTTATTGTGCTTGTGCAACTTCGATAAGTAAAACACAAGACAGAAAGACGTTAAGGCGAGAACTCAAAAATTAATTTCGCATGATTTTACCAATAAATATTTGATAATAAAATGGTGTGTTTGTATTCCTAGAGATGAATACATTATATTAAAAAAAAATTAAATTTGGAAAGTGTTAATCCTATTTTGAATTTTATAATATTTGAATAATTTTTAGAGCTTCTAGCTTAAAATGGGTTTATAAAAAATATTCCTTAGAATGTAATAATTCACATAAATTAACAAGTAAGGAAGGGCTAAGTTCGGGTGTAACCGAACATTTTATACTCTCGCAATTTATTTATTTAAATTTATTTATATTATATAATACACAATTTGACCCACATATTCGTCATATATATTGTATAGAGTCCATTGAAAGTTAGAAACCCTGATATTAGGTTGGAAGTACCGAGGTCCTCATGTTCGCTATATGGGGCCTTGACAACCTATGGTTCGATTTCGGTGATTTTTAGAATGGGGCTGCCACACTATTAGCGTAGTATTTGTGCAAAGTTCTGCATCGATATCTTCACTAGTACTTACTTTATATATTGTAAAGTTAACGATTCAGATCGTCTTCAAAGTTCTGGTATATAGGAAGTAGGCGTGGTTGTGAAGCGATTTGGTCTATTTTCACAACATATCATTGGGATGTAAGGAAACTATTACAAACCAAGTTTCATTGAAATCGGTCGAGTAGTTCCTGAGATATGGTTTTTGACCCATAAGTGGGCGACGCCACGCCCATTTTCCATTTTGTAAAAAAATCTGAGTGTAGCTTCTATCTGCCATTTCCTATGTGAAATTTAAATTTAATTTCTGACGTTTTTGGTTAGTGAGCTAACCCACTTTTAGTAATTTTTAGCGTGGTTATTATCCGATTTCTGTCATTTTTGGAATGTATAAGGAAATGGCTAAAACAAACGACTGCAGAAAGTTTGGTTTATATAGCTCTATTGGTTTGCGAGATATATACAAAAAACCGATTTGGGGGCGGGGCCACGCCCACTTCCCCAAAAAAATTACATCCAGATATGCCCCTTAATAGTACGATCCTTCATACCAAATTTTATTTCCATAGCTTTATTTATGGCTTAGTTATGGCACTTTATGTGTTTTCGGTTTTCGCAATTTTGTGGGCGTGGCAGTGGTCCGATTTTGCTGATTTTCGAACTTAACCTTCTTATGGTGCCAAAGAACACGTGTTCCAAGTTTCATTAAGATATCTCAATTTTTACTCAAGTTACAGCTTGCACGGACGGACGGACAGACGGACAGACGGACGGACAGACGGACAGACGGACGGACAGACAGACATCCGGATTTGAACTTTTCTTGTCACCCTGATCATTTTGATATATATAACCCTATATCTAACTCGTTTAGTTTTAGGACTTACAACCAACCGTTATGTGGACAAAACTATAATACTCTCGTAGCAACTTTGTTGCGAGAGTATAAAAATTGTAATATCTGTACGCATTGAGAAGACCACAGAGGAGAAGAAGCGCATTCGATTTCGATACTATAAAGATTTTCGATCGAAAATTTTCATGTAATTCAAATCATTTATTCCGTCGATAGACTGCTTTACCACAAAGTGAGAACGTAAAACTGTTTTATCGACCTTTATAGAGTGAACTTAAAGTTGCTTAGAAGAAGAACCATTTTTCTTTCAACCAGTTTTGTACAGGATCGGAGAGCCTGCACCGTTTAAATATTGTGAAATTTCTTCCCAAAAAGTATTTATGTAATTCGTCTAAGGCTCTTTGAGCTTTATCTCCATTTCGGGGGGTTACTTTTTCCGTTTTTGTTAGTGTGTTTTTTGTCTCTTGTCTCTGAAATATCCATATAAAACATAATTTAGACCATCATCAGTAATTATTTATGTACATAAAAACTTCAAAATAATTTATTTCTTCTAAATTTCCGCAAACACACTCACAAATCGATAGGTTTCCACCAAAATTTTCGATTTTACGAATTCAATGGTTTCGAAATTAGCGACATCTATTAGCCACGGAATGTATTTTATCAAGTCGGCAAGTGAGTTCACTTCGATCATAAATTTTATTTTCGAATCATTTTCATTGATTTCGACGTGAAATTTTTCGATCGAAAAGGTTTCAATGATTAGGGCCAATATTTTAACAAAAAAAAAATATTTTATGGAGTTGCCATATTTTTTAAATATACATAAATTATTTGAAAATAGTAATACTAACTTACGAGAGTCGAATGTAAATTAATAAAGCTGTAAATGTGTTCCCAAACATAATTTGAAATTTATATAAGTTTATTCGTGGTTGCCACCTTATTAAAAAATTAAATAATTTTTTTTATGAATAAAGTAAAGATAAAAAAAATTAAATAACTACATAAATGAGAGCAATTGGAAGGTTTTTAAGAAAATAAAATTGTATGGCGTTGCCACCTTATTTAAAAAATATGAAAAAACTTATTATATAATAATATTGGAATTATCAACAAAATGTGGCGCTTTGATTGTTTTTTTTAATTTTTTTAATAATTTTTTGCTTCCGCGTGCAGGTATTACACCCATAACAAGAATCATATATTTATTAAGTTCACTCTATATATATAAGTTCACTCTAAAATAATCTATTTTACGAACCAGGAGCGGAAGGATAGGTAAAATAAAAAATTTCTTCAAATTATTATTGTTATTACGACTATTTTATGGAAAAAAGTTAAATAAAAATTTTAAATTTAAATAAAAAAAATAAAAATTTAACTTTTTAATTAAATAATTAATAAATATTAAATAAAAATTTAAATAAAAATCGCATATGACATGAAAAAAGTTAAATAAAAATTTAATGAAATTTAAATAAAAATTAAACTTTTTAATTAATTAATTTATAGATATTAAATAAAAATGTAAATAATTAAATATTTATTTTATTAATAAATTTCTTTCTATTTTTTAAACTTAAATTAGGAAATATATAAATTTAAAAAAAATTCCTCACAACTTGGCAACTCTACGCCGTATTCATATTTTTGTTATGTTGCTCATACGCCACGTCGAACACATCGAAATAAATCAAGTCACTTCATACGCAGCCTAAAAATGCGCAATAAAAAATATAAAAGAAACATAAATGTACAACAGTATGTGCGCAAACACGTGCTACATGTGAGTGCCGCACGATAAAAAAATAAAAAAAACAACAACAACAACAACAAAAAGTTACGCATTTATGCGCCTAAGCGCACACTTTAAGTGCCGCATAAGCAGCAAAGCAATACACTCGCTAGGCGCATTTGCTTACTAAAAAATCCATTTCAAAGCGATTTCAAAGAGAGAGCACAATAAAACAGATAACAACAATAACAATAGCTATTATAATAAAAATAAAAACATTCGCCGAGGCAAACAAAAATTAATTCAAATTCGTGCGAGTTTTATGTAAATTTACTTTTATCCCAACAAAAGAAGAAAAAAAGCACTTTTACTACTACACAGATGGGCGTCGTAGCAATAACAACAACAATAATAACAACAACAACAGCATAGCAGACAAACAGCTGAAAGAGATAAATCGAAAGTGATGACAAACTGAAAAAATAAAAGCAATAACAACAACAACAACATAAAATAAAGACAACAAATAAGTATGACTTGCGAACACCGCAACGTTAGCCGTTATTTGTAAATATGTTGGCGAGGGTGTGTGTGTGTGTGTACAAAGCTTTGTAGCTGAAAAATGAAAATCTATATAAACGTTAAACTTGCTGGCTGGCGTGCGCGTGCTTTTACTGCAGTGGCGTGGCCGCCGCCTGTGCCTTTGACGCTCTGCGCCGTTTTTAGTGTCCTAGGCATGGCCGAAATTTCATTATCCAGCATTTTTGCGAGCGTTAAGGTAAACAATAAAAAAATTGCCAATAACGATGATGAAATGACGGCGATGCGTAGCGTAGGTGGGCAGTGCGACAACAACAACAAAAATAAGAAGAAAAAAACAACAAAAACTACAGCAAAATCACCTATCGCTATGCATGCACAGTTAAAGCAAAAGGTAAATTTTGTTGTTATTGTTGTTGTTTTTGTTGCTGTTGCGGTTGCGTGTGCGTGTGTGCGGCGCGTTAGTGGTCGCCTATGACATGAAGTCAATAAATGAATGCATAAAAAATAAGGGATTCGCGTGCTACATTTCACTCGCGCAAACAACAATGTTGGCAAACAGCAAAGCACACATACATACACACATACAAACATAGTTGCTAGCAAACACAGGTGAGCTTGTGTCTGTTTGAGCATTAGTGCGTGCTCTAGTAGTTATGTCAAAACCAATTTGCCTAAGCTGTAGCGTCTGGCTGCGCTGCAAAGTGGCGTCGGCGAAGTATTAATTTAATTATTTAATATTATTAAGCAATATTAACAGCGCACGAAAGCTTTGAACTTGGCTACGCCGATTTTATGGTACTTCGAAAGCTAATAAAGGAAAGAGATTGGTGGGTAGAGCGTATAATAGATAAAGATGGCTGAATAGAGGAGCTTAAGAAAAAACTGTTACACAATATTGAAAAAAAGCTTCACATTAAACTTTAGGAGTGCTTAAATAAAATTAAAAAAAAAATCGAAAAAATTGTTGAAAAGAAAAAATAATATGGAATTAAGAGAAAAAAGGAAAAATAAAATAAAGAAAAAAATTCACCAAAAAATTATTAAAAAAAAAAATATTAAAATAAGAGAATGGTGTTTTTTCTGTTATTTTAATATTATTTTTTTAATAAATTTTTGGAAAATTTTTTTTACTTATTTTCTCTTAAGGAAAAGAAAATATCAAAAATTTAAAAATTAACAACATTTCTTTAAAACTTTTATCCCTACCTTTTATCTACCCACTCTTTTACCGCCTTACAGTGTGTGGCAACAAAATAATCGCTTATACATTTAACAAAACAACAAAAAAATTGTTTTCAAAGGGCCTAAAAGCAACCGCCTTTGTCATTGAGCTGTCACCTAAATATTAGCATCCATCAATCAAATGGCAGTGAAAAGGCAAAAGTGTCGTAAGTGCACAGGTGAAAAGGAATATTCAGTTTGTATCGAATTTTTTTTACTAGTAAATACATATATTTATAAATGTCCACAAAAAGTGAATATATATTTTTTCTATAATATTTTTTATAAAGTGTAATTGTTTGGTTTATTTTTTAGAGAAAAAAATTATTAAAGTACTGTAAAGAACCTCGTAAGCGCTCCATATTGATACATATAAATCAAATTTCACAATAAAAAAGTTAAACATTAGATCTATTTATGAGCAAATCTAATTTTTTTAAAGAAATTTTTTACAAAATGAAGAAAATAAATTAAAATATTTTACAACTTTGCTTCCGCCGTTTTCCAATAGATGTCTCTAGGGCCAAGCACTGGTCGATTAAATCGTTTTATATCGATCTTGGACATTTGTGTCAACATTAACTCGACAAAATATTTGTAGAGATCTGTTTGCATCCCAAACTTATTCTCAACTGAAAATGTCACTTTTTGAGCCGAAATCTCGACATTTGCACGGTATACGCATGCTACCAGAAAGATGGTCAAAAGTAGTAGCTAGAGACGGCCAACATTTTGAATAACATTTTTGAAACCGGTTTTATACAAAAAAGCCTTAAATTTTTTAAATAAATACTTCGATTTTTGGAAATAGTGCCAAAACAAGTCAAAAAACTCTTTTTTGGTAAAAAAATCCAAATTAATATTAAAGAGACCAGTGTGACACTTTCAAAAAATTGATGTTTTTATTTTTTTCTTATTCGATAGTTTATAAATACTTTCAAAAATATCCTGTGAAAGCGGTAAGGTCGTATCTTGAATAGTTTTTGAATGGCAGTGTTATAAAGAGCGTCCGCTCGCAGGGATTAGCCGCTATGGTCGAAACTTTAAGCGCATTTTTCTCAAAACCAAAATTTTCAAAATTGCTGACATCATAATAGCGTTTTTAGACAGGAGCTAATTGATCAATTAACCGGCCCGATTAAAACGCTTATTAAGATCGATTTACCATACAAAATAAAATCTACATTTATTATTGATTGAATTTTAATCGACTTGGAAATCAAATGCAACTCTGCGACAAAGACGTACGACAAACGTTCTTCGTCTGCGATTGGCTGAAATTTTTGATTAAAAAAGCTAAGGTAGATGTCGCTGCTAAAAATATTAATCAGCTGATGAATCTTACCAACTTCTTACGAAAAGCAAAAACAAAAATGTATAAAAGCTGATCGGTTATCGAGTAGGCGGCAGTATAAAAGGCAAACAAGGATTTCTCAATAAAAAATTTAATTGCTCAATCAATTTGGCTGTCTAAAAACGCTATAACTCGAGAGAAAGAAAAACGAGAAATTTACCAATCGACTTCAACTTTAAACGGAGTATTCTTAAATATATTTAGTATACAATGACTAATGACCTTTTTGATTGGTTGGAAATTTTCAATTATAAAAAAGACCAGGTTTTTAACTAAAAAATCAACATTTTTTCAGAACTACGCCCTTTTGTTAATTTTTGATATTTTTCAAAATTCATAGGTCATTGTATAGGAAATACTTTCAACTTTAATAACCGTTTTGATTTATTTTGTTTCAGCTACCCATTCAGCCGGAATCATGTCAGCAGTTTGAAACTCTTTTTTGACACCTCCGAAGACTACACATAACTCCGATATTTTTCAATATTTTTGTAAAAAAAATCTATAAATATTGCTGAAAATATACCATATTATGTCCAAAAAACATCGAAACATTCGAAAATCGTATAATTTTACATGGGTATAACACCTTAATGTTCTAAAAAAGAGTCCAATGAGTCGAAAAATATATTAGTAAGTCACCACCATTCGGTTGTTAATGCGCCCAATTATAGGCAACACTTTTTCATATTTTACAGCGTCTGGTCTAACACAACCAAAGTTTCCCGATTTTAGGCTGTGTATATAACCAAAATATAGATCAATAATAATAATAATATGATAGCAATGATTCTTCATTCTCTACTTTATAACTATTGTCCACCATACAAGCATATTTTGCGTCTGTCTTCGCTGAAATGATATAATGCACCTAATTGTAGGCAATATTTTTCTGTATTTTATATTATGAAAAGTTTAGCCTACTTCTAGGCTGATTGTTAAATTTGAAGTAAAAGTCCAGAGGGTTCCAAGTTCCAAGCAGAACTTTATTGTTTCAGATATAATTTATTGGAGTAAATTAAATTAAGGAAAATCATATTCCATAAAAATTCAAATTGAATTCCAAATTTGATTAAGTAGAATCCGAAAATTTCTAAACTCTTTAAGAACAAATTTTTGTCTATATTTTGGAAGTTAAAAAAAATTTCTTTAGTCTTTAAACTAAAATAATTTTCAGCGATAAGCTTTGTCAAGGTAGACAAAAAAAATATTGAATTCCATTCCACTTCCCACTCACATTAAAGCCAGTTACAGCGAAAGAACAGTACAAAAAAAGTAAAGCCTCAGCAAAAAGCCTTTAATTAACATTTTGTTTATTTGCTGCGTTTTTTTTTCTTGGTGAAAGCCACGCAACATTTGTTTACTTGTTGGCCACAATTTTGCAGTACCTTTGTTTTGTAATTTATAAGCCGGTTAACAATATAACTGAAATGTGCAGTAAGCATCGAGTAGTACTCAGCAGCCATTGGGTATGCACTGCCAGCAACAGCAATGACCCTTTTGCCGATTCCGTTAGCTCTAGTGAATTTCAATATTATTTACATTTTCCGTTACTTATGCATTTCGCTTGCCAATCTCAATTATGCGCCCTTTTTCATGTACAACGATAATTTACATGTTCAATGCGCACACCGTCAAGCCAGGCTTCTACTCCTTTTCCGCTCTCACACACACACACACGCTCCTTTACCTTTTTCTTGCCTGTTGTTTTGCTTATGGGCAGATTTTTATTTTTATTTTTTTCTGGAATTCTTTGAGCACCTTTTCGGCTACAACTTCGATGTTTATGGGTGAGTAGCGAAACTTAAGTACTTTATATTTTATCCGATGGGCGGTGGCAACACTTTGTATATATCTATGTACTTATCTCCGTAAACATTTTTGGTGTAAATGGCGCTTGCGGTTGGGCTGAGAGTGGGCGTTTCGATGTATTAAATCATAATTTTTGTCTACTTTTATTGCTATTGGTTTTCGAAGGCTTTCCTTTGGAGACTACACTCCGCTACACCACACATTTCACAAACGAAGCCACACACACACACACGTAGATTATCTGTACGCCCTTGATTATGTTGCGCCTAACACACATGCGAAGTATCTACTACATATTTATGCCATAACATATATTTGGCAAGGGAATTTTGTGTGGCAAAAGTGACTAACGAATGGCACATAAAGCAAGGCTAAAAATAGCAAAACACAAAATCATATACAAGCGTAGAAAAAGGTGTGATTAAAGTAGATTTGTATTTGGGGTAATGGTTTAATAGTTATGATGGGTAATAAAAATTCGGATTTACCAGGAAAAAATACGGAAAGTTTGGATATATTTTAAGAGCTGTGAAAACCACAAAGCAATAAAGAGATCAATGTTTGAGGTGACTCAAGCAGGAGAGTGAATATTTGGCAGTACAAATTTTTAGAAAACTGGAGAGGAGTACAAATAGACAATTTGTTGGACTCATTTCGGTTTATAACTAGGGAAGATAAGTGAAAATAAGCGATAATAAATACTAGTCCATATACGAGTAGACGAAACAAGTAATATTTTGGCCGAGCGCCTAAATGTATACTAAGAATTTCGAAAGTTATATGGCTAAAAAGAAACTTTAGTGGGCTAGAGAAATAAAAATGGAGAAGATAATTGAAAATAAGCGATATTAAATACTAGTCCCTATAAGAATAGACGAAAAAAGTAAAATTTTGGTCGAGCGCCTAAATGTATACTAAGAATTCTGAAATTATATGGGTAAATTGAAATTTGAGTGGGCGATATGAATAAAACTGGAGAGGAAGAGGGATAGGAGATTAGTTGGATTCATTTCGGGTTATAACTAGGGAAGATAAGTGAAAATTAGCGATAATAAAAACTAGTCCATATAAAAATAGACGAAAAAGTAATTTTTTGGTCGAGCGCCTAAATGTATACTTAGAATTTTGAAATAATATTGGTAAATTTTAATTTGAGTGGGATAGATAAATAAAACTGGACAGGAGTACAAATAGTCAAATAGTTCGATTCATTTCGGTCTATAACTAGGGCAGATAAGTGAAAATAAGCGATAATAAAAACTAGTCCATATAAAGAATAGTTGAAAAAGTAATAGCGCCTAAATGTATACTAAGAATTTGAAATTATATAGCTAAATTTAAATTTGAGTGGGTTAGATGAATAAATTAAAAAGTTCTTAATAACAGTTAGAAGTTCTGACTGTCATCTACTTTCTATATATTATGGGCGAATTCGGACCGCTGCCACGACCACACAATGGGTAATGTGAAAGTAGAGAATCACGTTAGGGTAGGGAATTTTTGGATGCAATTTTTATGATAAAATTGATGTAGCCCCATCCTCTAGTAAGTGTTTTGTATATATCTCAGAAACTAGTAAAGCGATGTGAACCAAACATTCTGGAGTCATTTTCTTTAGGTACTTCTTTGTCTAGATTGAGAATTAAAGAAATCGAATTATAACCACGCCTCCTTCCCATACAAAGGTTATGTGGAAAACTACTGAAACTAAAAGTTTCACCAGAAATCCCAAATGTTATCTTAAAAATGGTAAACAAAATTTGGTATGAAAATGGACAATGGGCGAGGCGCCGTATCTCAATTGAACTAAAACTTTTCAAGGCCCCAGATATCAGAACATGAACTCAGTGCCGAAGTGTAATTTTTTACCAAAAAAATCGGTAGATATTCTAAAGAAATTTCAAGGAGGTGTGTTCAAAATCAGGTCAATACTTCCTCTAGCCTTCGTATACCTGATATACCGTTTTTCAAACTTACGGTCGACTTTATACCGTAGATATTGGTTAATATGTTAGATATCTTAGCAAAATTAAGTGAACGTAAATTCTTGGTTATGACATAGGTGGGTGGTGAAAATCGGTTTATGCCGAATATATGGATCAAATCAAAAATGAATAAAATTAAATAATAAATGTACGAATGTTTAAAATATTCGGCTACAACCGATTTGTTTCATTTTTTTTTAATAAATTAATTTTGTTTTTATTCCAATTCAGGCAGTACAGGGTTAAAATTTTTGAATCGAAACATATTTCTGTTTATAATTATTTTTTCATAGATAAATATTAATTAAAAAATGCATAAATAATAATTAACACGCGATACATACACTCACACAAATAAATAAAAAATGTAAAAATTAAAAAAAAAAATAAAAATAAAAAAATTATCAAAAAAAAAAAAAAATCGAAAATCAACATTTACGCAAATTTAATATTTAATGTACCATAAACCAAAATCTCAACACCGAGTAAAAACTTTTCAAAAATACATATTTTAATTACCTTTCCAACTGTTGTCCAACGGCTGGCTGTCTGCCTGGTTGTATATTCTATATACATTTATATGAATGTATGTACTCGCGCCGCAGACAATTTTCAACACAAAAATGCTTGAGTGTATTTTTTATTTTGCTTTCTTAGCCTATGAATTGGGTACTTCAACGAAATTCGCACGCACACACAAAGTTGACGACGACGAAATATTTATGAATGTTCGCGCTACATCGCTACATTGGACGCTTTGCATTTAATCAAAATAAATACAAAAACACACGCGTCGCAATGTGTGCTTGTATTTCTCCAACATTTGGCGTGCAATTCTTGCCACTTTTTCGATTTTTTACTTTTCTTACAACAACAACAAAACAACAATTTACACAACACATATGGTGCGGCTATAAACTATGCAGCAGAACAGCAAGAACAGCAGGCGAAAACACACACACCGCGCCGCATTTCTTGCAAAAGCAGATTTTTCATAATGCTCAGCAGCTTCACATTTTTTCCGTTTCCAATGCGGCTGTTTAATGCTGTTGCTTGCTGCAGCTATTTTTACACAATTTCCACTCAAAAATTGCTAAACATTCGCATTATTGTTGTTGTTTTTTGCTTTTGGTTTAACTTTTTTTATTATTTTTTACTTGTTGTTGTTGTTTTTGTCATTTGTCATAGCTGTGCTTGTGCTGCTGACAGTTTTTTTTTACTTTTTGTTGTTGTTGTTTTTTTTTACTTTTTTTGTCTTTTTTGTTTTTGCTCTTCTATTTAAGTATATTTATACATTTAATTGTTGTCGTGCGTTGGTTTTAAGGCGTTGATGACGGTGGGCAAAATTAAAATTTATGTGTTTGTGTGTGTCTGTTCGGCCTTGCCGTTGACAAGTGGGATGTAGCGTGTGAGATTTCCAGCATATTTTTATTCATATTTTTTACGCTAATTATTTTATGTAGCTTTTTTTAATTTATGAAATTTATATTATTTTGATAAATTTATAAAAAAACATTAATTTACTTTTTTTATAAATTTTGTAAAAAATAAATAGTTATTTTAAAGGAAAAAACTAAAATTTATTTAAAAAAAAAATTAATTAATTTTTTTATAAATTTTTATAATTTTTTTTTTTATAAAATACATTTTTTTTAATAAAATTAATTTATTTTTTTAATAAATTTTGTAAAAATAAAAAATAATAATTTTTATTTTAATAAATTTTAGTTTTTTACTTTAAAATATTTCAATTGAATTTTTAAATTTATTGCATAAAATTTAATTTAATTTATATCGTTGGTTATATATTATTTGACCAAGCAATTTATATGCATTTTGTGTTTAATTTCTTTAATAAACGAAACTTGTATTATTTTTTATAATATTTTGTTTCTCTTGTTAATAAAATTTATATAATGTATCTTGATAATTTTTTTTTAAATAATTTTTAGTTTTTTACTTTAAAATATTTAAATAGATTTTTTAATTTATCATATTAAATTCGATTTACTTTTTAACATTTTTTAATTTTTTAATATTTTTAACATTAATAATTTATAAATAGTTTGAAATTTTATTTTTATAAATATAATATATATTATTAAAAATTAATTTTAAATATATATTTGCTTAAAATAATTTAATTTAATTAATTAATATTTTTATTTTATTTATCATAAATGTTATATTATACAGTTGAACTTCCTTAACTCGAATCAATATAATTTACAAAAAAAATTCGAGTTTTTAGATTTTCGGAAGGTAATTTTTATGAAATTTTACTGCTATTGCCAATGCAAGAGTTCGAGTTATGGAGAATTTCGAGTTATAGATGTTCGAGTTATTTATTTAAATTTATTTATTTATTTATTTTTAATTTTATGATTTATTAATTTTTAATTTTATTATTTATTTATTTTTAATTATTTTTTATTTGAAATTAAATTTATTTACAAAATTATTAATTATTTTTATTTGAGTCCTTCCAGATTTATAATAATATAATATTTTTCATTTTAAAAATTTATTTATTTTTTTTAATTAATAAAATAATTTTCATACATAATTTTTATATATTATATAATTTAATAATAATTTTTTGTATATAATTTTTTTTTAACCTGGTTAATTACATTTATGTTATTTGTTTTTATTTTTATTATTATTTTTTATTTCTATCGTTAATATTTCTTTTGAATTTCGCGGCTATGTATCAGCCGCTACTGAGCACATATCTGGCAATACTATACATTTTTGAAAGGTCTTGACATAACCTAGAAAACGACGCTATGCATGATTAGTTGCTATAGGATATTGCGTTCAACAGTTATAGACGTGTAAACATGGAGATCACTAACGCCGAATTCGCGCTATTTTAAAGTTTTCCTTCGTTAAAGGCAAATTCGATAGAGAAACGTTCTGTGAGATTAACAGTGTTTTTGGGGATGGTACTCTATCACTTCGAACTGCGGAGCAATGGTTTCGACGATTCAGAGCTGGTGAAAACGACGCCATGGATAAGCCAGCCGGCGGAAGACCTGTGACGACGAATACCGATCAAATCATGGAAAACATTGAGTTAGACCGGCATGTGGCATCTCGTGACATCGTCCAGGAGATGGGAGTTAGTCACCAAACCATTTTAAACCATCTGCAGAAGGCTGGATACACAAAAAAGCTTGATGTTTGGGTACCGCATCATTTGACGCAAAAAAAAACCTCCCGGACCGAATCAACGCCTGCTATATGCTGCTGAAACGGAACGAGCTCGACCCATTTTTGAAGCGGATGGTGACTGGCGACGAAAAATGGATCACATACGACAATATCAAGCGAACACGGTCGTGGTCGAAGGCCGGTGAATCCCAAAAGAGTAACAAACAGTGGCCAAGCCGGGATTGACGGCCAGTAAGGTTTTGCTGTGTGTTTGGTGGGATTGGAAGGGAATCATTCACTAAGAGCTATATGGCCAGACGCTTAATTCTACCATCTACTGCGAACAACTGGACCGCTTGAAGCAGGCGATCGACCAGAGGCGTACAGAATTGGCCAACAGGTAGGGTGTAGTGTTCCCTCAGCACAACGCCGGACCACACACTTCGTTGATGACTCGTCAGAAGCTACGAGAGCTCGGATGCAGGTTTTATTGCATCCACTATATAGCCCGGACATTGTGCTATGTGATTACCACCTGTTCCTGTCCATGGCGAACGACCCTTGATGGTTTAAAGTTGAACTCTAAAGAGGCTTGTGAAAAGTGGCTGTCCGAGTTCTTCGCCAATAAGGGGGTGGCTACTACGAGGGGAGTATTATGAAGTTGCCGTCTAGATGGTAACAGATTATCGAACGAAACGGAGCATATTTGAACTAAATCCGATTACCATAACACTCTTTTTATAAAGCATTGAATAAAGAGCAAGCGGTAGGGAGATATTTGACCACCTAATATTTATGAGCTTTCATTTTGGTAAATTATTTAATTAAAAATTATGTATTCTCTAATTTATTTTTTATTTAATTAAATTGGATTTTTTAAATTATTTGTTTTTATTTTTGATCATTTAATATTAAAAAAATATTTATTTTTTAATTTACTTTATTTTTAATTTAATTTAAATTAAGCACACTCTGTATTCAATAAATTATCAAATAAAAAAAATAAAATAAAAAACTAAACAATAGATAAACACTTACAAATGAAGGGATAAATATAATTTATGCAACTTTTAAAGCGCTTAAGCACTCTCCTCGGCACACAGACAAGCAACAAATTATTTATTTATTTATATTTAATGAAATGTCAGATAAAACCGCAACAACTGCACTGCATAAATGACACTGACACTTTGTAAACACGCCGCCGATTGCACAACAACAACGATAACAACAAAAAAACACAAACAAAATTCACTTTTATTTACAATTTCTAATAATATTTATCAACAATTTCCGCGTCCGCGGCGACACTTTCAAACACGCGATTGCACCGTTATTCAAAAGCACACACACACACCTACAACTGTATGTACAATATATGAATATACCGTTTACATATGTACATATGTATGTTGTTGTTACACGTTTCTAGCGCTACGTTGTAGCTGCGTCGAACACGTCCGCGCCACTTTAAATGCCATGGAAAACTGATGCCAAAACGCTCGTTTCGCATGGTTTTGTATTTGTGTGGGCCGGCGAAAGCAGAAAGGCGGCGATTTGCACGATGCGCCGAAGATGTCTGCATGTTTGCTTTTGTTGGCGCTCAGCTGCTGTCAGGCACTGTTAAGTGCGTGTGTAGCAGAGCTGTTAAGTTAACAGTAATCCTTTACTGTACACCAGTGATTACAACAACATTGGCAAGTGGCGCTGTGTTCACTTGCGCTGAACTCCCACAGACACGGGTGGCACGTGTTTGTCGTGTGCCTGTAAAGTTAACAGATAGACGCTGTTAATTAACAGTGGTTAGCATGAAAATGTAAAAGTGTTGGGTTTTACATGGTATGTATAGGCATGTTGATAAGGGTTAATAAACAGTTAAATATATGTAGGTGAGTACAAGTGTTTGTATTAGGGTGAGCCTAATATTAATTTGATAATTCGTAATTTAATTAAATCACAAAGCATTTTTGGTTTTAAAAGTTATTTGAGAAACTTTTTTTGTCTCTAGTATTATACAATAACAACAAGTAAGGAACGACTAAGTTCGGCTGCAACCGAACATTTTTTTTTCTCGCAATTTTTTGATATAGTTATATTAAGATAACACACAATTTGACCCATATATTTGGCATAAAGTCCTATACAATAACTAAAATCATCATATATAGTGTATAAGGGCTGAGGTAATTCCTGAACCGATTTCACACATTTTCACCACCAAGATACACTATATCAAATACTATACGCTCACTTAATTTTGCTAAGATATCTCACATATTAACCAATATATGCGGAATAAAGCTCACCGTATTTTTGAAAAACCTATAACCTATACCTATTGGAAGAACATAATTTCCTCTGAACTCCATTAAAGTATCTGAGAGATTTGCCCATATTCTCGGTGAAAAATTACACTTAGCCACTGAGTTCTTCATGATCGATATACGGGTCCTTGAAAAGTTATAGTCCAACACGTATCATCAGGGTGTCAACAAAATATTATATACCGAATTTCATTGAAATCGGTTGAGTAGTTTTTGAGATATGGTTTTTGACCCATAAGTGGGCAATGCCATGCCCATTTTCCATTTAAAAAAAATATATATGGCGTCCCTACGGTCCCAAGGAACATGGTGGGCGTGGTTATTATCCGATTGTATTAGTTTTAATCGTGTGTGATGGGGTCTGTAAGGGAAATGATTGCCGAATGTTTGGTTTAAATATCTTTATTGGTTGTCGTGATATTCACTAAAAACTTATTTAGAGGCGGAGCTACACCGACTTTTCAAAAATATTTACATCGAGATATGCTTCTTCCTAGTGAGATCCTTCATACCAAATTTTACTTATGGGCGTGGCAATGGTCCGATTTCGCCCATTTTCAAATGCAACCCTCCTACGGTCCCAAGGAACATGTGTACCAAGTTTCGTCAAGAAGTCTTAATTTTTAATCAAGTAATTCGACAGGGCGGCAGACGTCTCGTGCTACTCATCATTTTGATATACATATATAACCCTATATCTAAGTAGTTTAGTTTTATGACTTACAAACAACCGTTATGTGAACAAAACTATAATACTCTCTTAGCAACTTTGGTTTCGAGAGTATAAAATCCTATCGAAAAATTCTGTAAATTCTGTTCAAAAAAATTTACCTAAAAACAAAATTTATATCATGAAAAAACGGAACCGGATATGAGGTTGCCGCATATGATGGAACCAGAAATAACGCAGCCGATATGGGGGTAACCGGAACCGGAAATGGGACACCCAGAACCGGAAACCGGATATGAGGTGACCTTATATGATGTTGCCGGAACCGGAAATGGTGCTACGGTAACCGGAGATGGGGGAACCGGAACCGGGTAAGAGGTGGCCGGATATGGGGCATCCGGAACCAGATATGTATATTCTAAGAGATCTACCCTTTGGAGGTTCCATCCATCAGGCCACGTCAGTACGAATGTAAAAGTTTACACCCATTTATCTCAAAACTCAATTTTACAAGACACAATTTTACGGTGGACACAATTTCTCGAAAAGTTATCAAGTGAGTTTGCACATATCTTTGGAATAACTTTATCTAGTTAATGAACGAAAGATTTTTTTATATCTTAATTACAACTATTTTTTTCGAGCCAATATAAGGAAAAATTTAAGAAAAGTTATTTTTTTGGTTAAAACTCTGTCAAAAATTCAAATTTCAATATCTTATTTTTTCCTTCGTTCACTAACTAGATTTATCCATATACTAGCGACATATTTTTGGTTTATTGTTTTTAGATGAACCAATCATGAGTTAAGATGTCCACCGCAAGATCTTTGTTTTTAGACACGTCGTGGGAGATGTGGTAACAACGGCTAAGTTTTTGGAATTCGTAAATAAAAATTTCACAAAATACTTTTTAAATATGTAAATTTGATATGCTAAATCGTTTATAAGCAATATATGATTGCATATATTTGAAAAAAAGCCCTTGTTTTTAACCTTTAAAACCCACATAACCCCTTAATATAGAAAATGTATTAATTTAAATATTAAATTATTCAAAATAAATATTATTTAGAATTTCTTCTAAAAACTATCGTTTATAAAGTTAAGTATCACCCTAATACGAATATCATTTAAACATACATGTATGTATATCACGAAGAAATATTGACAGACGAGAGCATAACATAACCAACAGCTGTACAATTAACATTAAATGAGAGAATCTTATAAATGTAAAATTCGTAGCACACTGTAGGGCGCTTCACGTTAGCAGATAACTTAAAAAGTATGGAGAAGCCATATTTAAATATTCGCTATACTTCTAATAGCCCATTGAAAAAGTTGCAAAATAATTTGAGAAAGTTCTTGATTAAAAATTCGGACTCGTTCCGGTTATGCAGACCCCACAATATAGCTTTAAAATCTTTTTGCTGTTGTGTTGTTGTTGTTCTAACTGTTATCTAAAACTCGAGAAAACAAGAAAATTCTCATCGAGATCACCTAACAGGAAGGTGCAAGAAATTAACTTTTCCGACGTGGACGAACCATAGCGCAAATGATGTTAGGTGTTTAGATTTAGATTTTGGAAATCGGGAATTCAAGGAGGTCATTAGTTGTTGTAACGGTTACTCAAGCCTGCCTGAACCGAAAGGCTAGAATCATTGTCATCGAAGTCATCTAACGGGAGGCCCAGGAAACGGGTTGTTTCGATGGGGTCGGACCAAAGGGAAAGGGGTGTTAGATGAGTATGGTTAAGGGGGCATGCAAAGAGGTGGTTAGTGTCATGCAAGGACTCTTTGCATGCAGGACATACATTGAGTATGTAACAATCCCCACAACAGCCGGTTCTGCGATACCAGGATTAACTCGGATTTTCGGATCCGACAAAGGGCTGTTATTTCGGCGACCCAGACCTGTCTGGATCGGTAATAAGTCGCCTCAATACACGCAGTACAAGTGTTTGGTATGTCGCGGTCTAGTATGGATAAGTAGAAGTTTTACTGTGTGTGGGTCACTCTAGTACCGCAAAGCAACTCGAGATCTGAAAGTTATTTATACCATTCGTGCTGCTAACACTGTTTGGATCGTGCTTTTTTAGCTCGCCATGAATGGCTATTTAGCCACCAGAACATCATCCACTGCATAAAGAGAGGGAGTTGAGAGGAGTTGACCCGGATTTTAACCGGTCAAAGGCTGCCCTTTCGACGTTCTAACCCTATTTAGATCGGTAAATACTAAGTCTTGTATGAATAAAGTAAAAATTTTTAGAACACCTTCACACATACGTGGTGTGTTCAAAAAATTACGGGAATTACGAAAACGGGTAAAATTTAAAATTTCACGGGTTTGAATAGTACAATTATTAAATTTATTTACCGTTATGTTTTGAACACACCTGGTACATATATATGTTATATCAAATAATAAAATAATATACGCTCATTAAATATAGTAATTTAAAAAATGATTTTTAACAACCGTTATCTAATTGCAAATTCGTCGCAATAAATTTATTTAAAAAAATATACGTATATACACATTTTCACTAATGAAATGACTTCTTAATTTAATTTTATCTTTGGAAGTCTTATTACATAGTCTATATATGTAGAATTTCAAAAATAATAAAATAAAATTTGAAAAACACGAAGAAAGCATAAGAAATAAGTTTATGTTTAAAACTAAAAGTTATTCATGTAAATACATATATTATATAAAATTAAGTATTTCGGTTACGGCGCATATACACGTAACTAATTTCAAATAAAAAAAATTAAAAACAAAAAAGTATTGAAAGCATTATTTTTCAACTTTGCACACTATACTTGTGCACCACACTCCAGCTGTTGTAATGTGACGCGTGCGGCATGGAACATGCGACGCGATGCTTTATATATCCATTTCTCTAAATTCTTTTCATCACGATAATAAACTGTGCGTATACCCGACTGTATGATTAGCTTCGCACACTCATTGCAAGGCATCAATGTAGAGTATATGGTTGCACCGCGTAAAGCTGGTGATTGTGTAGAGAAGATGGCATCCGATTCAGCGTGTATAACATAGGTGAGTTTATTATTTAGCTTATTCCCTTTATCCTTGCACCACGGATACGGCTCGTCTGTGTAATTTGGTGGAAAATGATTGTAACCGATGCCAATAATGCGTTGCTTGCGATCCACAATACAAGCGCCCACCTTCGTTTTGGGATCATCACTGTGCAGGGAGGCGCGTAGTGCAATATTCATGAGGAATTCGTGATCGGTTAAAAGTTCATTATTCCCCACACTTATAATACGATTTTTAGCATCGACTAATATGCTTTCTTCACTATTTTCCGAATTTGCAAGTGCACTGATTTCAACGTGAAATTTTTTATTTGTTAAAAGATTTACACAATCTTCGTCTTCATATACGCCAAATGGTGAAGGGGAACGTGAACGAAAACTGGATGAGGTACTGTTAGAATCAGTAGGTGAACGAAAACAACTGTCGCTGCTATTGCTGGTATTTAAGGAGATGGACTTTGGTGAGATCGACACATCACTGTAATGCTCTGTCATTGTGTATGTATATGTGTTTGTGGCTAGAATAAAAAAATATATTTTATTTATTTTTTTTATGAATATTTAATTGTTTATGAACGCTGCATTATTATTTTTTTTTCGCATATTGCTTGCTGAAACTAATTCGCATGTGTTTGATACGTTTCGATACTTAAAAAGACTTCTTATGTGCTAGGTATGTAATAATATTAATTATATTAATGCAATCAGTTCACTAATTTTAAAAAGTTATATTTACCAGTAATTAATTTGTATATTTTTTTAATTACAACTATCTTTAACAAACCAGTTTTGCAACTGCCAGCATATTTTCGATAGTTGCGTGTTTTTTGAACCACCGCGTAATATAGTTAAATGTAAACAAACACTTCATTAACGCAAACCAACCTGGAAACCCCCACAACAAGCACGGCTTATACACACATATTCATACACAGCTTTTTTAGTTATCAAAAGTAGCGCTTTGTCAAAGAAAAAAACATTCATTTCAGTCAAGTTCTTACAGTGAACAACATGCGTCTTATTTGTGTGGTAATTTTTATGATCGGTATAAACTTGCATAGCCACGTCACTTATGCCAGAAGTAATGAGCCAAACAGCATAATTTACTTTATCAAAGCATTTCAATAATTTATTTATTTTTTGCAGCGCGCTATGAGGAATTCGATTTACACTATTGCCAGAAAAATGCAGCAGCAGAAACTGTTAAATATGCAGCACCGCTGACGGATGAGGTCACTTGTGCAGCTTACTGTAAACTACGCGAGTATCCACACGGCGGTTGTGATTGTGTGACAAAGAAATGTGTTTGCGCTAATATGAATTTGAATTTCTGCGATTTTCAAAGGATTCGACTATTTATATGAACCTCCTAACCTATATAATGTAAACAAATGAATTCAAAATTTATAAAGAAACATGCAATAATTGCGCTTGTATACAAAAAAAAAGTATTTTGTGCCTTTAAAGTTTTGCAAGTATATTTGTTGTAAATTTCAATAAATTCATTTCATTTCAATTTACAGTATTTTGAAATAACTTCAATTAATATATGTATAAGCCAATGTAATTTAAACAATACTTTTTTCCAATAGAATTTGCTTAATAAGTAAATACTAAATTCACTAACTGCTTTTGTGAAACAAAATAAGCAAAAAAAACATCGAGCAGTCCAAATAAGAAACAGCGCAAATGTATTGTAAATTCTAGACCGAAATACTATAAACTCGTTTATATGTGAATGTTTTAGTTTAGTACTACGATTGTTTTTTGTTTTTGTTTCGGTTTAATATTTGATTATTATTAGGCTGTCTTTAGTGGTATGGGATTCTGCTTTAAATGCAAGTAAATGGAACGCATACGCGACACATCCTTGCCCGATTTGTTCACTTTCGGATTGAAGTCGCACAATTTTGCAATGCGTTCCCATTCGGTGCCCGGCTCCAGTGGACCACCATTTTCAAGCGCTGCTGCTTGTTTTTCAGCATTACGTGAAGCTGCTTTGGTTTTAGCAATAGACTCTTCTGTTTGACGCAACCAATCATCTAATTCTTGCTTGGCTTGTTGACGCAGTTCTTCTTTTTTGCGTTCTTCTTCCTGATCCTTCTCTTCGAGTCGTTGTTTTTGTTCTTCACGCCATTTTCTGATTTTTTCTGGTTCAATACGTGATGGTGGTGGGCCTGAAATACCGACTGGTTCATTCGATTCGCCACCGATCATTTCAAAGCTACCAGTAGATGAGCCGAGTCCACCACCTACTGCGTTGGGTGCAAGATCATCACCACCGAGTAGACCATTGCCATCACTGCTGGCCGGTGCGCTAACATTAGCACTTGCAGGTGGTACTATTTCAGATTCAAGATCACCGAGCACGGATTGCTCACGTGCTAAAAACTCTGCAGCGGGATCAACTTCTTCTTTAGGTGCAAAATCATCACCGAAATCCATTTTGTAGTAAAGCAGCTAACACTGGAGAATCAAGAGAATAAGAATTTGGGGCGTATTGTACTTCATTTACTATATGAATAACACGTAGTCAAATTTAAAGCTGGTACTTTGTCTTGACTAACGTAAATTCAGCTTTATACGTTGATAATTACCTCAAGTATTAATTGGGAACGGAATCTTTTTATTTTATCCCCACTTGGTTGAGTCAGCACAAATAAAATTGTAAAAAAAAGAAAAGTAGCAGTAAATTTCTCCCAATCAATGCGTAAAAGTTTACTCTTCTTCTTTAGCTGACAATTGTCAATGAAAAACGTCAGATTAGACAAACGAGCGAGTGAGATAACACTTGCCAACCAAAAAAATTCAAAACGAACAAACCTGCACAACAAAGGGATAGCGCAATACTTTCCTCGATATGTTTCTGATTGTACAAATATGTATAACACTTGAGCTATAAATACATACATACACTTTACACAAAATTCTTACCTTAACACAACTTTGAAATGCCTTAATTTATTTGTATAACAAAGAAATTAATTACACTAAATTACTTAAACACGCGTAATACGCGAGAACGATTTGTCGACCACTAAATAGGCGGGAAAAACAATCAGCAAAACAAAAGCACGGTTGCACCGTTTTGTCAAATTACAATTAGCAGCTGATGTCTACAGTACAGGGTGACTTGAAGTTTTAGAAATCGCGAAGATGTTTGCAACAATTTTAAAACAATTAACTACGCAAATATTTTATTATTTTAACTTAAAACAATTGTTATAAACTACATAAAGTTAACGTATATAAGCAAGCTGTTGATACACATATCGAATAAGTTATACAATGTAAGTTCAGTACGTCTAGTAAGTAATCATATTTAAAAAAATATATATAATAAGTATTTATAATTGTGTTCGTTAGCATAACTATTAGTTGAATTAATTAACCCCACGTTTTTTGAAGTTAAATAATAGAAAAAACTAATTAAATAACAAAATTTTTTATAATTGACCAAATTTTCAATTAATTTACAACCCTGCAATGCTGTTCGCTTTCCATATTTTGACATTTCTCCGTCATGCTTTGACTGGCAGAAAATACACACTTTCGGACTAGCTAGCCTCGGTCGAATTCGGAGTGGGAATGTTTTTCTCAAAATGGCGCTCGGTCAGTATAACGAGTAGACAGAATAGATGACGCGAAAAAGTGAAAATTAACAACAAAAACGGACTATTTTTGTAGAAAATATAATTGCAAAGTCTACGCAAGAACTTTCTTAATAGCGGTGAAGTGAAGTTTGTTAAGTGAAACAATAAAAAGTGTGAAAAAATTGAAATTCTACATAAAGTCAACGTAACGAGTTGCAGGAGAACGCGACGAGTCACGCAAGGCGACAGCGTTGGGCAACGGCGCACAGAACGACCGGTCGAGCCGTTTTGCCGTGCAGCCACAACAGTCGTAATCCAGCTAGATACATAACGCAAGACAAAGTACACATTTGTGGTGCTCCACGGGTTTGCGAATACTGAGCGGGTGTCGGTGTAGTACGGGACAAGTAAAAAAAATCCCCAAACTAGAAGTTTTTCGCACTGCATGAATGTTACACCAATCGGAAGCGAAGCAAGTGCGTTTTGTTTTTGTATTGTTGTGGGGAAGCATTGAGACATAAACGGCATTGAAATTTTAGATAAAGCATTATTATGTACATTTTATCCAGCTTTGAAGTGGTTATGCAGTAGTCTCGTAATTTATAGTGTTGGAAGTGTGTAATATGATTTTGAATAGCTCCGTATGCAACTCGTCAAAATGTAATTTTTTGGCGCTGCATATGTAGGTATATATGTATATGTAAATATATATTTTTTTTGTTTTCGTATGCAAATTTTTTTCTGCTTTTTGGTTTTCAAATGCAAACCCACAACAATAGAATGTTTCTTGCTGATTATTATATGTATGCTTATATGTAATCAATTTCGTTCAATAGTCATAAACACACATTTACTACAAAAACGTTTTGTACAACAATATGGATCCCAATTCAAGCCCCTGGTCTTATGCTTACAATCGTATTGTGCCATCTGCCTCCAGTACTGGTTCGGCAGAAGATTTCCAACATCCACATTTGGCGCCTGCCCAATCACTATTTCTACAGGCAGCACATTCTGGTATAGCAGCTAGCTTTAATGCCGCAGCTGCAGGCAGCGGAAGTTTTGTATCACCATCACCAATTGGCGGATATAATCCAGTCTTTCAACAAATCTACCATCATGCGGCTGCAGCTAGTGCACAACCAAAACCAGCTCATTACGCCTCAAGTGCTGTAAATACACCAGTGCGTCAAATACAAATACCATCAACGTTGGATAAACAGCTGACGAATTTTCAAAATCAAGCCGCTGTCGCTGTTGTGTCTTCAGCTGCCGCAGCAGCAGCTAATAATGCTGCTTCAAATTATTATGGTGAAAATTCCTCATCGAGCGGTGCTTCGCCATCGCCTACAACATCCGCTATCACTTCAACAACACTCAGTTGGAATGCGCCGATGATATCCAATACATTTTTGGCCATGCAACAACAACAACAGCAGCAACAGCAAACACAACAACAGCAGCAACATCAACAACAGCAAGCGCAACAACCACAATTGAATTTAGTGGCGGAGAAGGTGGTGAGTAGTATGTTGGGGAGTTTTGTTTTATGTCTGTAAACAAAATCTTTATATCTGCTTAATTTCCGGCCTCAGTTTTTTATTGGTTTAAAACTACTACTATATTTCATGACCTTTGAAACTTTGAACAACAGTGTAAAGTGTGGGCTGTATGCTATTCTACGCTCTTATAATCATATTCTAAAGTGCTTTATGCTAAATAATAATAGTAAGGGCGGCTTGTTAATAATGAAAGTGTGTTAGAATCATGATTTTGATAATTTTTTTTTTTAACTTGTGCGCATGCAATGTGAAATATAATAATGTATACAAAGCTCTTTCAAATTTAATTAAAAAACTTATAGAAAATCTAAGTAAACCTTTGCATTTTCGAAAGTTTAAAGAAAGTTTAAAAAATCTGCACACAACTTAGTAGATTCTACACGTTTTAAGCTATATTTCACAACAGTTTATGCAACTATTTTTGATCGAAAATCGAAAACTCCTTTAATGCATAACAAATCTTCGCACAAGTATGCCTACATACATTTTTTAAATCATAAAATATATAAAAAATCATCGAAAACTCAACTTATGTCTAACATCATCTACAGTCACAAACACATATAAACTACAGTCAAATAAAATCAATTGAATTCTTGCGACGCATGTGTTGCACATTTTCAGCAAATCAAGCAGGAGAAGCCATCCGATCTAAAAGCATACAATGATATACTTTTATATCAGACGCAACTACATCAACAACAACAACAACAGTTGCAGCAGCAGCAACAGCAACAACAACAGCAGCAAGACGATATCAATGCTACAATTGACAATGATGGTGAAATGTATTGTACGATTGATGGTAAAAATTACAAAATTATACGCAAAGGTCAGCAACAACAACTGATACAAGTCGATCAAATACATCCGAATGATGTAAATAGTCCATATGCTGCCGGCAGCACAACACCAGCACTCACAGTTGCTGTCGATAATGCTGTGTCACCGCATGTGATTGTCTATAAGACAGGTGGCGGTGGTGGTGGTGGCGCTGAATCGCCGGTCTTGCGTCGCAATCTTGCAGGAGCCGGCTCACCAGCTTCAGCCACTGTTGCTTATTCGTCTGTGATACAAAGTACACCGCAACAACAACAACAGCAACAGCTGCAACAACAACACCAGCAGCAACAACACGTTTCAGCGTGTTGGACGAAAATCGAAGATACCAATGGGTCGGCAGACGGTGGTGCTAGTACGGAAGATGTGAAAAATGTATTGCAATTGCAAGTGAAGCAAGAGAATCGTTATGTCACCGATAATGATGTGGGTGAAAGTTTGATATTCAATTTGCCACCGGGACTTGAAATTAAACAAACGCTATACAATCCCAATACCGGTGCGCCCATTGGTAATTCGACGGTGTTGCAACATACACAACAACAACAACAGCAGCAGCAACAACAAGCACAAGTGCAAGCGCAACAACAGCAGCTGTTGGCGCAACAAAATTTGTTCAATAATCAAAAATTGCAGCAGCAACAGCAACAACAGCAACAGCAAGTTGAAAAGCAACGACGCCAGCATATGGTGGCGAATATGTTGGTATCGCCTACGGCGAATACGAATAATCAACAACAACAACAACAACAGCAGCAAACTACTTCCTCCCAAGCGTCACAGATTCAAATCATACCCAAGGTTTGTATTTTATGATTTTCGATTTGTTATATTTTCTTGAAGCCTTTTGTTAAATTGTTCCCTGCATTCTATGCATCTTTTATGTGCTTTAATTGTTAATTTTTTTGTTATTATTTTATTTTTAACTTTTCGCTAACGTTTGTTTTAAGTTTACTTTTTTCCTTATTTACATTTGCTTTTAACATCTAACACACACACAAACGTACTAACACCTGACGCACTCATCACGTTTCATTTTATATATGTATTATATATATATAAATTTTAAATTGCGCCTTCTTGAAGTGCGTATGCAATGTTTCTCCATGCGTTGAGTTTTGAAAAGTTAAATAAAAAAGTCATCATTTCAGTTGTAAAACTAAAAATATGCAAACGGGTGTAAATGTCACATGCAGTTTTTCAACTAAAAGCAGTTGTATTTGTAGAAAAACATGTATTTATGTTGCTGTTAACAATTGGTTAATATTATTTCTAAGAAACGAGACAATTTCATTGTATAAGTAGTTTGTCAGACAGACTTTTTTCATTTCATGTTCATGCGTGTTTATTATTTGTTGTTAATTAATTCAAATTCACATACATGCTTTGTTCGAAAATAAGATTTTTGAAAAAAAAAAAACTTTTAAATTTTGTTCGAAAATGAGGTTTTTGAAAAAATTAATTTTTAAATTTTTTTTTCGAAAATAAGATTTTTGAAAATTTCAATTTTTAAAATTTTGTTCGATTATAAAATGTTTAAAAAAATCAATTTTTAAAATTTTATTCGAAAATAAGATTTTTAAAAAAATCAATGTTAAAATTTTTTTTCGAAAAAAAGATTTTTGAAAAAATCAATTTTTAAAATTCACATACCTTGCCCGAAAATAAGATTTTTGAAAAAATTAGTTTTTAAAATTTTATTCGAATATAAAATTTTTGAAAAAAATCATTATTCAGTGACTAACGAAAAGTGAAAAGTTTTCGAAATTTTTATAAAAAATATTAAAAAAAAAGTTGCGCAAAGTTTCCATAGCTAAATGCTTTCAAATATAAATTGTACATTTTCATAGAAAATTTAAAAATTTCTGAAATAGTATACAATTTTCGCCATTTCGCATTGTTTAAAATTTTAATATTTTTTTTCACAAGCCACACATTTGAATGTTGGAGTATATAAAATTTTATCCAAAACTATTTATTTCCACCCTGGTTTTTTCCCACAAATCTTCTCCCTACACTTGGTTTGGTGACAGCAAATACCCAGTAATATAGACAAACAAAATATACCTATAAATCTAAATAACCGTTATTTATATATCTAACCAACACACTCTTTTTTTTTTTTGTTTAATTTCATTTATTTCCTGTAATATTTGTTGTATTCCTTTAATGTTGCCACCTTTTTACTGTGCTCATCTAATTGATTTTTTCATTTCTGTTTAACAAAAGGGAGTGAAACTAAACAAAACGAATTGTATGTATTTGAACCTGTGACGTTTATTACCAAAGCTTTTGAGGAAGTTGCGTATAATAAGAAGAATGCTGCTATGATATAAATATAAAAACCGTTTTTTGTGGCATTGTGAAAAAAAAAATCGTGTGGAAATACTATACAACTGATTATGGCTTTTTTGACATTTCTACTTGAACTCTATGTGACCCCAAAGCATTGGCAATATTTTAATAATTCATCATCATCATTTTAAATATGCATTTTGAGTTGAAATTTGTGTGTTAAATATGTATATTAATAATTGTGTAAAATATGGAGAAATATTGCAGTGCAAGAGTGAGAGTTTCCAGTGAAAGCGTTCAATTTTGGTTGTTTAAGTAGTAATGTGTGTTGAAAAATTTAAAATAAATATTGCCTGCTCTTTGTGTGTCCCAAAAATGTTTAATGTAGATTTACATCTGCGTTTTTGTAAAGGAAAATTATTGGCATAAAATCGTTAGTTAGCGTACTTTTATAGTGTTGACCTTTTATTTAGTTAAATTTGGTTGCTAAACATTAAATTTTTGAAATCGCTTTTTTATGCCCTCTATAATTTGTTAGTTGTAATTTATTGTTGTTATTGTTTTTCCTTTACACAGATTTCCTTAGTATAATATTATTTTTATTTTTTGTTTAATGTTTTTTATTTTAGTTATTTTTTTTAGTATTTAATTTTTTTTATTTTTTAATTTATTTTTTATTTTTTTTAGTTGTTAATTTATTTTTTTTAGTTTTTAATTTGTTTTTATTATTATTATTTTATTTTTTTTATTTTTATTATTATTTTATTTTTTTTTATTATTATTTTATTTTATTTATTTTTATTATTTTATTTTATTTATTTTTATTATTTTATTTTATTGGATTTTTTTTATTTTATTTAATTATTTTTTTTTTTATTACTATTTTATGTTTTTTTTTATTTTGTATTATTATTTTAATTTGTTATTATTATTTTAATTTTTTATTATTATTTTATTTTTTTATTATTATTATGTTATTTTTAATTTTTTTTTGTATTTATTTTTTTTTATTTATTTGTTGAATTTTATTTTTTTTTTAGTTTTTAATTTGTTTTTATTATTATTATTTTTTATTATTATTTTATTATTATTATTATTATTATTTTTTTTTATTATTTTTTATAATATTTATTTTTTCCATTTTTTTTGTCATATTCCTAAAACAGCATTCATTCGTACTCCTCGTCCTAACAATCCTATTAATTCATCTAGCAAAGACTGAGACATATGTTTCAGCAAAAATATTGCATTGGCAACTCAGCGCTGCATTTCATACATTTCATGAATATAATTTTATATACGCGATTATTAATTTTCGTTATAATTTCTTTTCTCATATTATCTTTATTAATCGATATTAATCTAATTTATTAAACACTATTTGCAATCACTAAAAACTTCTTCAACTTCTTTTTTCACCATTGCAGGTTGAGGTGGAACCGCCGAAGCAACTGCCTGCGAAACCTGCCAAAACGCCGCGCAAGCGTCAACCCAAAAAGACGCTCGTCACGAATGACTATGCGACGGTGCGCAGTCCACAGCAGGATGTGGTTCAGCACCAGCAGCAACAACAGCAGGCACAACAACAACAACAGCAGCAACAACAACATCATCAACAGCAGCAGCAAGCGCAGCAACAACAACAACCTACCTACTATGATTTCAATAGTAAATGGAATACGCCGTTGAAGATCGAGAACAATACACCGTCGCCGGTTGCGCAAGCGCCCGCTATTAGCATACCGACGTATGTGAATCCACATACTGCACAGCAGCAGCAACAGCAACAACAACAACAGCAGCAGCAACAACAAGTGCAGCAGCAGGTAGCCGCGCAACAGCAGCAACAACAAATACCGCAACCAGCGCACATGCAATCATCGCAGGCGCAGTCGCAAGCGCATCTGACGAATTTAAGTTCGTACTATTCGAGCACATTTCCACAGCAAATTGCTTCACAGTACACGGCATGCATGCAACAGAATGCAGCCGCAGCAGGCGCCATACCACATACGCTTTATAATCTCAATCAACCACAGCAGCAGCAACAGCAACAACAACAAGCGCTGCAACAGTCACCGCCACAGCAGCAGCAACCACCTACGCAACAGCCACAGCAGCAGGCGCAGGCACAGGCACAACTACAACAACATGCGCCACAACAGCAGCAAGCGCAACAACAACAACAGCAACAGCCCAATACAGATGCTCCCACAGCAGCTAATGATCCGAGCAATAAAGTGATTGTGCCCAATATCGAAGAGGAATTGGATTTCCTCACCGACGCTGTAGCGCCCAAGCAGGGCTATGCGAACTCTTCAACGAACTTAAACAATAGCAATGGACGTAGCGCCACCAACTTCGGCATACGTCATCCCCAAACGGAGGCACAAAGTGTTGGCAGCACGCCAGCGGCCAATGCGCTCACCAATAACGGTTTGCCAGCATCGGCGGTGGCAGCGGCGGCGGCGTCGAACGCAACGTTAGGCAACAGTATTGTACCGGGTAGCGAGCGTCGGCCGGTTGTGGGCACTTCGATTGGCGAGAAGAAGACACAGTTCATGGACAGCTATTTGAAGTTCCTGCAGGGCGAACGCGACGATTCGCCACCACCGGCTGTGGTGAAGAGTGGCCGCAAGGTGAACTACCAGCGCTCGCCGAGCGGCAATGCGGCGAAACGTACAAAAACCGGCAATGGCAATAACGAGGAGGCGGCAAGCGCAGGCGCGGCGGGTCCAACGAACGAGCAGCAGCAAGCAAATCAGCAACCAACAGGCGTGGTGGACGAACAAAATCCAGGTTTGTCGGCCGATGATGCGCATCGTATTAAAATACTCTCACAAACGCAGATATTGCCGAAGAAGCGACCACAGGCACATATGGCTGCGGCGGCGGCAGCAGCTGCTGCTGCAGAAACCTCAGCGGCAGCGACAGCAAGCACAGCATCGGTTATACAACATCCGGCTGAACAGCAGCAGCAGCAGCAGCAACAGCAACAACAGCAGCAACAGTTACAACAACATCATCAGCAGCAACAACAACAGCAGCAGCAGCAATCATTCCGCCCCTATGGGCAGCCACATCCAACCCAAGCGCAACAACCGCAACAGGCGCCACAACAACAACAACAACATCCACAACAACAGCCGCAACAACAACAACAACAGCAACAATACTGTGCACAATTGGGGTTTAGCGGTGGTGGCGGTGGCGGAGGCGGCAGCAGTCAAGGTATGTTGCCTGACCAACAAAATTCCTCCAGTACTACCACTACTAGTAATACGATAGCACCCACCGCTGCCGCTGCTGCTGCAGCAGCTGCCGCTGGCGTAACGGCCGCCGGTCATCATCATCCTTTAATAAATTTTCTGTGGCCTTGGCATTGATGAGCGCGCGACTGTGCGTTGTTGTGTTGCAAATTTGCTGACTGACTATTCATTCACATTAATTAGTTAGCTGTTGGCGCATGCGCAGTCAGTAGCTGAGATGATGATGGTGAAGACGAAAAAGCATACGAAAGTAATGTGTATCACAAGCGCGTGGTTGTGGTGAGATCAAAAAGCTCACACCCACCCACACACTACGCACTAAATATCTCTCCTATCTCTCTCTCTCTCTCAGTCTCTCTGTCTCGACCACCACAATTTGAGTGGACGACAAAGACGCTGCTGCAGCAACGCGAACGTGTACACCCATGCTCGTTCGCGCGCAAAAGACAATTCGCGTACAACCAAAAAAACAAAAACAAAAAATACAAAAACAAGAAAGATCAAAAAGCGAAAGCAAAACCAAGCGTATGGTTGAATATTGAAGCGTTCTAATTATCGTGTTAATTAAACATGAATGAAAATAAGAAATTATTTAAAAAATAATAATAATAATAATAATGATAACTAAAATCAAAATTAATGGCAGCAAAAATGATTTGTTACAATACATACATATATAATAGAAAGAAAACAAAAAAAAAGAAAAGAAACAAAAAAACAAAAAAGATACCAGTTGATAAAATGGAATTAAGTATTTTTTGACAAAAGAATGCAGCAAAGAAACTAAAGTTCTTACTAAAAAAACATTTTGTGTTTTTATTTCCCAACCCAGATGGATAAAGCCTTTCTATGCCAGCGTTTTTGGGATGTTATTACCTCATTTACATTGCTCACTTTAAACGCTCTAGCCAAAAAAAGAAAAGAAAATGAAATCGAAAAAAAGCTTACATTCTTCAATTGCAATTGGTTCATTTGATTGAAGCATAAATCATACAGCGAGCTTAACGTCAATACAGAGTGCGCGCGAACGAGCGTTTGGGGCGGAATTAGTTTTTTTGAAACTGTTTCACTTGTGTCAGCGACCAAGTCACCACAGTCCGTTGATGAGATCACATGCAATGCTCAGTCGCCCTCATGGCCAAAGCCACCATCGCCAACATAATTAAACACATTCATCCTTAATTCACCACTTGCACTTGCACTTGCTTAAACATGCACACACACATCCACATTTCCAATCAAACATTTATTGTTAAGCAATAACATGCGCACTCTACTAAAGCACCTTTAGTCCAATAAGTTGTTATAAGCATTGTATAGCTGTAGGTTGGACTTAGACTCAACCCACACTGATTTAGTCAAAAACGTTTTTGACTAATAAGACTCTAAAATGTATTTAGCACTAACCCACACGAAGCGAACATGCGTTTTTGTCTCGTCCTGTTCGGTGTGGGACGTCTTGACTAATCCAGTGTGGGTTTAGGGCCTTAAGTAGACATAACATTTACGATTGAAGTGTCAGTTGCGAATTTAGATCGATTTTAGGTAGATTTTTTGAAATTTTTTTGGTGATTTTAAGGTTAGTTTGACAACAATTACGAATATTTTCAAAAAATTTTCTGTTTAATAAATGTTCCAGAGCTTTAAAATATAGTTACTTTTATTGTTTCTATAGAAATGTTAGAATCATCAATGAAATTAAGTTCTTTTAATAAGCTGAAGCTTTCGCATCAAAATCAGTTGTCTTAGTTACTCTTAAAACCATTAAAAATCTTTAAAATATAGTATACTAGAATACAATATCGTGCTGAGCATAATATAAGCAACCCTGTGTCTTTGTTTGGCTTAAAACTCAAATCTTTGCAGTAGTGGAGTGAGTCCTTACCCTCAAATGATGCCATAGAACCTCATAAGGGCCTTACAACAGAGTAAATTCTTTGTAAATTACAACAACAAAGTTTAGTATTCAAAACCCTCATTTTTAAACAGTAGAGACTCAGTCAATTACTCAGAAGTAATCAGTAGTTCACTTACAGCCGGTTTCACGAAAGTTTTTAATTGAAAATTAAGTTCCATTTAATTTTAATTTTAATTTTTATTTAACTTTGCACTTAAATTTCCTGCGTTTCACCATTATTGACATTTGGCATCCAAAAAATTAAAAGGCAGGGATGTTGGTTAGAATAACAGCTGATTTATGTAAACAAATAAATTGTATTTCTTTGTCAAAATGGTAAACAAATGGGAATTCAGCTGATAGAAAAGCGTAACCATGGTTACATATGACACTATTTAAATAATATTTAAATGGCAAAGCGTGACCGTTTAAATAAAAATTAAATCAAATGGTGAAACTGAAATTTATTATTTTTCACTTAAATTTGTTTCGTGAAACCGGCTGTTAATCATATTTCATTTTCTATGCATACATAGGTTGCCCAACAGGATAAGCGTTTTGATCACAACGCTCAGCTTGTCGTAAGCGATAACTATATGTATATAATATATAGCCAACATAACGGGAATTCCACTAGCACACATTGTCCATAACTTCGTAGTAACAACTTCATTCCAAACACTGCTAACCATCATACCTAACAACAGACTCACACACACTCATATATATACAAACAAACAAACAACCAACCACCCACCCACCTAACCAAAGCACAAGAACACACTCAACTTACTCACCACATCCCCACAACACTTTGTTGTTGGTCCTTACCAATTTGCATTACGGCTTGACTTGCCTCGTCTTTTAGATCCACTCACATTGCCGCCACGACGCGAGCAAGGTCTACGCAAAGCGAAACAGACGAGCATGCATGCCATGTACATGAATACGGGCACCGCAGGTGGTGGCGCTAGCGGCAGCGGTATGGCGGAGAATGAAGATCAAGAGCCCGATGAATTTGCGGATTCCGATACGGATCCGGTGTGGACGCCACAAGATGATGATGTAAGTTTTTGAGTGTGTGTGTGTGTGCGTGTGTTCAATGTGTAGCTTAGAAATATTAGACGAAAAAATGTTAAAATATTTGGCTTACAGAGCGATGAGGGTGGCAGAAGTTATCGGCGGAAGACATCGCGTCGCAATAAGAGTGCACCGCGTAAAACTAATTATAATCAACAGCCGGAGCAGCAGCAACAGCAACAACAAACGTCGCTTAATCAAGTACAACAACCACAACAGCAACAACAACAACAATTGCAGCAGCAGCAACAACAACCAAATGTTGATGGTTATACACCGAATAAGGCGAATGCATCATCTTATTCGAATGCCACACACGATGCGGATAATTTTAAGGTAGTCCCAGAACTAATTTAATGACCAGCTTTTTTAGGTTAAGGCTTTTCAAGTACTCTCTTCTCGAAGATAAGAGCTAAGCTTGATTTGATTGTATAGAAATATATACGAAAGACTTGGGTTCCGAGACCGATGATATCAGGTCCATGACCACGCCCACTTTTCACATAACCCCCAATTTCAATTTTATAATAGACAACTGAAGCTTGGAGAAACATATAAGAATGAAGCTTACCTCTGCAAATTGGGTTTTGAGATTAGTTAGTCCATTTGGTTAGTAGTATATAATATATGTATACTTGACCTCTTTGTACTCAAAAAGGTTATGATATCTGTTTCATGACCACACCCATTTTTCACATTACCTCTAAATTCAATTTTATAGTAGACAATTGAGGTTTTAAGAAACCTAAAAATGAAGTTTAGCTCAACAAATTGTATTTTGAGATTAGTTAGTCGTTTTGGTTAGTGTATCTAGGCTTTTGAGGCCTCTGAGTACTCAAAAAAACTTATGATATCAGTTCCATGACCACGCCCACTTTTCACATAACCACCCAATTCAATTTTATTATAGAAAACTACAGCTTTGAGAAACATATAAGAGTAAACTTTAGCTCAACAAAATGTGTTTTGAGATTAAAAATATATTTAAAGAGATCTTAACTACTCCTAACCTCTAATATCGTAAACAATTATTTCCCTTTACTCCTCACTTGATCTATAACCATTATGGATTTGGTATAAATATTTTTAATCAGAAAAATTTGGAGAAAAATTTAACTTAAGCTCTTCTAACCTCTAATATTTCATTGAATTTCTTCTCTCGATTTCCCGCTTATCAATTAATCTTATATCAATAACCAATATTAAGTTCCGATGAGCATTTTTAATCATAAATCTTTGGAGACTTTTTGAGAGTCTAACGATTTGCAGATTATCTAAAATTCAGTTCTACCCAAATAAGGGCCTTCTTACTTATTTTTGTGCCTTAATACCAAACTTCCACTTTCCCCACAGACCGGTGATTTCATTGTACTTCGTTCCGATTTGGTCAACGATTGGCCAATCATCTGGCAGGTGGACACACAATGTATTCTACAAAAATATGAACCATTCTGTCAGAATGGCAAAATGTTCTACCGGAACATGTCAATGGTAAGCAAACAAAATTTTTCAATTAATAGAAAAATAACAAAATTTCTTGCTCTCCAGTATTCATCATGGAATCTCGACTCAAAGAAGCTATATGTTAAGGCGCCCGTACGCATACAAGTGCAATCGCACAAGGAGACAATTGTAGAATTTATGCGTTCCGAGCTGTTGGCCGACGATACGGAGCAATTTATTGAGAAGATTATGGAGGACTATTTACGTTATCGTGATAATTTCGAAATTTACATACAAACAATGATATCACAGGTGCTGGACCCCAGTTTTTTCTCGGAAATAACCAGAGAAAAGGGTGAGTAGGCGCGCGTAACAATTTTGTAGATTTTTAGATTAATAAAAATAATACTTTTTTTATTCACCACACCCACTAGATGAATACTTCTTGGGCAGCGTACGCATTATCGATAGCATTATGGATAATTGTAAGCGTAAATTGCTCTCCATAACGCCATGGACGCGCAGTATTATCGTTTCGATTGAAACATATCCGAAATGTCATGTATTCACCGAGTGGGGACAAAATAATTTAACGCAGAAAAATTGTGGTGGCTGCCATCAGCCGGGTATATCGGTGCGTTTTCTGCTCTTTGGCAATCCCTATCATGCCAATACGATGCAGGCAGTGCCAGTGGATACGCGCTTGGCTTGTGAGAAGGTAGGAGGACTTTTGGAGATTTTATTCTAATTTCATTGAATTAAAAAATTTTTTTTTTTTTTTATTCCCCACTCCACCAGGACATACTACTGTGTCGCATTTGCGCTGCACGCGCAGATATATTCCATAAGATCGCGCATGAAAAGTACAATTTGTATGTGCATTGTTCGCGACGTGTTGTTGAGCAACAACAAGAGTATCCGGGTAAATCGTCAACGGAGATACTAAACGATCTATTAGCCGAACATAATTGGGTGGATGAGGTGGGTATCTTCACAATTCTTGCAGTTGCTTTAACAAATTACTAACTGCTTTATTTTACAGTTATTCCGCAATATGCGCAACTCCTGGGCCGAAGTGGAGAGTTTAGAACGTCAAAAGCGTTTTCGTGAAGTCTCACAATAAAATTGAAAACTACTGTAATATTAATACAATTTAATATAGCTACGCAACAGCAATGCTGGTATTTGGTGCTCATTATGCAAATGCTGAATAAATTTAGCGTCTGAAAAGTTGCCGTGCAATAAACAGCCTAGAGCAAGCAAAACGAAACGAAATTCCTTATACAATTCTAACTACATAGCAGCAAAAAAAGTGCAGAAACAAAAACTAAAGCAAATAAAAATAATAAATGTTAGCAGAAAAATAACAAATATTCTTGTACCAACTGTAATAAGCGCGTCAAAACAACAAAGTGTACGCTTGACAGCGTTTATATAAGCGCTATGCAGCATACAAATATACAATAAATATAAAAAAATAATAAAATAACAGTTACTAAGTACACAAATACATAAACATATATAAATATATATACAGTTTAGCATACAATATGAATTTTTTTTTAAAGTGCATAAGCATAAGTTAACCTAAAAAAACAATGGTTGACAAAAATTATGTGTAGTTTATATTATTATTATTATTTTTTTTTGTAATAAGCTTTGTATAACTAATTCATATTATATTATTTCATTTAAAAAAATGTGTTACTGTGCGCAAGGCTTGGTATATTGCGCATAACTTGCTGGTTTTTGCGGTAGAAAAGTTGTTGTTTTCTATAAATGCAGATTTTATTTAGAAATTATTGATTTTAGTTGTCGATTTCGAAGCTAAATTTACTACGCTACTAAATGTAGTATATTTAGTTTTCATAAAAAAATGCTTATATATTTTCAAGTGTCATTTAGTGTAAAAAAAATATTAAAAAGTTACGAGCATATCAAAATGGTGAAAAACAACAAAAATTACAAAAATTTTTTTTTCTTTTTAATTAAATGAATTTTTTAATATATTTTTTTAAATTATTTTTATTATTTTTTTTTCAAATTAATTTAATTTAATTTTTTTTCTAATTTAATTTTTTATTTTTTCAATTTCTTAATATTTATTAATTAATTAACTATTTAATTTTTTTTTTATATAAATTTAAATATTTTTTAATTCATTTATTTATATTTTTTAAATTCAATTTTAATTTGTTAATTTAATTTTTATTATTATTTATTTTTGTTTTATTTTATTATTATTTTTTATTTAATTTCGTATTAATTTCAAATCCAATCCTTGTAAAATAATTTTAAAAAGTTTTTAAAAAGTTATGAGCATATCAAATTGGTTTGACAAAAACGAAAAAATAAAATTATTTTTTTTTACATAATTTTTTCTGTTTAAAATTTTTTTGTTTCATAAAAATTTAAATATTTTTTAATTTAGTTAGTTTTTTAAATAAATTTTTTTTAAATTAATTTTTTAATAATTATTTTTGTCTTACTTATTTTAATTTTTTATTAATTTTTTTTTATATTTATTTTCATATTTATTTCAAAACCTAGAAGGCTTACATACATTATTAAAAAGTTAGAGCATATCAAATTGGTTTGAAAAAATAGCTGGAAAAAAGAAAAATAGAATAATATAAAAAACACTTTTTCTTTATGACTCAAAAAAAAAAATTATGAAAAAAAACAAAATGGAAAAATATAAGAAAAATGTCTCTAAATTTTTTTTTAAATTTAAAATTTTTTAATCATAATTAAATTTTTTTAATATTTATTTTTATTTTTTTTTATTTAATTTGTTTTATTATTTTAAATTTTTTTATTTAATTACATATTATTAATTTTTTTATTATTAATTATTTAATTTTTTTATAATAAAAAAAAATTCTTATAAATTAATATTTTTTTTATTTAAAATTTTTTAATCATAATTAAATTTTTTTAAGTTTTTTTTTTTTAATAAATTTTTTTATTTAATTTGTTTTATTATTTTTTTATTTAATTTTTTTATAATAAAAGAAATTTCTCTATAATTTAAATATTTTTTTATTTAAAATTTTTTAATCATAATTAAATTTTTTAAGTTTATTTTTTTAATTTATTTTCTTTTAAATTACTATTTTTTGTATTTTTTTAAATTAATTATTGATTAATTTTTTTTATTAATTATAATTTATTTTCATATTAATTTTTTAATAATTATTTTTTCACTTATTTTCATTTTAATTTCAAAACCAAGCCTTGCGTACAATAAATATATTTATATAAAAAAAAAGAATTTTCCACCGCATATTCATATTAAAATTAGCACTTCCATAAGTCTATTTAGTAAAGTAATGTTTAAAAATAATATCGTTTTTGCTTTCTATTACTTGCTAAAATTAAATATTAATTTTCTTTCTTTAATTCTTAAATTTAATTTCTTAATATTAAATATTAATTTTCTATGTTATATATTGTAACTAAAAACACACAAACTTTGAAAGACACCAAAAACGCCGCAAAAACAAATGCGCGTCAAGTGTTGTGACATATTTAAAAAAAAACTTCTTATAAGCAATAAAGCCAATAACTAATTAATGTTTTATGAATTGGCAAATGTAAAAGAAACCAAAAAATATGCATAAATATTAATAAAAAATTTAATTTTGTTTTTTAAAAACAATTTTTTGAGCTAAATGATTAATTTTTTTATGAATTTTGGGGTTAAAGAATTTATAAAATTACATGAAATATTATTTTAAGTTACTATTTTTTAAGCAAACTACACAAACACACACAAATGCACATAGACACTAGTTGAAACACCCTGTAAATAAATCACAAATAACTAAATAAAATTACAACAAATAAATATTAGTAAGCAGTAAATAAAATTAATTAACAACGAATAAGATTCACCGCCAAACAAGTAATTATGTATTTTTCTTTTTTCTGCTCAAACGCTTGACAATACACACCATACGAGCAATCCGCTAACAACACCAATCACTAACTATTTCTAAATATTATATATACTACAATCAAAAACTACTTTAGCGCAATTACTGTGGCTTGTAACACTTGTAATATACATATATATAGAACTACATGCAACAGTAATTTAATTCTATAAATATATATACAAATAATTAATTTGTTTTCTTGGTTTAGACGCTATTTGAAATCAAAAACTTAGTAATCTAGTAACCTTTATATTATATAATATATAAAAATATGTAATAATTGTAGGCTGTAGCTATTGCACACACTGTGTTTATATTAAATGAATTTAATTTTTAAAATCCCTTTGCTCCCAAACAATTTCACATATTTTTTATTGTTAATTTTACTTTATTTGAATTTATATTATTGTAATTTAGTTGTAAGCGGTTACATTGAAATTGTATGCGACAAGAAATGATGAAATATATAAAAAAATAATACAATTAAAATTATATCTATATATTTTATATACACAGAGAACAATTTTTTGACACTACTTTCCATAACACAAAGCGTGAAAAATGGCTTCACACCACACAAAAGTCAAACACCGTACTTACTAGGCTCACAAAAGCAAAACAAAAAATACAAAAACAAAATTTTTTTATTTTCAACTAATTAATTTATTTAAATAATTAATTTTATTACATGCAAATACTGTTATTATAAAATAATTATTATTCTTTTGTACATAATTTGCTTTAAATCACATTTTTGTAGTTGTTGTTTATTTTTATTATTAATATTTCTCTTTTTTGTTTTGTTTTTAATTCATAATAGGTACCTTTGTTAGCTTCTATCGTTTTTCCAATAATTTAACTCACTCATGTTCAATTCTGGTAATTAATAACTAACTCTACATATATATATAACAACAATATATAGTTATAAATATAGTAGCCAATATTTTCAATTAATTTTTACTATTTCCTTATTTCTTTTAATAAAAATGTAAATAATTTCATTAATAAACGCATAACACTGTAGCGAGTGCTCCAATTAATAAACAAATAAAATAATATATAATTTAATATAATTATCAACACTAGTAATGACTTCTCACCTCACGCAATAGACACTACACGGCACAATATATTTTAAAATAATTAAAATATAGTGGGTAGCGCAGCTAAACCACTTTCTAATCACTAGAATGTATTTCAAACACAGTTGTGAGTGTTTCAGATAACAACTTCATTGAGTCAATTAACAAGTTTAGTGCAAAAAATTACATTTATAAAGAAAAAAATCACTGATTTACACTAATATCTGCTGTAAATAGTAAAAGTAAACACTATTTGACTTAATTGAGTGGCTGTCTGAATCGACTTAAGTCGCTTAATTGAGTCAATTAGTATTTTTTTAACATCAATATGTGCTATAACAAAAGCAAACAGGTTTTGAAAAAATTAAGTAGTGTATAGTTTACACTAATAAAACAATTAACACTAATTAACTCAATTGAGTGGCCGTCTAAAACGTCTTATTTGAGTCGATTAGCAAATGCTTTACACCAATATAGTATATGGTATAATAAAAAAATCGTTAATTGACTCAATTAGAAACTCTCTGAAGCACTTATTATAGTTTAATTTTTTATGTACAATTATTTTTTTTACTGGAATGCTTCTGTGAGCAATTGTTTTTAATACAATTTATGCAAGCTTCTTAGAAATATACTACTAATTTTCTAATTTTCACAACTCTCTTTAAAGACAAACTATTTCCACCACAGTCTACTATACACCATTCTACCTCTCTCTCTCTCTGAGACACTAACTTCTCTCCCTGATAAGCTGACTTTCTCTCTCTCTCTCCCTCTCTATCTCTTTATATTTCTTTTTTCTCTCTCTCTCTTTTTCTCTCTCTCCCTCTCTATCTCTCTCTTTTTTCTCTCTTTCTCTCTCTCTCTCTCTCTTTTTCTCTCTCTCTCTCTGACCCATTAACTTCTCTCTCTGCCACATTGAACTTTCTCTTTGACCTATTTATTTCTCTCTCTATCACACTGACTACTCGCTCTTTGGCACTCACAATTACTCACTAATACTTCAAAACGTTTTCAAGCATATCGTACTGCTGTAAATCTAAAATATTGCCAATCATACGCCTTTTGAATATGGGTAGAGTGCGCTCGGTCAAAATATCCAATTCGTCGACTAATTCGGCGGCGCTTTGACTTTTTGTTGACGCTGTTTTATTATTATTATTATTGTTGTTGTTGTTATTATTATTTAGCCGCTTTTGTTCTTGTTCTTTTCTTCCCACTTCGTCGTTTACATCATCTGTATCCGAACAATCTGAGGACGATGATGATGACGAAGAGAGCTCCTGTATGGCCTCGGAGACTTTATCCAAATCGGGTATTTCACTCGCATTCGATACGAAAAATGGCAGCGCGAATGCCGACATGCAATAACCATAGACGCCAAATTGTCGCAATTGCTCGCGGAATATGGCTTCGGGATATAGCACAGCGGGGTCCAACTCGTAGTCGCGTATGCACTGTGCTAATGTGTCGTAATAGATTTGCATGAATTCATTGAAATGCGCATCTCGTAGCGGTTTCTCGGTGCAGGCGTACAGATAGTGCACCAAATCCAAGATTGGCGGTGCGTAGCGTGAAATTTGAAAGTCAATCAGTTTGGCCTTGACGGCGGTGTGGCGTTCTTTGTTGCTGGACTGCAATAATATGGTGTTGTATATAATTTGTATAAATTATAATTTCTTATTTTCGCTTTTGTTTGGGAAACGTTTTTTTCGGTCTATGGATTATATAATTTGTTGTTTTTTTGCTTTCTTTTTCGTATCAGTAGTCCTAGGACCATTAAGAGACTAGTTGTTGGTAAGTTCATATTGCCTGACAAACTCGTGTTTATTATATATATTGGTGTTTAGTGTTAAACACTACTCATCAACACCGAGTTTACTATCTCAAAAGTGTTGAAAATGAACTCAAAGGTCTCTTGAGCATCTCAATGAGAACAGTTAATCATAAACTCAATACCTTAAACTCGAGTTTAAGTTACAAATATAAATTTAAATAAGTCAAAGGTGTTGAAATTAAACTCGAAAGGTCTCTTAAGCATATCAATGATTTATGAGTTTATGATCAACTGGTAAACACAAAACATTAAACTCGAGTTTATAAGTATAAAAAAAAATTAAAAATCCCTCCACCTCACACGCGTTTCCCAAACTCATTATTCGCACCAAAAATGTGAACTTACATCGAATTTATAGAGTATATTGTTGTTCCAGAAATCACCGTGACATATAACCGAATAGGGCGCATACGCTGCGCCATTGACCGCCTTCAAACAAATCTTCAGAAAATTATCCTCAATTTTTTGCAGCGCACCCAGCACCTCGCGAGTTTGTGGTGTATCCTCACCGCTCAGCTGCAAGTCCGCCTCCAGCAAGTGACGCGTGCGGCGCACATGTTTCTTGCCAAACTCCACTGACACCTCCTCCATATCGGCCGTAAAGAGGTTGTCATCCATTTGCGCGACCAGCGCGGCAAAGCGCTGCGGGTGGCGCGCCTGCAAGACGAACGACATGGCGTGCAATTGCGCGAGCGCACGAAACGCGCACACCACCAGATCATAAGTGGGTAGATTGCTGCGTAAGTTGATCTCAAAATCCGCGGCGGTTAAGTCCTCAAATATGATAAACTCAGCGTCGTCCTTCAGCGATGCGTACAGCATCTGCGGCGCGGCGTTGAATTGTGCGCGCGCTACCGCGCTCAGCGCGGCAAATTCGCTAAACACCTGCGCGTACATGAACACCTCACGCGTGTAGACATCCTTGACGCGCATATGTGTGCGACGCGCTGGGCTTGTCGGCGCGAGCTTCAGTATCGTGTGCAGCGCGGGCTGAGCTGGCGCGCCTGTAGGCGTTAAGCGCACTTTCAGCACAGAGCCAAAAGAATTTTCACCTGGTCCACCTATGGGTTGTACAGCCAACTCGAAATCGCCGATGGCATAGCGTTTGGCCAACTCACGGTAGGCGTTCAAAACTTGCGGTGAAAGTGTTTCACTTTGTTGTTCCAGCGACGCGGCGTCGCCGTCAACACTTTTAATCACAATATTTTGCTTTTCTCTGCTCTCCAACATGCTGACGCAGTGTTTACAAATGACTTAACAAAACAAATAAAGTAACACAACAAAAACAACAACTTGTAATTATTACGTGCGCGCTTCTACGAAAGTAAGTAAGAAGAAATGTTTTCTTATTAACCGCGCGCTTATGTTACGCTGTTCGCTATTCGCTCTTCCGCGTCGTCTGTGTCCAATTGACCGACTGATTGCGCCAACTAGTCGCCCGCAAGCTTTTATAGCAGTCAGTATGCACATATGTGGGCGCGCGCTTTACGCTCTACGTTCTATTAGCTCTACAACTGCATGCCGGCTATTTGCTCCCGCGCTCTCTACTGCACTCATTAGCGCTCGCGCATCATAACTTTGACATTCACGTGCTTTTAGCAGCGTCGGAAATCGTTTCTACTTTGCTTTTGTCAATGTTGTTATAGTTGTTGTTGTCGCTGCCCCTGCTGTTTGGGGTAGCTAGGGCGCTGTTGCATTCGTTTCGGTTGCATTTAAGCCGCTTCGTGTTTTCGTTGTTGTTGTTGTTTTTGTTTTGGCGCGCTGCTTTGTATTGCACCCGGTTAATTTGCAAAAAACAACAACTAACGATCACTTCAGAAGTCATTGAACCCTAACGCCAAATGTAAAATGCAACAACAAATCCAACAAAAAGCGTTGAGCTTTTGCTTAGATACTCGCCATAATTAGTGTTTATGATTCGATCGCTATTTTCTGCATTCGCACACAGATATGTTTACATACATATATTTTTAGGTTCAAGGCTGTTCAAGTGTGGCTAGATAAGTGAATCGTTTGAGTGGTAAGTTTTAAGGGTTCATTAACCTGCCTGAGTGGGTAAGCTATTAGGTAAGTAGTTATTATTGTAGCTAATTTATTGCAGTTCTTGAAACTATTTTAATTACTAAAAGCTGAATAAAAAACCAGGACCGGTGTAAAACCCAATTTTTTGAAGATCTTCTAGCAAGTATCCCTATTAGATGGGATTAAGGCGATTAAGCCAACATGTAGGCATAAAACCTATTTCATAATCTCAAAAAAAAAATTCGAAAAAGGTTGTGGTGAATCGGAAAGAAATATAAACAGAAGGCATCTGGAGGTCGGAAACCTTGAAGAATTAAAAGGTAAACAACTGAAATGTTCGTAGGAGTCTTAAAAATATCTCTACTCGGATGTTAATCCAAAGGGAGATCTATCAATACTCACAGAACCTTAAAAATTCGCTTGAGTTTGCTTCAAAACAATTAAAAACCCTTTGTTAATGGAGTCGATTGTACTGAGTACAAGACCGGATGATTATGTCCCTAACCTTAAGGAGAGTTTATTGCTGTACAGCTACAGTGAAATATAAGAACTATGAGGATCTTTTTGGTACGATATCATAACACATTTGTAGAAGTCTAACAAGAACATATATCTTCGAAAGTAATAAGGTGACAACCAATTGGATATCTTTAATTAATTATTTATTTCCGATTTTAAAACATAAAAGACTAACTCATCCAAGGCTTTCGTCTCCTTGCCCTAGGCCTTGTACAGCTGATGAAATTTCTTGCTCATTACGATTGGTGGTAGAGAGGCACATTAAATAACACTCGATTTCTAATTTAGAGCAAAAGAAATTTTCGAAAATTGGGTCACGTACAAAAGGAAAATGGCGATCAAGTTTGAAAAAATTAAACCCTAGACGATAATACCAGTTATTAAGCTCTGAAAAGTACCATTTAAATCTCGAGAATCCGAATTATTAGATAGTTCCTAATATTGGTTGTAGTGTTAACTCTTGAATTAGAGTTGTTTCTTTCCTTTTGAATCTGAATTCCATATCAAACTATACTTCATATGTCTTCACTATCGTTGGCACCGGTTCACTTTGCAAACAGACTAGTTTAGGTGCCTGGCCACAGCAGAATCGCAGGAAATTGCAAGACTGACGAGCCCTCCTAGCCTAGCACCACTATCCTATTTTCATTTACTTCCATATGGATGGGCTTCAGCTAAAGTGAGCAAGCGCTGGACAGTCACTAGCACTTGTTCTGTCGCAAGATCCTACTGGTCCAAGGCAAAACGCAAGAGATCTAGATCTTCGCCTTCAATAAAGTCAATATGTTCCTAGTCGCAGGGGTTCTAACTGATCATTGTCACATCGGAATTTACGCGGTCAAACTAAAAATGTTCCTAGACGCTTGCTGCAGAAGCTACTTGAAGGAGAATGAGGTAGAATATATTAGGTTACAACTTTGCTTCCTCCGTTTTTTTGTAAATTTAAGTTTTTTTTGTATAAAAACTGTTACAAATATCGATGAGCCTCAGCCGCACTTTTCTTGGAATTAAAAAACAAAAGCAAAATTTCCCGCAAATGTCGAGAATTCGGCTAAAAAGGTTATATTTTCAGTTAAGAATAAGTTTGGGATGCAAACAGATCTCTACAAACATTTTGTTGGGTTAATGTTGACACAAATGTCCAAGATCGATATAAAACGATTTAATCGACCAGTACTTGACCAATAGATGTGGAAAACTGTATTTGTGGCGCTTTGCCGAATCTTAAATTTAAGAAATTAAATTATTTATCATAACAAAGGACTGTCCTTAATAGTCTAAGTGTGTCTCCTCTGGTGGGGAGCTGCCATTGAACATAACCTAACCTAATCTTTACTCCATCTGGACTTCCGATGACTTAGAACATCTAAAGGGAGGAATATTAAGCTCATTAAACTCATTTATAGGATAATATCTACTCTTTGACACATATTTCTATTAGGAACTAGGCATTAAACAACTGTCGAATATATTGGAAGAGATTATAATACCTTCAGAAATCAAATTATTTTTTCTCAGTGTATAATAGATAGTTTAGCTACCAAAAAAGAGGAGAACCATAAATTCTGTTTTCACATTAAAACTATATAAATGTGCAGACATGCACGCCTCGTAAAATGTATTAACAATTTTAATGCGGAATTGAGCAATTTGCCAATGCAATAAATATTACTTACAAGAGCTTTCAATACAAACAGACACTGTTAGTTTATGTGTGTGTGTACAGGTGCAGGCATGTTCTCTAGATGTGTGGACAGAAAGAATCCCCCCATTAGATAAACACACACACCTTTAAACATATACACACATATATATAGTATATGTATGTATGCGTGTTCTCACGGCAACTAAATAATGCATCAATAATGAATTCGCGGTCAATGTTCTGGCTGAAGGTCGTTTCTAACGCCAAAGCTTACGGTCAGCAGAATGCATTATGCACATAACTATCTGTTGGCAAACACACATACACATACACTTGCAAAAGTGCATTCGCGATTTATTAGTCAGCCAGTAGTTGTGTGGTGCTCGCTGTGCAAAAGCTTTTTTAAATGCAAACATACATACATACATATGTATGTATGTATATGTAAAAGCATGCACTTGAGTGCGTTTATTGTAAAGGTAATGCAAAAGCAGAAGGGAAGTTGGTGTTGGTTGGCCGGTGTTTGTCCACACCACTGTCACGGCAATTGCATTCGTGTTTGTGTTTACCAATTGTATCCGGATATATTTGCTTTTAACTCAGCTGTTATGTGATGCATATGTATAAATATGTAGGTAATTATATAAACATATATATTACAGAGAAGTAAATTTATTTAAAACTAACAGACCGCTCCGGCTTCGCACGGGTTTAAGGGGTTAGGGGTAGTCAGAATTTTCAAAAAATCAATATTTTGTTTTTTGCATTTTCGTTACGTGTAATATCGTAAAAATATTCTCTGAAAATTTGAAGTTGATCCGATAATTACTTTTCGAGTTATTCGACAAATAACAAAGAGCTCTCGGGCACTCCAAAACGTTAGTGTAAAACTTTAAATGCGTTTTTCTCAAAACTATGTTTTTTGAACAGGTGACAAATGTAACTCGAAAACCGCTCAGTAGATTTTAATGAAATGTATACAGCTTTTAGAATACATAATAAACTCAGGCCTGATCGAAGGATTTTTTTTTCAAAAATTTCGATTTTTTTAAACCAATTAACTGTTGATTTTTTCCCGAAAATTTCCTGAGACCGCCATTTGGGAGGTTTTGAAATTTTGTTCAGCAAGCAACTACGAGCGCTTGTTACTCGACTCTCTGGCACGCGATTGCGATGCGAAGAGAATGACTTGTTTTCTAGTTTCAGATTAAGATTCTCCATCACTGAGTCTTTTTGATACCCTCACCTGGGAACTATTTCCAGAAAGTTGAGAAGCAATAAATATAGCCTATGTTACTCAGGGTGAATGTATGTAGCTTTCCAATGGTGAAAGAATTTTTGAAATCGACACAGTAGTTTTTGAGTTTATTCATTAAAAATATACATACAAATCTTTCATCTTTATAAAAGTAGTATAGATTAGCAGCGAATAAAATCAGATATTTAAATGTGGAAATATTAAAAAAATTATAATCACAAATAATCATATTGGATTAATAGCCTTTCCCAGATATATTTTTTTCAAATAAATTAAAAATTGTATATTGACATATTCATATTTTCAATATTGTCCAAAGAACTCATTATTCTCACGTTTCCACAATAGTCGAGTATACGTAAAGTTAATGTACCGGGTTTTATACGTCCAAGTACTGTCAACTCAGCAGTATCCTTACAACTTTTGTTTTTTTTACAACCATAATATTATTTTCATCTATTTTTATTAAAATTATCCAATATTTTATATACTACTGTAACTATGAAGGCAATATCTCAATGAAAACCCAGGATTCAAATAATAATAAATATACTGAAGATGAGACGAAAATTGCTATAACTGTCTAAGTCTGCGGAGTTGCGTTCATAGTTGATTCATAGATAGGGATGGCAAAATTTTTTTTTTAATCGATTAAATAATCAAATGATTAATTGCAAGATATAAAAAAATAATTGCAATTAATTGCAATTAATGTAAAAAAATCGATTAATCGATTAATTCCAATGTTTTTAAATAATACTAAATTGCATAAAGACCACCACCAAGTTTCAGCGCCGAATTTTGTATTATAATGCTCTATCACAGAGTCCCAGACATATCCTAAAAGAGAAAATGTCCTATATTTGAAGTTAAGTAGCACAATGGTATTAAATTTTTCAAAATATGTACAGCAATCTTGAAGTAAAAGAATTGCCTCTTGCTTGAAAGACTATGTTTTGCAACTTTGCGTAAAAATAAAACCAATAAAATATAGGAGACTATATTCTTATTTCATTGGTATATACACAAAAACAAAAACGGAAATAAAATTAAAATATCGTATTAAAAATTCATTTGTCTTAGCATAAATGAAAATATATTCGTTGAAGTCAAGAAAATTTATTCTCTGTTCAACCAAGTTTGAAGAAAAAGCAATTTCGATAAACGTTTTGTTGTCAAACGATTGCGTTTTTCGGTCGCAGTTGCACCCGCTTCAGAAAAGCCGCTCAGCTGGTACTGAGGTACCAAGTAGATGACAATACTTTTTTGAAAGTCCGTACGGTTTTCATTTCTTCCCAAGCATCAATAGTGTTTCGAAGCTGAAGGGCTTTCATTAATTGGTTTGCTGCTGCAACTCGGCATTTCAATCATGGTGTCAGTGTCATCATCACTTAGGGAATCATTGTCTTTACTCCTAGATTTCAGAGTCTAATTTGTACACATATATTTATATATAACTAGAAGAAATTTAAAATGTAATACCGATTGCTCCAACTTACCACCAATTTGCAGGCTACTGTTGCATGCTTTAATTTTAAATACTGCAACATATTTGATGTGTTATTAGAAAATTTTAAATTTTTGCAGCAAAGTTGACATTTAACGTAGTTATTGCTTATTTTATTAAAAAAATTTCCACATTTCGCTTTTACTGGCGTCATTGCTCTTCAAACAACTGAACGTAAAATGCGTTTGACTTAACTGTAAATGCAGTGTTATCAGACATTCATTTGTTGATATTAAACTACGTTGACATATTAGAATTTAATTATATTTACACCGTTTCCAGTCATTAATGACTGATGCGACCAATTTCGACCCTTGTACGCTAACTTAGATGAGCATAAAATGTATTAAATTTCAAAATGCTGTTTGCGATTATTTTGCAATTACTCGAGTAATAGTCGAGTAATTAGAAAAGGTGTTTCGATGCAATTAAATCGTAAATTGAATGAAAATAATCGATTAATTTAATCAAATGATTAATCGTTGCCATCCCTATTCATAGACGAAGAAATGAAGAAGACGAATACCTACTATAACTGTTACCCTACTCTAAGAGACCACCTTCAATGAAATTATAGAATTTTATCTAGAGATCAGATGAAATAGCGACGGATCGATAAAAACGGAGAGAATTAATACAAAGCCAGTGGATCCTTCATGTAAGTTCGTCGTCTTTATCGAGAAGTCTCCGAAAATCTTTCAGTATTCGCTTCAGTTTATGTTCCGAGACCATCTTACCATAGTTGGAGAATCGGCGGCAACTAAGCCAAGAGAACCAGAACCATTCATCATGAAAAAAACTAGAATGCGAAAAGGGAAAGAGACTGTCCTCAATCACTGAAAAAGTACAAAAATATTACTAGAAGAGTTTAAAATCCAAAAGTTCAAACAGATTAAAAATGTGAACCACAGACTGAGGTGCCTGTGGAAATAAATACTAGATAGAGATCCCCTCAAATAAGAAACTATATCAAAAAGAAAGTTCATCTTTTGATCGATATATCTTCAAAGAGAAAATATTGTCTCGAATATGCAGCTGACCTCTTTAAAACCAAAGTAGCACTCCAAGAGAGACGAAATTATCTACGACTACAAAGTTATTACTGTCAACAGTGGCGTGGGAGCCAAGTCGCGAGTGCGCTGACTATTTGTTTGATGACAGTAGATATTTCGTCATATGTTGGAGGATGGAGTCATATGTAGAAGTTCACGTAAGTGAGGAAAGTTTCTGACTGCCATTCACTTGGGAGTGGCCAGGAACGATTCTTTTACATGTGGCTCAAGCAGCTCACAACTTCCGGTCTTAGACCAAGTATCCTCTGGGTAGCCAACAGACATCCGTCTGGAAGCGAGCTAAAGTGAGAAGGCGAATCCCGCTTATGCGGTTGTGCGTTGGGCTTGGGACCCACCACATAAAAACGAATAACCAGTGAATAAGAAACACAGGCCTCGGATGAGAAACCCCCCTTTTGATGACGACCACGGCAAACGTATAAAGGACTATGATTTAAGGGCATGCACCTGGAATGTCCGGACCCTTAATTGGGAAGGTGCCTCTGCCCAGCTGGTTGATGTCCTCGTAAGAGTAAAGGCTGACATCACCGCAATCCAAGAAATGCGATGGACGGGACAAGGACGGAAGAAGGTGGGTCCTTGTGACATCTACTACAGCGGCCATATAAAGGAGCGCAAATTCGGTGTGGGATTCGTGGTGGGAGAGAGACTCCGTCGTCGAGTCCTGGCATTCACTCCGGTGGATGAACGTCTAGCCACAATCCGCATCAAAGCGAGGTTCTTCAACATATCGCTGATTTGCGCCCACGCCCCGACGGAAGAGAAGGACGAAGTGATCAAAGATACCTTCTATGAGCGCCTAGAACGTACCTATGAGCGCTGCCCCCGCCACGATGTCAAAATCGTGCTTGGCGATTTCAACGCTAGGGTGGGTAAAGAAGGTGTCTTTGGCACAACAGTCGGAAAATTCAGCCTTCATGACGAAACATCACCAAACGGTCTGAGGCTGATCGACTTCGCCGGGGCCCGAAATATGGTCATCTGTAGTACTAGATTCCAGCATAAGAAAATCCATCAAGCTACATGGCTGTCCCCGGATCGAATCACTCGCAACCAGATCGATCATGTTGTGATAGATGGACGACATGTCTCCAGTGTTTTTGATGTGCGTACGCTTCGTGGTCCCAACATCGACTCGGACCACTATCTTGTAGCAGCTAAGATACGCACCCGCCTCTGTGTAGAAAAGCGCACACGTCAACAAACACAAGGAAGGTTCGACATCGAGAAGCTGCAATCACAACCGACAGCCGAACGATTTTCTACTCGACTTGCACTCCTGCTCTCTGAGAGCACTCATCAGCATCTTGGTATAAGGGAGCTGTGGGACGGCATATCAAACTCCTTACGTACAGCTGCAACCGAAACCATTGGCTTTCGGAAAAGCCCAAAAAACAGCTGGTATGATGAGGATTGTCGTCTCGCAGTGGAGAGAAAACAGACTGCCTACCTCGCAATGTTGCGATCGACCGCAACACGAGCGGGATGGGAAAGATACCGAGAGCTGAAGAGGGAAGCGAGACGCATTTGCAGAAAAAGAAAGAAAGAGGCCGAAATGCGTGAGTATGACGAGCTTGACAAGCTGGCCGACAGGGGTAATGCTCGAAAATTTTACGAAAAGATCCGGCGACTAACTGAAGGTTTCAAGACCGGAGCACACTCCTGTAGGACCCCCAGCGGTGATCTAGTGGTTGATGACCAGAGTATACTGTGTTTGTGGAGGAACACTTCTCCAGCCTGCTGAATGGCAGTGAAAGTACAACACCAGGAGATGGCGAACCCGATTCCCCAATCGACGACGATGGAACAGATGTTCCATTGCCCGACCGTGAAGAAATTAGAATAGCAATTACCCGCTTGAAGAACAACAAGGCGGCGGGGGCCGATGGATTGCCGGCCGAGCTATTCAAATACGTCGGTGAAGAACTGATAAGGTGGATGCATCAGCTTCTTTGCAAAATGTGGTCAGAGGAAAGCCTGCCCGACGATTGGAATCTTAGTGTACTCTGCCTAATCCACAAAAAGGGAGACCCCATAATATGCGCCAATTACCGTGGGATAAGCCTCCTTAACATCGCTTATAAGGTTCTATCGAGCGTACTGTGTGAAAGACTAAAGCCCACCGTCAACAAACTGATTGGACCTTATCAGTGTGGTTTTAGACCTGGAAAATCAACAACTGACCAGATATTCACCATGCGCCAAATCGTGCGAAGACCCGTGAAAAAAGGATCGACACACACCATCTATTTGTCGACTTTAAAGCTGCTTTCGACAGCACGAAAAGGAGCTGCCTTTATGCCGCGATGTCTGAATTTGGTATCCCCGCAAAACTAATACGGCTGTGTAAGTTGACGTTGAGCAACACCAAAAGCTCTGTCAGGATCGGGAAGGACCTCTCCGAGCCGTTCGATACCAAACGAGGTTTCAGACAAGGTGACTCACTATCGTGCGACTTCTTTAACCTGATGCTGGAAAAAATTATAAGAGCTGCAGAGCTAAACAGAGAGGGTACCATCTTTTACAAGAGTGTACAGCTCCTGGCGTACGCCGATGATATCGATATCATTGGAAACAACACCCGCGCCGTTAGTTCTGCTTTTTCCAGCCTGGATAAGGAAGCGAAGCGAATGGGTCTGGTGATGAACGAGGACAAGACGAAATATCTCCTGTCATCAAACAAACAGTCAGCGCATTCGCGTCTTGGCTCCCACGTCACTGTTGACAGTCATAACTTTGAAGTTGTAGATAATTTCGTATACCTAGGAACCAACATTAACACCGATAATAATGTCAGCCTTGAAATCCAACGCAGAATCACTCTTGCCAACAGGTGCTACTATGGACTGAGTAGGCAATTGAAAAGTAAAGTCCTCTCTCGACGAACAAAAACTAAACTCTACAAGTCCCTCATCATTCCCGTCCTACTTTATGGTGCAGAAGCGTGGACGATGTCAACATCCGATGAGACGGCACTAGGAGTTTTCGAGAGAAAGGTTTTGCGGAAGATTTACGGTCCCTTAAACATTGGCAACGGCGAATACCGCAGAAGATGGAATGATGAGCTGTATGTGTTGTTCGACGACATAGACATAGTCCAGCGAATAAAAAGACAGCGGCTACGCTGGCTGGGTCATGTTGTTCGAATGGATGGAAGTGCCCCAGCTCTGAAAGTTTTCGATGCAGTACCCGCTGGTGGAAGCCGAGGAAGAGGGAGACCTCCACTCCGGTGGAAGGACCAGGTGGAGAAGGACCTGTCTTCACTTGGTATTACCAATTGGCGCCAAAACGCCAAAAGGAGAGATGCGTGGCGCACTGTTGTGGACTCGGCTATAACCGCGTAAGCGGTTTCTACGCCAGTTAAGAAGAAGAAGATATTTCGTCTTGTCCTCGTTCACCACCAGACCCATACGATTCGCTTCCTTATCCAGTCTCGAAAAGAGAGAACTAACGGCGCGGTTGTTGAGTCCAATGATGTCAATAATCATCGGGATAACGAGTTAGAGAAAAGAGAGGTAATTTTTTTATGAAAGACAATAATTTCTATTGCTCGTCTCTACTTCCAGTTGAAGTAAAATCTAACTGTCAGGATTAATGATTATTCTATTTTGTTCCTATATCCAGCAGTCGTTCGGATGAGCTTTGGGGCTTATAGAACTCTACATTTGACAGATGAGTTCGAAACATATAAAAATACCATTTTATAGAACTTTAGTGCTTTTAATGGTAAATAAAAAACGTTCTCATTCTAACCATAAAAGAGAATAAATCAACTAAAAACCTGCAGTCTTCATTCTATTCCCACATCCATCGTACCGGGCACACAGTGCAACGTGCGACCAAGGCAACAAATAATGTATTGTAGGTAGTTTTAGCCAACGTGCAAGTTCACCGACACAACAGAGCGCTGCTCAACAACAACAAAATGCTCCGTCAGCCATTTTAATTATGCAATGCATTGCAGTTGAAGTGTTTTCCACGCTAAACTGAATTTTGTAAAAATAACAAGTAAGGAAGGACTAAGTTCGGGTGTAACCGAACATTTTATACTCTCGCAATTTATTTATTTAACTTAATTAATATTATATAATACACAATTTGACCTACATATTCGTCATATATATTGTATAAAGCCCATTGAAAGTTGGAAACCATAATATTAGGTTAGAAGCACCGAGGTCCTCGTGTTCGATATATGGGGCCTTAAAAACCTATGGTCCGATTTCGGCGATTTTTAGAAATGGGCTGCCACATTATAAATACAGTATTTGTGCAAAGTTTTGCACCGATATCTTCACTAGTGCTTACTTTATATATTGTAAAGTAAACGATTCAGATCATCTTCAAAGTTCTGGTATATAGGAAGTAGGCGTGGTTGTGAAGCGATTTGGCCTATTTTCACAACATATTATTGGGAGGTAAGAAAACTATTACAAACCAAGTTTCATTGAAATCGGTCGGGTAGTTCCTGAGATATGGTTTTTGACCCATAAGTGGGCGACGCCACGCCCATTTTCCATTTTGTAAAAAAATCTGAGTGCATCTTCCGTCTGCCATTTCTTATGTGAAATTTAGTGTTTCTGACGTTTTTCGTTAGTGAGTAAACCCACTTTTAGTAATTTTCAACCTAACCTTTGTATGGGAGGTGGGCGTGGTTATTATCCGATTTCTTTAATTTTTGGACTGTATTAAGAAGTGGCTAAAAAAAACGACTGCAGAAAGTTTGGTTTATATAGCTCTATTGGTTTGCGAGATATATACAAATAACCGATTTGGGGGCGGGGCCACGCCCACTTCCACAAAAAAATTACATCCAAATATGCCCCTTCCTAGTGCGACCCTCTATTCTAAATTTTATTATTATATCTTTATTAATGGTTTAGTTATGACACTTTAAGTGTTTTTGGTTTTCGCCATTTTGTGGGCGTGGCAATGGACCGATTTTGCCCATTTTCGAAAGCAACCCTCTCACGGTCCCAAGGAACATGTGTTCCAAGTTTCATTAAGATATCTCAATTTTTACTCAAGTTACAGCTTGCACGGACGGACGGACGGACAGACGGACAGACGGACGGACAGACATCCGGATTTCAACTCCACTCGTCATCCTGATCATTTATATATATATAATCCCATATCTAACTCTTTTATTTCTTGGTGACACAAACAACCGTTATGTGAACAAAACTATGATACTCTGTGCAACAGGTTGCGAGAGTATAAAAATAATCAAAATAGTTGGAAACAAATGAATGTGACTATAAATTGAGAAATGTTATCACGACAAAGCGCGCTTGATAGTGCATGAGTACGAGTACGAGTACGCCACTACAACTGTACTCATATGTCTGTTTGTCTGTAATGTGAGTAGTGATTGTAGCGTAGAAATTTTATCTCATTCGCTCGTATAAAAATGTGTTGATAAGCACTTTTCAACCTCAATTCACCGCGCACTACGGAAATTTGTGCATAACACCAGGCAACGGTAAAGCATTAGTAAACAAATAAATTTTACAAATATTTGAGTCCAAGGGCGGTTATTGGCTTAGGTGCAGTGATATTTGGAAATTCACAATCTACTCATTTTTCAAATGACGCTGTATACTATTTAATTGCACTGATAATTAGCTTCCGCATGTGTTTAGAGAATGTCTATATTTATATTTATATATTTTTGATATTGCATTAGGGTGATTCGAAAATTAGAAAAATTAAATTTTTTAAATATTAAAATTAGAATTTTTTAGATATGGGTAACTGTTGTTTTTGGCGATTATGTGGGATTTGATCGAGAATTAAGTCTACTTACACGAACACGGAATAATTTTTACTCAAGGCTACTTAACTCATAACTTTCTGAATTCATTTGGCCCCAAGAGAATATTTAAGCATCACGACTAGTAAAATGCGGAAAAAAATTGCAAATCTAAGCCAAGTGCTTAGGAAACCTCTTAAAAGTCCTTCTAAAATTTAAAGGAAGCTAAAGCTTAATTCTCATTTTTTTGTCTTCTCCTTATATTACTAGAAGAGACTGTAATTGAGATTTTAAAAACCGATATTTTTTGGTTCACACTAAATATTTTTTGAGAAATTAATTCATATAAAAAAAAAAAACGTTAGCTTCGGTTAATATACCCTTCACAGGTGCTTTTCTCTTAGTAACTATGTGTTTAAGCAAATCTAAAGACGTAAGAAAAAGTAAGTAAAAAAAAGGAAAGTTTTCCATACAAGCCATTGATTCAGATCGTTCAGTTTGTATGGCAGCTATATGCTATAGTGAACCGATCTGCACAAGTTTTTCGGAGATTAAATTATTTCTATGAGCAATAACTCACACCAAATTTCGTGAAGATATGTAGCAAAATGCGGAAGTTTTCCATACAAGCCCTTGATTCCGATCGTGCAGTTTGTATGGCAGCTATATGATATAGTGGTTCGATATCGGCAGTTCCGACAAATGAGCAGCTTCTTGAAGAGAAAATGACATCTGCAAAATTTCAAAACGATATCTTAAAAACTGAAGGACTAGTTCGTATATATACAGACGGACAGACAGACGGACATGGCTAAATCGACTCAGTTCAACATACTGATCATTTATATATATACTTTATAGGGCTTCCAACGCTTCCCACTGGGTGTTACAAGCTTCGTGACAAACTTAATATACCCTGTCTGTTCAGGGTATAATAAAAAGTTCGAATTTTAAATTTTTTTTCTATTATAGTATAGTTAACATATATTATAGTTCCCTCTTTATACAGCTTCTTCATTTTCTAAAAAGTTTCTAAAATCCTGAAATATAGTCTCGAATATTTCGGAACACCCTAACATAAGCGTATACGATGCATGGGAGAAACTGCGTATTACTCATACGTCACGGTGTTCGATTTCGATTAATTGGTGTGCGCTATGTTGATAAGTTTAATGAACGTAAATTAGATTTGAAACACAATTAATTGGGTCAGGTTTGTATGCAATACTTTCTTATGTTTACAAACATAAACATATGCATACAATAGCTAATATAAATAATTTAATCTGATAGTCAAAATCATATATGAATGGATTAGACGATGCAATGCTCTATATTTTCCTCCAGTTAATATTTAGAGGTTCTGTAGTTTATTGTGCATGAGATTATTAGAATTTCATAACTTTAGGGAGACAATTTCTCACTTGTTTGTCTTCTCAATACTATTTACAAGGAGTAAATATTAAAACAAAGATCAAAGGGGTTAAAACCCATTAAATATAAGAATATATTTCAATTGGTTGGCTTACCAGTAATTTGAAGTATTTTCAAGTCGGTTGCTGTAAGAAAAGCAAAATAATGAATTAATAATAATAGTAATCTATACTAATATTATAAAGCTGAAGAGTTTGTTTGTTTGTTTGTTTGAACGCGCTAATCTCCGAAACTACTGGTTCGAAAAGAATAATTCTTTTTGTGTTGGATAGTCCATTTATCGAGGAAGGCTATAGGCTATATAGCATCAGGAGCGAAGAAACAGTGGTAAATGTGTAAAAAACGGGGGAAATTATTTATCTTTGAGAGAACGATTGGACCATTCTTGATGAAATGTTGAGAGGTTGTTCGTTGTGGATCTTGGAAGGTTTAGTCGGAAAATTGTAAAATTCCAAAAAGTGACTTTTTTCCATACATTTTTTTTTTTTTCAATCTATCTATAAAAAAAAACAATTTGGAAAAGTCGTAAATTGGCAAGTGGCAACAGAGAATTCAGATTTGCAAATGAACGGTGACATCTACATTGAAGCATTGAAATTCATATGCCATCACCAAATCGTCAAATTAGAGATGTACTGAATCGTGCATACGACAGAATAACTTTGGAACAACAAGTATAAAGAAATGTTCCATTATTTAATGAGCAGCAAAAGACAACCTATGATGAATTGATTAAGGCTGTCCATGATGGAAATGGTGGACTTTTATTTCTTGATACGCACGGTGGAACTGGGAATCCTGATTGATTCTGATATCATTGATTTTGGCAACAATACGATCTCAAAATGGCATTACGTTGGCTCTCGCATCTACTGGAATTGCAGCAACGCTACTTGAAGTTGGAAGAACGGCACATTCGACATTGTAGCTTCAGTTAAACATGCAAATCTATGAAACATCTATGAGATGAGCGCAATTTTCTAGAAGCACTTGACAGAACAATGAAAGATCTGTGGAATAATAATCGTCGCTTTAGTGGCGTAATGATACTGTTATTGACAAACACATTATGTTATTTCGAAATCAACAACGGCGGAGGAATTGAACGCATGTCTCAAGTCATCGTACTTGTGGCGGCACGCGAAAACCATATGATTGACCATGAATATGCGGGTGTTCCTGCAACAGGAAAGCACCGCAGAAGATTTACAAAGAACTGGGCAAATTCTGGTTAATACTTCTAATGGTTTGATATCAATCCGAACATTAGCCAAATTTATCGTAACTACGATTGGTTGAGTGCACGCAGATTTTTAACTGCCAAAAATACCGATGTCGATGATTTAATCTATACGACTTAAAGTCTACTTCCGGGAGATTTGTGTTCATACACATCGATCAATCATGTTGAAAATAAGGAATAAGCTGTGAATTATCCAGTGAAATTTTTAAATTCTTTGTCATTATAATGCTTTGTCATTTATGATGCTTCGCAATCTTCAAGCAGCTATCGAATAATGTAATAGTTGCAAGAATTTTTTAAAGGGACTTACAAGGGGCAGAATGCTTGATTCCACGAATTTCTTTGAGTTCCAACGATTTGCCATTTCAGTTCAAACGTATTCAGTTTCCAACGAGACTTGCATTTGGGATGACAATCAACAGGTCTCAAAGACAGTAACTGGAGGTGTGTGGCAGTAATTTCATTCACGAGTTGAAAAACCATCTTCTCTGTATATTTACGCACCGGAACAGAAAACAAAAAATGTTGTATATTAAGCTGAGTTACATTGAAAAAAAATTTAGAAAATTCGCAAATAAATGTTTTCCAACACTATACAAATTCCACTTTGTTTTCAAAACAAATAATTTCACGCAGTGCAACGACTGCGGAGTCAGCTAGTATTAATATAAACAAGTAAGGAGGGGTAAGATCGGGTGTAAAGAACATTTTAAAAAAATATTCAACAAAAATACAATAATATTGGATATAATGAGAGAAAAATCAATCATTTATTCTGTAAAATAAGTACCCGGAAATTTGAAATAAAACAAAAACAACTTATCCATCATCTAAATTTATTAGATCTCCTTCAAAATAAGCTCCTTCTGAGGCAATACACTTCTTCCAATGAACAATCCAATCATCAAAACACTTTTTAAAGCTGTATTACGTGAGGGCCTTCAGTTCTCGTTGCGAATTAATTTTGATGTCTTTAATGCTTTCAAAACGAGTTCTACGAAGTGGCAAATTGAGTTTTGGAAACAGGAAAAAGTGAGACGGGGCCATATCTGGAGAGTAGGGTGGTTGTTCGATGATATTTGTTGAATTTTAGTTCAAAAACTCGTTCACAATGATTGCTTTGTGCGCTGGTGCAAAATCCAACTGTTGTTCCGCCACAAATCTGTTTTTTTGCGACGAACATTCTCTCTTTCAAACTATTCATAACGCCAAGATAATATTCTTTATTGACGGTTTTGCCCTCCGTTAAGAATCCCGAATGAACAACACCACGAATATCGAAGAAAACGGTCAGCACCACTTGATTTTCGATTTGCTTTGGCGCGGTTTTTTCGGTTTCGGCTCATTTTTGTCGCTTAATTCCGTTGATTGTTGACTTGTTTGCATGTCGTACTCGAAAACCTATGTCTCGTAACCAGTTATGATGCGTTCGATGAACGTTGGATCGGAATTTACGCGGTCAAGCATATCTTCAGCCACCTTACTGCTATTAACTTTTTGAAGAAAATTCAGATCTTTTGGTACCATTCGCGCTGCGACTTTCCGTATACCCAAAACATCAAACAAAATATGACGAGCGGTTTCCTGTCTCACCATTATTTGGGATATCTCTCGCAATCTTAATGGCGATTTTCGAGCAACATTTCCTTTATTTTGTCGAAGGCCGTCCTGAACGTGGCAAATTGTTCACTTCTTCTCGCCCCTCTTTGAACGATTCTTACCAATCGTAAACTTGAGTTTTCGACATGGTTGAATCACCAAATGTTTTTTTCAACATTTCCAATGTTTTGGCACAAGAAATTTCGTTTGAAACACATTCGTCTTTTCTTTCCGCCAATTGCCAAATTCGTAGGGTGCCAATTGGTGATACCAAGTGCAGTCAGGTTCTTTCCTACCTGGTCTTTTCTACGGAGCGGAGATCTTTTCTTCCTCGTCTTCCAGCAGAGGGTAATGCATCATATAGTCTCCCACATTGTCTAGGCCGTGTAGCCACTATTTCATGATTCGGTGAACTATGTCAATATCGCCGTACAACTCGTACTGATCATCGTTCCATCGACTGCGGTATTCGTCGTCGCCAATACGTAAAGGGCCATAAATCCTCCGCAAAACCTTCTTCTCGAAACTCCTAGTGCGGTCTCATCGGATGTCGACAACGTCTACGCTTCTGTACCATCGAGAGAGGACTCTACTTTTCAATATTTCGTCTTGTCCTAGTTCATTACCAGACCCATACGCTTCGCTCCTTATCCAGTTTGGAAAAAGCAGAACGATGACTCCAATGATATCGATATCATTCGCTTAGGCCAGCAATTGTACACTTTGTAAAAAATTGATCTTAACGTTCTGTTAAGATATATTACAGATTGGTCAAGAAGTTCCAAAATCATTATAGTCTGTATATGGGGTCTAAGGGAACTACTGAACTGATTTTTTTATAATCAGACCGCATTATCATCAGGAAAATATTTCAATAAGCCGTCTTACAAACTGACCAATGTTTTTTATCTAGAATCAGCCAGATCACTGAGATTTTCAAAATCGTTATCCGGAAGAGTGGGAAAGTTACACATCGATTTCGATGAGATGTGTCACACTTTGAAGGAAAAAAAAACGGAAATTGATCGAGAAGGTTATGTTAAGAAGGTTAGGTTAAGAATTTCAACTAAAATGGGCAGTCCTTTGACTTTTATTGTATTTCTTTAACTAAAGAATCGTAGAAGAGAATACCCACGAATTAATAAGCGTCTAGTCTAGAGGTAAAGAGGGCCAACTGCATTCAATTTAGTGCTTTCAAAACCCGATTCCAACAAAGAACGGCATTAAGCACCTATAGGTCCGTTATACAGAGTAGGCCGATTCAACAAAATCAAAAGGAAATATATTTTCTCTACAATTCATATTTCTGTACATTTACTTCAAGTTTAAGAATTTTTTTAGCACAAAATTCATTATTGATTTATAATATAGAATCATTTGGAAAAAGTTGCAAAAATCTCAGTTTTGTTGATATGTTGAAGACGAGCACCTCACGTGAAACTGCAATCAAGGCAGAGGCGCAAGCGCCAAATTCGTGCAATGAAAGCAACAACAGCGTGCAGATGGGCAAGGAGATAGATGAGAATAGCATGCATAGACGAAGTAGCAGTCGTAAATACGATCGACATGATGCTGGCCACTATGAGGACAATATGTCGGAAGATGAGAGTGACGATAGTGCCGATCGAAAAATGACAACAACACGAAAATCACGTAAAATACAGGTAGCTACAGACATGATCTTCGTTTTGTGCTGTAAAATGATAGAATTTTCCTAAATTTTTTTATAATTTTTAGCCAACGGATGCATACGACTATGATGGCGGCGTGTCGGATTGTAGTCACTGTCGTAAACATCGTATGGCACGAGCGCGACGCAATCGACGTCGAAAGTCGCGTTCACGCAGTCGTCGCCGCCGTCGTTAGATCGTCATTGTGCAATTTGATTTTGATGAAATTTTGTGTGTGAGAGTTTTGAACTAAATTGATTTTATTTAAATTCATGATGCGAAAATAAAATGGAAGTGTGTTAAGGATATGTTTGTTTGATGTTCGAAAATTGTGTGGACCGTTATGTATGTAGGTCTTATTTAGTGGGAGCCACCCGGTTTTACGTTATCGGATTTGACTTGGACTTTATCAAGAACTCTTAAAAATACGAAAATGTTCCTATTACATAGTCTCGAATGTCGTAGTAACCCCGGTTCGGTTGAGAGAACCATTTTTAACCATTTGTAATGTTACAAATTAGAGGTCATCTAAGGGCAAGTCCAATAAAGAGTTGTTCTGACGAAGTACGGTAATATAGATAAGGATATTAAGAGTGTCGGAGTTCAATCTGAATATCCAGTCTACAATATTCCGATATCCAAGTCACAATCGAGCAGGACTCACACGAGTTCACGATGTACAGTAGTGGAACCCAGTTCAGATTGATGCGGAATGTGAGATTAAGTAGAGAACCCAGAGTTTTTGAGGAGTATTTATAAGCACAACGAGACTTAGATCACTCAAGGACAGTTTTTGGCGAGATAAAATACCGATGCCGAAGCAAGAGTAAAAGAAGGAACATAACCGCAAAACTATTCTATAGATTAACTATGACATATGGAGGTAGGCGAAGAGGAATCATCTAAGCACTTCCTCCTCCAATATCCAGCATTCACTAGACTAAGGTTAAAACAACACGGCAGCCCAAGCGATTTGTCGAATAGTGAGTGTCAAAATCGATCCGTTAGAGTCATTTGGGTGCCACGAAGGACAGTCGAAAAGTGAGGTTAGTGAATTAGATTATCTGCTGTCGTGGAGATTTACCACTTGGACTTAACCTAACTTAATTATGTAAAAAAATATTTAAACAGCGTTTCAGAAATTACAAATTGTTGGGATTTTATTTCATTTTGTATTCAATTCATTGTCTGTAAAAGGTCCAGTATTTATTTATTGCTAATAATATTACATTTAAGGTTAGGTAAATAAATGGAACTTTCAATTTCAGTTTCCGAACACACTACCATTGCAAATATTAATTGCGTTTCAAAGCTAAAATAAAAGAAAGATATAAACACAAGTCAAGATTTCTGCAAGGTCGCACACACACACACATGCTGGGTGCAATTTAGTTGATTTCATTTCAAAATAGTACGTTAACGGTTAAAAAGAATTCAGATTTTTCCGATTGATATGTTGTCCAATTCGAACGCTTAAGATGCGCAGAATTTATAGAACCATTTTAGGAGCCGCACAAAACCGAACGTGTGCTTCTGTGGCTAAGAAAATACAAATGAAAGTAGAATTAAATAATTACAATTAAAATTATATGACAAATGTGCTGTCAGCAGAAAAGAGAAGCAAAATGCGAAAATAATGCAGTTTAGAGACATGCACGCACGCAGACACACACACATACATATACACAATGTTCAAACTCCACCATTACACACTATTCGTTCGAATCGGCAGTGTTCGATTTCTCTTCCGAAGTCTTTGAGGATGAATCCGTTGAATGTGCAATATCAACAATGTCCACATTATCGCCCACCGAAGCGGTATTGGCCGCTTCCACCACCGAATAACCGATATCAGGTGGTGTACCCTCGGGATAGCCCAGATAGTAGTCGGCTATACGACCAGCCTCACGCAAACCACTCAAGAAGGCACCATGTACCGTGGCGGGGTAGTTGCGTATGGTATGCTCGCCGGCAAAGAACAAACGTGGCAGCTCATCTTGTTCCTGATTGACATTGCTATTTGTCGGATGCGGTGGTATAACGGGTGAAGCGAGTAGATCATAATCGCTACCAGAAGAACCTACAGATACGAAGCTGTACGAGCCACGTGCCCAGGGATCGGCACGCCAACGTGTGACGACAGTCTCTTTCGGTTGTGGCACCGAACCATTGCCGAATATGCCTTTGAGCACAGCAATGCAGCGACCCACGATGACATCATCTGAAACATTTTCCATTATGGCGGCTGATTGTCCAGCAACTAGTGCGAGTAGCACTGGCGATTGCGATATGCTCCAGAATAGAAAGAGTTCGCCTGTGAAGAAGCATTTTTTTATTAAATTTAATTTATTTTAGGAATAATTATGAAATATTCACCGCGACTAGCTGTTGTGCTGCCCACATGTCCAAAGAGATTGGTATTCGGATCCCAGAAGATGCGATCGAAGCAAAGCACAACTTTATTCAAATTACCAAAACCCAAACGCTGTATGGCCGATTGCTTCCAGTCCGGTAGCGGTGGCTCAAATTTAACCGTGTTCGCCTGTTGAGATTGCACTTTTGTGGTGGCTATTTTAAGTACACCCAGCGTCAGCGTGCAGAGCGCAATGTCTGCTTTGTATGTGACCGACGAGTTGTTTGTCTTCAAGTTTTCGGTGACAATTTCCACACCAGTGGGGAAATATTTAATTGTTTTTACAGCGGTATTTACGCGTATGTCCAAACCTTCCGTCAGAGCTATGGGTACACAAGAGTAGCCATTGCGCACGGTCGTGTGATTGCCGATGAATTCGAAATCATCATCTTGATCCCAATGCTTCAGTGAGAGATTGCTGAGTGGCGTGGCATTGGCGAACTCCAGATTCGCAAAGTGCCAGTCAAGTATTTGACGATCCTTGGCTGAGAGATAGACGTCACTGGAATGGAGTATTTAAAAGAATTGTATTAAAAATATTTGAGCAAAGTTGCACTACACACCTAGGCGGATTGCTTTCGAGTTCTTTGAGTTTGGCCTCCAATGTTTCCTCTTCTTTCTTCAGCTCTTCGTACTCTTTGCACGCCTTGGTCCACTCAAAATGTGTGGAACGTATTTGAAATTCATGCTCAATCCATGCTGTATCGCCATCACCACTACGTTGCGTACGCGTTTTGAGTAGTTTTGCATGCGTTTCTTTGTAGTTCTTTATTTTAGCGGTTAGCTCCGCGATGCGCGTCTGATTATCTAGCACGGCACGTTGTGCCTCAGCCAGCAATGTCAAGTGTTGCACTTGTTTTTCTTTCACTGACTTCTCCTGCAGCTTTATAATCCATTCGAGTGCGCGTCCCAATGAAATGGGATCGTCGTTGGCGTAGTTGAAATCCAATTGGTGTGAAAGATAACTGGCGGACTCAAGCAGACGATTGAATTCGCGTTCAACCATGTCGTCCTTGTGTTTGGGCACTGGTTTGCCACAAGCGCCATATAATGGACACGCCTGTCGTATGGGCACCATTTCCATGCCAATCTGTTTACTCAGTATAGTCATTGGATTGCCCCAGACACCCGTGACAACCATAGCACCCAAATCGGCAATATAATTGTTTTTACGGAAAGTGGCTATGCGCCCACCCACGCGATCACGCGCCTCCAACACAATTACGTCCATACCGAATTGTTGTAGCTGCTGTGCAGCTGCCAACCCTGAGATGCCTGCACCAATTACAATAACTTTACCCAATTTCTTTGCGGGGATGGGACGTAAACGTTTAAATATGCCGAAATTTATGAAACCATGTCGCTCCAGGAACGAATGTATACGCTTTACTAAATTTGGATCACTATCAAACGGTTGTTCCATATCCTTTATGGCATTTTCCACAATAAGCTGTTGCTTTGGATTCTCAATCCACATTTGTAAGAGCCGATTGCGTATATTGAGGAAAACACGTTGCGCCACTAAACCAGTTTTTGTGATATCAGGAAAGCAGGCAGCTTCATTGGAGGTCATCTTGTCAAAAGGTAGACGTGACTGGAAAGCAGCACCCTCTAGACCAGTCAGTATCTCTTTATAAGCTTCTGCGGCAGCTGCCGCGGCCTCACGCGGATCAGTGATCTCTTTGGGGAACGGACTACGTGCCGTTTCCGATTTGCGCGTTTTACTGCTCTCCGAACGGCGTTCGCCGCCACCAGCTGCTGATGAGCTGGAGGGGGTGCTTGGTTTGTCACCTGAATCCGTATTGCCACTGGTCGGTTTGTTGTAGTAATCAACCTGTAATTGAAATACTTGCTTGAACTAACACATTCTAATGCTTTTGTATTGTTTGTTAAGCCCTAATTGTATTACGTGTGCGCGTTTGCAACTGTCATTCGTTACAACAAAGACACAAAAAGAGCTTTTACAGCTAGCACTTTATTACAATACCTTTGGTTTATTGCGTCTGCTGGTGCGTCGCTCATCGCCCGCAGCACCACCTTGTGCATCATTGGAATCATCATCGTATTTGATTTTATTCGGCGTTCCACTGCCAACAGCACTTGCGGGTACCTTACGTTTTGGTGACATTTCCTCCACGTCCGAATCATCGCTTATCAGCGTTACACACTCGATTGTTTCCGTATTTGTGCCCAAGCTGCTACTACTTGTAGCCGTTGTTGTTGTACTGCTATTTGTATTTGTATTATTGCTATTGTTATTGTTGTTATTGCTGCTAGCACTATTGTTGTTAGTGTTTTTCGCCAATAGCTGCTGATGTTGTTGGAAGACGCTGCCGGTGCCGGCGACACTGCTCCCGCCCATTACAGCTGCTGTCGCCGCCGTTACTGCTGTAGTAGTTGACGCTGCTCCCGATGTTTGTGTGGGCAGCGAAGACACGCCGGTGCTGGCTATATTGTTTTTCTCCATTTTACACGTTACACTCTCTACTTTTTATTAATGCACACAGTTTTTATATCTTTTACGCATGTTTTTAACACTTTTCTAGATTTTCTAAATATTTTTTTCACCAGTTTTTGTTAAAACTATTCGAGCGAAGTTTTGTTTATGTCTCGTACGCTGACGTGCACAGAGTTGCAAATAATAGTATATAATAGAATGAAAGATTTATTAAAAGCAAACCCTAAAAGTTAGTATTTAGTGTGTGACTTTGCTAAATTTGGAGGTGTGCTATGCGCACTCTGCAGTGGAAATGTTAGTATTATAGAAATGAAAGACTTCGCTTTTGCATTTTTTGCCGAAAACTGCAGATGGCGCTAGGAACATGCATAATAAAAAATTTTTGTAAAAAATTAATTGAAAGCAAAATACTTTTTAATGTTTTTTTATATCTTGCAATATAAGGAAATTATTTAGTATTTCATTATATATGTGTCACCCTGTTTAATAAATGTAAATATTATATGAATATATAATATTCGAAAGAATTTTTGAATTGCAAATTTTGGCAAAAATAAATTTAAAACAATCAGTGAGCGTGCGCCACCCCCCATTGCGCTACTGAAGTGTGATCGCGTTGCTGATATGCATAAATATATTAAACTAGGCTTAGCGCCAATGGTGGTGGCAGTAGCAACAACAAAGCAACTCAAGGTCAATAGAAATTTTGAAGTAGGTCTTGCAATATCAGTCCTAGTATACTCGTTGTGCCCGCTGCGTTGCCAAATTAAAAATTCACCCAATTAAGTGCGAGCATTTATCATTCCACTGACACATACATACAAACAACAGATCAGTGGGAATGAGTGGCGAGCGTGCGTGGCTTTATGTCACATTGCCTGCATAATCCCAGTCATTTTGCGGCCTACCCTTGCGATCCTTTTCTTCCTTTTCAATTGCGCGCCACATGCAATGCTTTAATTTTAAACTTCAAAATCAATATTGTGTAAATTTATTGGTTTTTAAATAATTTAGAATTAATGCATCGGTTATTGTGCAATTTATCGACTTAAGCGTATAATGCAGCTTAAGCTTGTTAGTATTTTAATTGATTGGAATTGGCTGAGGAATTAGATGACAATGGAGGGATTTTTCTGTTGATCACTGAGTTCCTTACCCAATGGATTATAGCATTGGTTAAGAGAGAGAGAAAGTATATGAAAATATTATTATGAGTGTGTATGTGTATATGCATAAATGTATATAAAAATTAAAAATAATCGAATTTGCGTTTAATAACCAATAAAATCAATTGAAGACCAAATTAAACAACAAAAAAAGGGTGGGCGATAACCACAAGGAATAAAAATTGAAAACTTGAATTGGTCTGGCCAAAAGTGGAAAGAAAGAAAACCAATTTAGGAATATTACACTTATGAGTAGTTCTTGGAGAACTGTAGACATAAATTTTTAAGAATTCAAATCTACGTATGTTATCTCTAATATGCTAAGTGAGCTATATTTCATCGCCCCTCCTGCAAACATAACTTCACATACGCTTGAAACTGACAAACAACTGAATTTTACCATCTCTAGAATATGAAAGCGAAATCCAACTAAACTCGAAAGTCTAAAAATGAGTTTTAAAATATCTCTAATATCTATTTCATTCATCTCTATTGAAAAAGCAATTGAGGTGTGTAAAAAAAATAACGGGAATTTTCGTTTTTGGAAAAAAAAATATTTATTCATTCGTCTACATTAATATTGTCGCCTTTAAAATAGTCCCCATTTGATATTATGCACTTATGTCAGCGCTTCTTCCGATCGTCGAAACACTTCTCAAACTCGTTTCTTGGGATAGCCGCTGGAGCATTCAGCGATTTCTAATATGACCTTTAAGGTTCTCTTGCAGTAGATATACTGCTTCGAAGTGCGGCGGAGAGGTGTATATTCACTCCGATAGCAGAGCGGCATTTACTGTCCTTGAATTCGATTAAAATACGCTCTAAGCTAGTAAGGGAGTGCCTAACATCCTATTTTAAAATACGACTTGTGTGGGTACCCGGTCACCGCGGAATCGCTAGAAACTACAAATCGGATCAGCTTGAGAGAGGGTACCCTAGCAACATTGACGTCGGAGTGGAAACATATGGGCAGTCCGTGGTCCACTTGCGCCAGAGCGTTGGACACACACTGTCTTCGAGTGAGCTCGCCAAACGCTGGAGAACAACCGGCACCTGCGCAGTAGCAAAGACTTTCTGACCCATAGCTACTGTCGCTCAGTAATACTCATCTCTCCGCGATTATTGGAGCGCTTACTGGTCATTGCCCCATAGTCACACACCCGGTGAGACTATGGAACAAGTCAGATGTTAGTTGCCAAAGCTGTTTGGAGGAAGGAGAAGAGGAATCTCCTTGCCTTCCTCCTTCAATGTCCAGTATTCGCCAGACTTAGGTTAAAGCACCTCGGTAGGCATGTTTTCGGCGAACCCAGCGAAGTGACTGGAGTCGACAATAGCCGACTTAAGTACTTCATTACAGAGTCCAAGCGCTTTGTCCCATCATAAGAGTCTTAGTGATCCGTTCGGAGTTTTTTGGCTGTCACAATGGACAGACGAATCTGTCTAAGTGAGATTCTCTGCATCTGTGGAGATCTACCCCTTAACCTATCCAACCTAGGGTTCTCTTTATTTTTGAAAATTGGAAAAAGTCACACCGGTCAATCAACGAAGTGTGAGCTTTTAACAAACGAAAATCGCGAAGCTCATAACAGCACGTCTAACCTTAGCAGCTGCTACAGCAAAAGTAAGCAATTGATAAGTGGACTTTGCAAACCAGCGAAATTTTAGATTCCCGTTATTTTTTGAACACATATATAGGTATGATATTACTACATTATTAAAAGTTTAAGATACATATAACAGATGCAAATAATTGAATTCCTAAAAAATGTAAATAAATAACATTTTAAGTCAACGATATTTCATATCTTTTAGATCCACTTTTAAATGCAATAAAAACACTAGTGCACATGCGCAGATACACAGCGCGCAATTTGCATATTACATTTTTGAAATGAAGAGCAAATAACAATGCTTTGAAATAAAAAATAAACATTAGACTTTTAAACCTTTTGAAAACCGAAATCACTACCTACAACAACAATAACAATAAATAACACCACCAAATGCCGCAAATTTGAGTGAAATGCGCTAACAATGAATCAAACGCTACGGCCGATTGGGTGCTTGAATTGGTGCTATCACAAAGCATACGAGTTGCCTTATACATATATACATAAATATGTACATATGTGTGTATATATTATATTATATTATATTTAAAAAGCTATATGCTATAGAATCGTAGTCGCAATAGTCAAAGGGTGCGCACAATCAAATTGCGGAAATTCGAGACAGTCATCTGTACACTTCAAAAAATAGCGAGCAATGTGTGCAACATTCGTCCAACAATAACATTAACACTCAAAAAATACAATAAAAGCAATTATTGCCACTACGCCTTCAAAGCCATACCAGTACCAGTACAGGCCCCTGAATACATACAGACACATACATAGATACAATATATAAGAGTTCGCATCTGCACTACACTCCTTGCTAGGCACAAACAAAATCCGAAATGTGATCATGAATCCTTGATAAATTTCCTAACAGTCATACGAGAGTGCCATAGCAAACTAGTATTGTTTCTGGGGTCCTTGAAAACTGCGAATTCATCAAAAGCCTTACGCTGCTTGGCCTTGCCTAACTACAACGCTAATTTTTCGGAAATCGTTGTATAATATGAAATTAGTGCGGTGTGCTTGTGGCATATGGCGGTCGGTGTTGTTTTTACCATTGTTGCTTTTGCTGTTGGTGGATAGTTTTTGTTGTTAGTGTTACGAGTGCCAAAGGGTGCTGATTGGCAGTAGAAACGTCAGCGAGTTGATTGCTGGTGAAATGGGTTATGTTGCCGCAGTGCCATTGTAGTTGAGCAATTGTATTTATTTTGACTGCACAGTTGGCACTGAGACCTTTTTAGAGGTTAAAATTTATTTTAAATAATAAATTCATATTTATAATTTCAGACATTAGCAAACTCAACAGTGGACTCTTCCTTACGGAGCAAAGTACCAATAGGAGAGTAAACTCAAACACGACTTCAGGTTCTAGAGCCTCTAGAGACTTCTGTTTCCGGAGAATTCTTCAATTATTCTTCAAACCACATTTTCATCTCTTCCACTATTCTCTATTCTTTCTTCTTCTTCTCTTTTTCAGTAGAAATCTTTCTTTCTCAGTAGAAATAACCGTTCCCTTGACTGTCGGGTCAATTAATTGGATCGAACTCGGCTTTAAATATATTCAACAACAACAACAAACACTTTAGTGGAGATTCCTATTTTTCTTACAACGAGTAAACTATGAATGCTTCTTTAGAAATATAGTTTATTGATATAGTCACTTAAATATTATACCAGTTGTTTATTCGACTCGCAAAATTTCCAAGGACTGACCAGTTCAAAAAACTGTTTTTCGTTGGGCAAGTTGATTTGATTTATACCGATTTTTTTGACTTGCAACCCATCAAAATTTTAAAATTTTAAAATATCTAATTTTCGATTATACCAGTCTACTTGATTTATACCAGTTCTTTGTTCTACTCGCTATTTTAAACGGTTTGGCTTATCGAAAACACTTCTTCTTGAATTATGCCAGTTTCTTTGAGTTATACCAGTTGTTTGTTCGATTCGAAACTCTCCAAACTTTGGAAAACAGCAAATAGATGAGTGTGTAGTATTGTTTATGGGACGTACAGGTGATTTCATGATTCAAAACTCGAAAAATTTTTGTAAGTTTGAAAATAGTTTCTCTTTGATTATACCAGTGCATTTGAGTTATACCAGCTAATTACTCTCTTTATCATTATATGTTTTTTTATATCGAAAATAGATTATCTTCGCTTATGCCAGTCTATTTAAGTTATACCAGTTTCGATTGTTTGTTTCGAAACTCTCCAAATTTTGAAAAACAATTAAAAATAAGTGTGTATGTGTGATTGGCGTGCAACCGTTTAGCCGGTTATAGCCGAATCGACGATAGTGCGCCACCTCTCTCTCTCCTTCGCAGTTCGGCGCCAGTTGCAGATCCCAAGTGTAACCAGGTCGCTCTCCACCTGGTCCCTCCAACGGAGGCCTTCCCCTTCCTCGGCTTCCTCTTTGCCAATGTTCTGAGGACTATAAATCTTGCGCAAAATTTTCCTCTCGAAAACTCCTAGTTTCGTCTCATCTGATGTTGACATCGTCCAAGCTTCTGCACCGTAAAGCAGGACGGGAATGATAAGCGACTTGTAGAGCTTGATTTTGGTTCGTCGAGAGAGGACTTTACTGTTCAATTGCCTACTCAGTCCAAAGTAGCACCTGTTGGCAAGAGTGATTCTGCGTTGGATTTCGAGGCTGACATTGTTCGTCTTGTTGATGCTGGTTCCCAGGCATACGAAATTATCTACGACCTCGAAGTTATGACTGTCAACAGTGACGTGGGAGCCAAGACGCGAATGCGCCGACTGTTTGCTTGATGACAGGAGATATTTCGTCTTGTCCTCATTCACCTCCAGACCCATTCGCTTCGCCTCCTTATCCATGCGGGAAAAAGCAGAACAAATGACGCGGTTGTTGCTTCCGATGATATCAATATCATCGGCGTACGCCAGGAGCTGAACACTCTTGTAGAAGATTGTACCTTCTCTGTTTAGCTCTGCAGCTCTTATAATTTTTTCCAGCATCAGGTTAAAGAAGTCGCACGATAGTGAGTCACCTTGTCTGAAACCTCGTTTGGTATCGAACGGCTCGGAGAGGTCCTTCCCAATCATGACGGAACTTTTGGTGTTGCTCAACGTCAGCTTACACAGCCGTATTAGTTTTGCGGGGATACCAAATTCAGACATCGCGGCGTAAAGGCAGCTCCTTTTTGTGCTGTCGAAAGCAGCTTTAAAATCGACAAAAAGGTGGTGTGTGTCGATCCTCTTTTCACGGGTCTTCTCCAAAATTTGGCGCATGGTGAATATCTGGTCAGTTGTCGATTTTCCAGGTCTAAAGCCACACTGATAAGGTCTAATCAGTTTGTTGACGGTGGGCTTTAGTCTTTCACACAGTACGCTCGATAGAACCTTGTATGCGATATTTAGGAGGCTGATCCCACGGTAATTGGCGCAGATTGTGGGATCTCCCTTTTTATGGAGATAAGTGTACATTAGAAAATATTCGTTTGATGGAGTATATGCTTAATTTTTAAACTCTATAGCAAAAAGTGGGAATAGGTTTGTTCGATTTGCAAATTTTTCAAGTTTGGAAAAATGAAAACAGCTTTTTATACCAATTTTTTTTCGTTATACCAGTTTTTAGTTCAATTTGAACTCTTCAGAGTTAGTCTAAAATTAAAAACAACCTATACCAGTATATTTGAGTTATACCAGTTCAATTCGAAAGATTTGGAAGGCAACTATTAGATAAGTGCGTAAGTTAAGAGTACATCCGAATGATCGAATACAGTAGAAGTTACAGTAGTAACTTAAACTCTTGAATTGGCCATAGAAGTCAAATTTCATACAAGTTACTTTCCGTAACTCGGAAGGCTCTCTAACTCGAAGTTTTTTTTTTGTGGATTATGGTGATTCGAGTTAGGGAAATTCAACTGTATATACCTAATAGACTGAATAAGGTGAATTCTGGATTAATTTCAAATGCTAAAGAAGGTAAATATAGACAGTCGAACCTTCTCACGATGCTGTCCTGCAAATTCCGCTCAGTTGAAAGTAAAAAATAAGGAAAATTTAATAAATGCAGTTTTTTTTTGCTCCGAAGAGATTACTCAATCAAGCTTTACAAAGAAGAAGAAGTATGAAATAATTCATTCTGCCTCACTTAATCGCCTACTTTCATTTACAACTAGAATATTTATAAACTTATTATTCAATATTTTGAGCCATAAGTAGAACGTAATAATCGAAAGTTGAAATGTGCATTGAGGCGCACATTTGACAAGGCACAAGTGGTGCTTGGCGAACAATTATTGGATTTACTTTACATAACTTGGATTTTTTTATCCAATGCTCACAGAAGCAAATATATTTTGAAACTCCATTGTGTGGCAGCAGAAAATGGTGGATAAAAGCAGTAAATTTGCGCTGAACAAAAGCGGCACACAGATACGTGCATATAACTGTGTAATAGTTGGTAGTTGAGCGAGTTAAAAAAAACAACAAAAACCGCGTATAATCCAGCGCGCTTGCATACCGTTTGCATTAATCCGCCAAACTTTTGTGCATACTTCCAACAACAACAACAACAATGAAATGCGTGTAGTGGCGCAATATAGAAAGGGTAACTCAGCGTTGGTAAATCCGGTTTAATTTTTCATGCGAAATTTAACACTGCAGCCGTTTCGAATTGCCGAAAACATTTCGAACATACATACATACAAACAAGCACTTGCTTGCGAAACCACGAAAAAGCGTTCTGCATACAGTTAGGGTAAGCCAATCTGGCAGTTATAAATATTTGTGTGTGTGTTTGTTTGTAGTAAGGAAGCAAAAGGTTCCTTCCACACCATCAAAGTATTTTGTCAGCGCTGCAGTCAAGGGGAAATTATGAATTAATCAAAATTTCAAATGAGAATTATGAATAGCGCAAAAAGCAAAAGTGGTGGTGGTAGATAGTAAGTGATTACTAACCGAGTAGCATACTTTGTGGCGTATTGAGAGAAATAAAAGGGGTGGCAGCAGCAGCTTATTGGCTTGCGCTTATGTAGTTATTAGGTAGGTAGCACGCGAGGCAATAGCAACAGCAGCATGCCACAGAAGTTTATGCAGCTTTGATTGCTAAATTTGTGCGCTGCTCTAATTACAGTGTATAACGGTAGCGGTATAACGGTTGTTTTGCCCACACGTCAAGCAGGCAGGAAGAGATATCGGAGTTTGTAAGTGTCTGTATTGGAAAGGTTGAAACAGCATGTGTATGCGCTTAAAGTGGAAGATGAGCCACGAAAATGCGAACAAATAACAAAAAATGTGTGTTCAAAAAATAACGGGAATTTAAAAAATTTAAAATTTGAAATTTTTTTATTATTTTTGCTTACTTACTTACGTGCTCCTCTTACGTGGTGACCTCTTTTAGAGAGATATGTATTCACTCCGACAGCAGAGCGGCAATACTGGCATTGGAATCGATGATAGTACGCTCTGGGTTAGTTAAGGAGTGTCTCAGATCCTTATCAATAGCTTCCAGCTATTTTGCGATCCGACTAGTGTGGGTACCCGGTCACCGCGGGATCGTTGGTAACTGTATAGCGGGCAAGCTTGCAAGGGAGGATACCCTAGCTACATTGACGTAGGAATGGGAGCGCATTGGTAGTCCGTGGTCCACCTGCGCAAGAGCGCTGGACATGCAGACTACGCATGAGCTCGTCAAGCCGCCGGTCAACTACCAGTACTTGTGCAGTGACGAGGTCCTTTTGGCCCTCTGTGGAGCGTAAGCGGTCCTTTCAACTGCTTTCTCTGGGCAAGATTCATCTCAGCGCGATCATTGGTGTACTTACTGGACATTGTCCAATGGGTACCCATGCGGTGAGACTTGGGATCGTGGCAGATGCAAATTGTCAAAGCTGTATGGAGGAAGGCGAGATGGAATCATCTAAGCATTTCCTTCTTCATTGTCCAGCTTGTGCCAGACTGAGGTTGAAACACCTGGGAAGGCACTTTTTCGGCGATCCTAGGCCTATTGGCTAGAATCGATATTAGCCGTCTTAAGAAATTTGTAACGGATTCCAAGCGTTTTGCTGAATCTTAAAGGTCTTTGATCCACAGGGAGTTTTATTGGTACTACAATGGACAGCGCCAGGCTGTCTAAGTGAGAACTTCTGTTTTTGCAGAGATCTGCCTACAAACCTAACATAACCTAACCTACTTTCGTGCTTTTATTAGCTTGGCGATTTTCGTTTATTAAAAGCCCACACTTCATTTCTTATTCGTCAATTCTTGGCTTGACTTTTTCCTATTTTCGAAAATAAAGAGAACCTTAAAGGTTCGCGATACGTGAAATTTCTAAAAGAGCTACAGGCTATGTCAAAAATCGAGTTTGAGAAGTGTTTTGACGATTTGAAAAAGCGCTGAAAAAATATCGAATGGGGACTGTTTTAACGGCGTCAACATTAAGGTAGGCGAAAAATTAAATATTTAAAAAAAAAACGAAAATTCCCGTTATTTTTTGAACACACCTCTTCCGCATGCATTGTTGTTGCACGTGTGTTTTTCGTGCACAAGTGAGCGTACGAGCGAGTTTTCGCAGTCAATTAGAGCACACAGCTGATGTTTTTCCCGTGAAGCATTGTTATCCTTTCGCGTTGAACTTTTTTCCGCAGCATTGTTTGTGTTACTGTGCGCGCAAGCATGCATAAATGCATGAGTGCGTGTATGTATGTGTGTTGCGTGCTATTTGCGCCTGTGGCAAGGATGCGCCCTGCACTTAACGCTGCTGAATGAAATGTGTGCGGTCGGCTTTGCGCCGTGCTAAGCCAACTAACCTTTCCAGCGCAAGTGGGAAAGGTGGTTGTTGTTGCTTATATGAAGTGAAGTGCAGTGAGTTGAGGTGTGTGCTGGGGTGAAGCGGGGTCAGGCGCGCAAAAAGTAACACATTAAACTACCTTCTGTGGTTTTAAATATTTTGTAACAACACTCATACACACACTATATATGTATGTATATATGCGAGGCATGCATTATTTAGCGGCAAGTTAGCGAGCGCAGGGTGAATTGCAGTTTGTGTTTTTTGTTTTCATTTTCCAGTTTTGTTGTTCACTTTTCTTTACGCTATTTTAATGTGTAAAATTAAGTGGAAAATTAATGGGTGGTCGCACACATGTAAAGCAGGCGGCCACATGTTGTAAAAAAATGCGAGCAAAGCATATATTGACACACACACACACATACAACATCCAGATTTACTATCGTTTCGCTAAATTGCGGTCACAGCCACCAGATTTTTTTGATTGCCTGCAATTTGTAATGAAGTAATGCGTTTTAAAATCAGGTTACTCCCGTTTAATTGTGGGCATATGAAGTGTGGCATTGGAGGGAAGGATGAAAAGGGTGTATTTTCTAAGTGATTTTTGATTGCGATTTATTTTAATTCATTTAGTTAACAATAGTTAGATTTTATCTTAATATATGCTAAATGTAATCTGAATTCAGATTATTCTTACTTTATAACATTTTATAAATAATCGAACAGCTACAAGAGCTTCGTATCGTCCGAATTGGTGGGAGACGCAGCTTCTTTAGAGGAGTTGTTACCAGAGGCAAACTTTGTCAGGGGAAGCCTTGAGGGAACTTCTTCAACATATACATACTTCAGTCTATCAGTCTTCAGTCAGTCAGTCTTGAAGTCTAATCATCTATGCATTAATGACTAAAACTATCCGCAAAACCTGATTTTTGTGCTTGTAAAAATGTAGTTTCGAAGAAAATACGAGACCAGACTTTCGTGAGAATGACGATCATGGTAAAGGGTCTACGATGGCTATGCTTTTAGGTTCTAAACAATGAATTGAATTGAGTCCGAAGGTAGTCGAAGCTGAGTGGTTAAAGTTTGTGACAGACAATCGTCGGGTCGTCGGTTCAATTATAAATCTAATCATAACCGTTCCTCTGCTGTATTAGAAAGTTTCAGTGAAAAGGAGAGCAAGAAATATTTATTTGCTCTAACGTCGCCCAGTAAGGCTCATCTCTTGGCAATCATTGGTGTGCTTATAGGTCATTGTACAATAGCCACACACGCGGTGAGGCTTGGAATCAAGTCAGACGATGAAACTGTATTAGAAAATTTCAGCAAGGAAGATTTATTTGTTCTAACGTCGCCTCTGCAGTATGCGAAGATATCTACACTTGAACCTAACCTAACGTCGCACTGCAGCTCTGGTGTTTTAGTATTATGTTATAAAGAAACTACAATATATATATATATTTCAAGGTTCGGAACTCTTCTCCATTCTCCAATTAATATAATTTTGAACTAATTTTACCATATCCTCTTGTCTATATATTTTCCCTAGATGTGAAAAGGAATATGTGTCCATAATTAGGCATACTGTGGAAACTGGTCTTGAGTTTATTCTCAGTGGATTGTTCCAGTGGCTAAAATATCGATGCTACACCATTCTAGAAGTGTGAATGTCATCTGACCGCCTTAAACGAATACTGTCTTCAGCTAGATGTCCCTGATTTAAGTGAACTAGGCTATTATTCTGAATTTAGGGATAGTTACTGAGACGTTTTTAGTAATTTCAGAGTGCGATAGTTTCATCCACCAACTTAAATGTCGATGCTACACCTCTTTTGAGGAATTGTCCGGCATTGTTTTCAAATAAATATTGCTAAATTGAGTAGACTAGGCTATGATTCTTTTGAAAAGTGCTGGTTAAACTTTACTTCATACTTAATAGTGCTAAGCTGCTGCTGATTAAAGTTTCAGGAAGTTTCAAAACGGTTTTTAGAGTTTTATCAGAACTATTATATTATCGTGTTCAAAATGCATTTCAAGTTCTGAAACTGCTTCCTGAGGACTTGTGAGGTGTCCTTGATAGAGAAACCTCTGAACAAAGTCGAATAAGTGACATGAAAGACTCTGTGAACTATTTCCCAAAACTACAGAACAAGTGAAACTTTATTCTTTTTGGCAATTTATAATAGCTAACCATCAAACAATAATAAATTTCATATACAAAAAACCGGTGCTTAGAAACGACATAAATTCAGATTTGCAACGCCTTTAATTTAGTCACGCCTAATTTCTTTATTTTTGCTCAAATGACAAGCGAAATTCGCAGCTGCTGCCACAAACGCAAGGAAACCAACGCAATTTCGCACGCCAGCAACAACAAACGGCCGTCGAGGCAGCGCGCGGAACACTTTGAACTTGACACCGATAAAAAATAAAAATAAAAAATAGGCGTGGTATGGAAAGAGGCAGCGCGACGAAGGGATAATGAAATTCCCACTTTTTATTTTGATTTGCACTTCTATCTTTTAAATGGTTTATTGCTTTTGTATTGCTAGAGTTCCGCCTATTCGTTTGAAATAAATTTTGCGACATTTAGCCATTGTGCCACTGTTCGGTCTTCGCCTTCGTCTCTATTGTTCCTCAAAAATTTCAAAGTTTGCCGATGGAATAACCATAAAAATTTTGATTTAAAAATATTGTAAAAATGCCATTTTCGGTGTGGCATGAGAGCGGTGCACATGTATATCGGGTGTGAAAATCAATTTATTGCGGTGTCTGTCTGGCCGAGAAGATGTCGCAAGAAGCTGTGGCTGGCATTGAGTTTGAGGTTATGTGCACTTGTAGTTTGTTTGTATGTGCCGGAATATCGATAAAGGAGCATGCGGCGCTTGCTGTGAACTCTGCACAGCGGGAGCGACTGTGACAAGTGACCCATTTGCCGCTGCAAGTGCATACTTACATTTCTTTGTATGTATATTTATGTATGTGAGAGTTTAAAGTAATTTTCTGGAGGGCGTTGGCAGACACTTTGTCTATTTGGTCGTTATACGTAGTATGCAATGTGTTTAGCGGTTCCAGTCAGTTTGGCGTGGGCGTAGACAGGGCGATGTTTTATGATCTTTTAGGCGCCACTGTTAGTCTCTCTCCCAGAACGACAAGTGTTAGGCGACAAACTATAATGATTATATTAGAACCTATGAGAAAACTAAAGAAGAAATCACTTTATGTCTTCTTAACAAAATTAAGTTGAATTCTCTGTAATTGAGCATGATTATAATGCTTACACTTAAAATACTCTAGTTTATTCTATTGGCTCCGAAATAGCCATTACTTGAAATCTTTGTAATGAAGGATCTGATCTCATTGTATGTATGATTGATTGTTTTTATTGCAGCGAATGACTTTCTGAGGAATCCTTGTTTAATACCTCCATTTCTTTGTAAATTATAATATTTTATGTTACACACTATACAAAGTTTAGGAGACTTTAAAGACCCAAACCAGATGAAAACCTAGTTTTGATATTCATTTATAACTTTAGATCGATTTAAGAGAGAGAAATCATGAAGCTGGTTCGTCTAAATTTAGTTTCTTATAAGCAATACCAAATAACTAAGGGGTAAGGAATGGTAATAACGAACCAAAATGGGTGAAAGTCGTCAAATAATGTATAATTGGTCTGTTTTCCTGGAAATGATATTCCTAAAAACTATGCGTCTCAATACTGGGATGATTCCATCAGATCAATGTCTCTGAAAAAGCATCTTGTATGGAAGTACCCACGTTGAAATTAAAGGAGGGAATTGGTGCAGAGATAATGGAACGAAGAACTAGTTCTGAGGGAAGGTTTCCAATCATCTAAAATGTGAGATTCAACAGATAAAATATCTTTGGTCTCATTTCCTAGAGACGATGTTCCAATAATTATGCGTCTCAATACTGGGATGACCTCATCAGATAAAAGTCTCTAAAATAGTATATTGTATGGATGAACCATGAGTTGGAATTAGTGGATAGAATTGGTATAGAGATAATGGAATCTAGAATCAGTTCGTGGGATGATTTCCGATCATCTAAAGAATATGAGGCATTATATAATATTTCTTTGGCCCCTTTCTATAAAGACGACATTGCAAAAATCATGCGACCCATTACATGACTTCATTAGATAAGTGTCCCTTGCAAAATTTGCTGTATTGATATACTCATAAGTTCAAATTTGAGGATGGAAATGGCATAGAGATAATGGAACCAAGAACTAGTTCCAAGGGATGGTTTCCTATCGTCTTTTAAGCGGATATCTATACTAACGGTCGTTGTCCAAAAATCAACGTTTCATGAAACTATCATGAACATTGTTTTGTAAAATTTTGCGATAGTCTGAAAGGGCTTATAGCAACACCGTCTTTAAAGGTTTAAACTTTAGCGGTCTTTACGTTTCGCATGTAACGGTTTAACACCCATCAAGAGACAATTACGGACCTGGTCTGGATTGGATTCTTGGACTTTGATCAGAATATAATAGATTAAAATCAGATTAATATAGATATTTAGCTAGACAAGTGGAAGCCACGAAGCAAATAGGGCTAGAACGGCTCTCTCAGTGGATCCATACATAATCAAAGAAGATCTCTAGTAGCAGAAGAGGTCAACAACCTGCCAACAGGCCATTAACGGACCTCCGAATTGGATTCTTGGACTTTGATTAGAATAAAATAAAACCGGATGACGGACCACTCAGATAGGGAAGTGACACACAAAGAAAATAGGACCCGAACCACTTTCTCCAGCGGATCCATACATAATAAAGAAAATCTTTGGAAGTAGAAAAGGGCTCAGAGGTAAAGATAGTGTCTTCATACATTTGACAAAAGTCTAATCAACTTCCCTAAGGAAAAAGTAAGGCTAAGTGTATCTCATACCTTTCTTCTTGTTTGTTCGGTTCTACTCATATTTAATTTCAAAATTTTCGATCGCAATAAATTGAGTAAAGTCATTGTGCTTGAGACCAAAGCACATCTCAAGTATATGCGCCGGAAATTACACAGAAAATTGGCGATAAACAAAGTCTTTAGCCAAATGTACCTTATTTCACTTTCTTAAGACTGGTGGCCCAATAGTACTTTCCGCTTTACGCAGCGCACCAATTAATTGTTTTAAAAACCTTTCAATTTCATTTAATGTTGCCGAAAATTTCACCTTTACTACCCATCAATGACTTTCTGCGCGTCTAACTGACCCTAATTGCAGGCCATAAAATCGAAATGAGCACCACAAATCGTAGTTTGAAAATTTTTAAAGCAGCAGCTAAGCTGCTAGCAAATTGAAAAGCAAATAAGCATACGAACACGCAAGCAAATATGAAGAGAAAAAATCGAAGAAAGAAATGCTGAAAAAAACAATAAACTAATGTACGGCACATTTGCGCAAATCACCAGAATGCGATGAGCTTCAGCGCGCTCACTCGACTCGAGTGAGCTAAGCACACGCAAGCTGGCTGGCTGACTTAGCGATTATGGCTTTTTTTATGCTGCGTAAAGCAGGCACACAGGCAGCACATACGGCAGCTGTATGTGGATGCGTTGTGGCGTGGCGTGGCTGGGTCATTCAAAGATTCAAAGAAAATGCGCTCAAGTTACCAACTCGCCGCACATATGAATGGTACATATGTAATATGGGAAGACATATGTAAACATATAGAGCTGCTTGCAAGTGTCTCTGTGTGTGTGTGTGTGCATTTCATAGACACACGTAATGAGATGCTAATCTAATTTTCTTAGCAAACGCGCTAGTGGAGCGCGCACACGCGCATGCGCACACAAATCACCATTGTCGCCGAGTGGCCAAACAACTGCGTTGCCTTGCCAGCGCGCTTGCCTGCAATCGACTTCTTCTTCTTCTTCAACTGCAACCGACAACCGACAACCGCCAACGGAAAAGGGAAATAAAATTTTATTAGAACTAACAGCAGCCACAGCGGCAACATTAAGATCAGCAACTACAAATCTGTGAGCGCATACGTAACACACAGCGCACATTGCACAGCAGTAATCAGAACAGAATGCGCGTGCGTTAAATAGCCACGAGAATACGAGCCACGCCATGCTACAAACCAAACCAACCCAACCCAGCCCAACTCGACGCAGCGCTAAGCCATAGACGCATCCGCAGTGGCGCAGCTACTACTCAGCTTTCAACCGCCACTTAGCGGCGGCGGCAGTCTGTGCTGCCACCACCACCGTCACTAGATTCGACAGAACCGCGCTACGGTAACCACAAAACGCAGCGAGCAAAAGCAACAACAACCAAAGAGAATAAGCAGAAACACATAAAATCGCGTTGAAGTGTAGTTTGAAAAAGTTGTGCATTGCATGCAACATTAGGTTGCACAGCATCGGAGCCCGGCAGTAACAAACCGTTTAACAGGCCCAGTTCAAGCCGTGGCTGCCGTGAACGCGTCGCCGATACAATTGTGGCGATAAGCCGCCCAGCCGCGTTGCGTCGCTTTGGTTGTTGTTGCTACAACAATAATATATGTTGTTGTTGTTGTTGGTGCTGTGCAGTCTCGTGTAAGCGCGTAATTGCCATAAATGGTCTAATCTGTATATCGCACAGTTCGTCGCGTATTTTGCGCTAGTTTTTCCCGTGCCCTTTACGCTTTTCCAGCAAAAGTTACGACCATTCTTCAAGCCGACGCGGCAGCTAACGCCCGCGCGCCACTTGCAACGCGTTTGGAATTGGCAATGAGTTCGGTTTCAAAGTTGCTACATACTGCATGTAGCATGTTGTTGTTGTTGAAAAGCGGCATTGCAACCGTAAAAAGCTAACGAAACTGTCGACAATTCGAAATTGTACGTAAGCACACGCGGAGGCGGTACTACGCTTGGCACGTAGTTAGCGGTGCGCTCGCACGCCTAATCGCTCTGAGAAAAAGGGCTTTTATTCGAAGATGCTATGATGATATAACGACTAAAGGAAACTATATATTTTATTTGCAGTTATGCGCCTACATTGCATCAGATATGTGTGCTATAACTGCTTATGAGGAATTTTTCATATGTGCGCTGATGACATCTTGAGGCTGGTATTCTAAGCTACATGACAGTTGTATTGTGCTAGAATTCTATAAATACGTAGATTTCTATATTCCTATGGTCGAGCGAATGCGCAGCTGAGGTGATTAGCGAGACGCAATTGGTAGTTATTATAGTTTGTGTATTGAAAGGTTCTCTGAAGACAATCTTAATGGCATTACTACTGTGGTTCAACAGAACAGATTTAAATTGAGTTATAAATAAATTCATTGAAAAGTATTTTCACTTGAAAATGACAGGAAATCGTTAAGAACACTCATAATATCAGCCAAACATGCTTTTGAAAAACTTTTAGAAAATCTATAGAGCTTTTAAGCTTTTTAGCCTTTACAACTTAATCCTTTATTTGATAATTGACATAGTTTCTACTTCCATTTGAGATATTCAGCTATAAGTAATCTGATGAATGGCGGTTCTTACAAGTTTAAAGTCCAAACAAATTGCAAACGGCTTCATTAAAGCAGCTTTTTTTATATAATATATACTTGTATTGCTTGACTAGGTATTAAAAAAGCTTTTGTCAATATTTCATATTTTTCCAGTCGGAAATATAACAGACGATCACCTTTGCGCTAGTTAAGCGTTCGAAAGATTTGTCTCTACTTTTTAAAAATCGTAAACTTTCTATTGTGAAAGCTCTGCGAAAGCTCCGGTGAGCTTTGGTGAAATCAAAATAACTCGTATGCATAAAAGTTCCATTGAAATAGTTGCAAAGTTCAAACGGAAAACATGTGGATGAAAGATTAAACTACCCTATCCTATTAGATCTAGATCTTTTATTCTAACCTAATCTGTTATCTGATATTCAACAGCTACCTATCACCTACATTATTTGCATTTCTATTCTAATCGACCATATCTTCTTCTTTCTTATTAGTTAGCTCCTTCCCTTATCTACTTTTTTCGTGTGCTATCCTAACCAACCCTATTCTAAACTGATAATAGTGTACTCTTATCTTATACTAACATATTTTATTTTATCTACTTACTATACATCAAAATAGAATGACAAATATCTCTCTTCCGCTTTTTTGTCTTTTGAATTTTGCAGCTATGTAGTATAAAGCGCTACAGAGCTCGTATCTGGCAATACTATACATTTTTGAAAAGTCTTGACATAACCTACAAAACAACCCTATGCATGATTAGTTTGGATATTGCGTTCAACAGTTGTAGACATGGAGTTCACTAAAGCCGAAATTCGCGCTATTTTAAAGTTTTCCTCCGTTAAAGGCAAATACACTAGAGAAATGTTCCGTGAGATTAATGGTGTTTTGGGGGATGGTACTCTATCACTTCGAACTGCGGAGGAATGGTTTCGACGATTCAGAGCGGGTGAAAACGACACCATGGATAAGCCAGCCGGCGGAAGACCTGTGACGACGAATACCGATTAAATCATGGAAAACATCGAGTTAGACTGACTGATGTGGCAACTCGTGACAACGCCCAAGAGATGGGAGTTAGTCACCAAACCATTTTAAACCATCTGCAGAATGCTGGATACACAAAAAAGCTTGAAGATGGGTGCCGCATGATTTGAGGGAAAAAAACTTCTGGACCGAATCAACGCTTGCGATATGCTACTGAAACGGAACGAACTTGACCCATTTTTGAGGCGGATGGTGACTGGCGACGAAAAATGGATCCCATACTACAATATCAAGCGAAAACGGGCGTGGTCGAAGGCCGGTAAATCGTCCCAAAACAGTGTCCAAGCGGGATTGACGACCAGGAAGGTTTTGCTGTGTGTTTGGTGGAATTGGAAGGGAATCATCCACTATGAGCTGCTCCCATATGGCCAGACGCTTAATTCAACCATCTACTGCGAACAACAGGACCGCTTGAAGCAGGCGATCGACCAGAATTGGCCAAAAGGAAGGGTGTAGTGTTCCACCAGCACGACGCCAGACCACACAGAAGCTACGGGTGCTCGAATGGGAGGTTTTATCGCATCCACGATATAGTCCGTACAAAGCGCCAAGCGATTACCATCTGTTCCTGTCCATGGCCCTTGGTGGTGTAAAGTTGAACTCAAAAGAGACATGTGAAAAGTGTCTGTCCGAGTTCTTCGACATATAAAGAGATCGTAAATGTTATAGGGTTTTAAGCCGATAATACCTATTTAAACTCCTTTGAACTAAACTCAAAGTATTGCTTACTTTCGATTATCTAGTTGATATGACAATAAAAGCATAGATGTTAAACTTGACACCCTTTAGACCAGAGGTCCTTCGAAATACAATTTTGGTGAAAAAGTGGGGTATTTGTCATAATACCGAGGCAAGTAAAGTCGATTGGATTCTCGAATTTATTCTGTAATTTTTCTGCTGTATATAGTCTACTCTGAAAACTAAATCGCTATCAGAATATTCTCAAGTTTTTCTTTACACATATTACTTTTTTCTAACTTCTAATACCCGAGACACACATGTAGTAACAATACCATGATAAAAGTATTATGGTATTGTGTTTACTACGTACATTGACACACATCGATTTGTAGTAAACTGAAATACCAACTTTGTTTCACAGACATCAGATATTTCAAAAAAATGTAAACAATAAATATTTACATATGAGTAATGGAGAAATCAATTTTTAAAATTACAAAAAAATGCAAAAATATGTATTTTCTGCGCAAAAAACAGAAATGTACAAAAAAAATGAAATGTATCTTAAAAGCCCGTCGCTTACGGCCATCAAAATAAGGTGATACATGACCCTGGCGTTTGAAAAAAAACTTGTGAAAATTTTATATATTTTCCATTTTATTTATTTATTTTTGAAAAGTCATTTTGACAAAATATTTTAAAAAGCTTTTGTATATAAGCTCTTTCCCAGGTTTCTTACCTATTTTTAGCTGTGTTTAGTGAAATACCACAAAAAAAATGCTGATATTGTTACCAGCAAAATACTACATTGCTCACATGGTAAAGTGCTAGTATTTGGTGACACACATCTGGTATTTGTACGAACAATAGTATTTTTACTACATGTGTGTCTCGGGTATAAGAATACTGATGTAGTTCTCATCATATTTATGAAATATTAAAGAAACGTTTTTAAGTAAGATGAACAGACTTTATAAATATGTATCCTAAGTAATTTATTAGCTTTTATTGAAGAGCTTTCTGTCACCTAAAATCCCGAACTTTTTCAGAATCATACAAACAAAGCGTTCCGACAGTTTTTTCAAGAGATTCATGCAGTGACGTTAATTTAGTAAATTTAGATATTCTACAGTTTATTACCAATTAAACTGTCTTCCTAATACAAATGTAAAATTGGCTGACAATTTTTTAATGAGCAATGTTTAAAATCACATTACCAAGCAATAAAGCTCACCTGACCAACTTAATTAGTAAGATTAAAATTTTTATGCGCTTTTAAAATATTCACTGGTGAATGAAAACAGCGATGAGCAGCAATAACAATATTTTCTGAAATTAATAGCACACACTAAGCTATGCTACACGACCAAAAGGCAGCTGGTCATGATTTTAGAGCGCAAATGAAATTACCAAAAAAGACAAAGAAATATTTCATAACTTGGTTGACAACAGTACCAAAAAAAAAGGTACTAAAATGTAATAAAACAATGGCCATAAAAGCCAATCACCTACCAATGAATCAAATTGGTACGAAAAACAGTAGCTCATTTGCCGCCAAATATCGTCAAAGCGATTAATTAAAAATGCTAACAAATGTCGAACACCAAATTGTTCAGAACAGTCGCACTTTAGGCGGAATAATTTGAATTTTGTTTCGATTTTTTTGTTGTTTTTTGTCTCTGGTTTTTTACCTATTTCATTTCCAATTTATTTAATTCAAATTTGTGTCTCTGTGTGTGTTGTGCGACAGATAAAATGGTAATGAAATGGTGGAAATTAATATCGGCTGGAAGAAAGGTTGACAGTTATCAGCAGATGTGACAAAGCGGACAACTTAACAACAAACAACAGCGGTCAGAGGTCGAAACACGAGCTAGATACGAGTATGTGGCTAACGGCGCAGACATGCTGTTACAGGCAATGTTCAAATGGCTGGACAGTTGGTGGGAGACAATACAAGTGCAGCGCATTTGAAGGCAGTGGATAAGAAGCGCAACGGAAACGGTGTTACGGTCTTGGTGTGTGTACCTCGATGTTTGTTGGTAAGTGAGGACAGATTGCCAGCGCATTTGTTTGACATTTAGACAAACGGACGACATTCACAATGAAGCGGAACGACGGATTTTTAATTAAATTCATTTTTAATTAGAAATAAGCAAACAATAATGGTGGAGCTTAAAGTAATTGAGGAGTTTTCGATTGCATATAATTGAAGAAAGGAGAATGTGGGGATACTAGATGCCACCTAATGTATGGTTGTGTCTCTTATAATTATATTTCAAGTTAAGAATCTCGATAAACTGTGGTTCAGGAGAGTCGACCTCGGACTTTAATGGAAGATCTGGAACTAAGGAAGATGTTTTTCGATTATTAGAAAGGCATTTAGTGGATGACGGTGGAGTCCATGTGGATTAAGTGAGAAATCGAGAGAGAGTTCAAGAAATTGTTAATACAATGAAATACTGGAGCTTTTCAGCACTTAGCATGGTATGATAGGAAAGGAATTCCGATAAACTATGGTTCAGATGGGTTAATCTCAGACTTTAAAGGAAGCTCAAAAACTAAGATAGTCGTTCTTCCATTACTGTCAGGGTAGTAGTGGATAATGGTCGAGTTCATGTCGATTAAATGAGAAATCGAGCGACAGTTCAAGAAATGATTGGTATAGAGCAGATCCCAGAGCTTTCCGGTGCTTAACAGAGTACCATAGACTCCAATATTTATATTTTCATGTGTGAATTCCAATAAATTGTGGTTCAGATGGCTCAACATCCGACATTAATCTGGATGATGCTCTTCTTCTTCTTGACTGGCGTAGACACCGCTTACGCGGTTATAGCCGAGTCCACAACAGTGCGCCAAGTACCCTCCTTCCGGCAGTTTGGCGCCAATTGGTTATACCAAGCGAAGCCAGGTCCCTCTCCACCTGATCCTTCCATCGGAGTGGAGGTCTCCCTCTTCCTCGGATTCCACCAGCGGGTACTGCATCGAATACTTTCAGAGCTGGAGCACTTTCATCCATTCGAACAACATGACCTAGCCAGCGTAAAGTAGGACGGGAATGATGAGAGACTTGTAGAGTTTGGTTTTTGTTCGTCAAGAGAGGACTTTACTTTTCAATTGCCTACTTAGTCCATAGTAGCACCTGTTGGCAAGGATGATGGTCGAGTCCAATATATAAATTAAGTAAGATATTGTGATTCTTCGAGAGAGATTTCAAGGAATGGTCGATATAAAAAGAGGAGCTCACAATTCAGCCCAGCCATTTATTTTCATATCATTCGCACGACAGTCGCATACAAGTGATAGAAAAGGATTCTGTTTTTGATACGACTCAGGACTGTTGACTCGACAGCATTCTTAATAAATATTTGGATAATATTTTTCGCCATTACAATAACAACAACAACATTTGATCTGGAACATCACAGTCTGTCTCGAAAGGCTCTTTTTTAAAGCCTATCCTTTAAACCAGAGTCGAGTCTAAGTAATCGGAAAGGATCCTGGTTTTGATAGCACTCAGGACGGTCAACTTGGCAGTATTCTTAAAAAATGTTTGGATCCTATTTTTCGACGCTACAACAACTTGTAATGAAGACCTGTAGCCTCACAGTCTGTCTCGAAAGTACACCTCAGACTCTGCTTTTAAAGCCGATCCTTTAAACTACAGTCGGGTCTAAGTCATCGAAATGTATACTGAGTTTTATACGATCCAGGATTGTCAACTCGGCAGCATTCGTAAAAATCAATTGGAGAATGATTTTCACCGTTACAACAACATAATTCTCATGAAACGAAGATCTGTCTCGGAAGCACGCAGTTCTAACAGCTTGGGATCTAAAGTCGATCCTTTAAACTACTCTAACCTAAAATTTTGGTAACGCTGTACAGTTTAAGCATTCCATCCTCAGATACCTCACCTACCAACAAACACTTGGCTCGAAAATCCGCCAGTCACCTTTCCTCGAACTTAAGTCCTTTCCACTTGAGCTCAACACGCAATAAATACCTGTAGTACGCTTGTATATTTCCAATCTACATATACTTAGTTATGAATACGCGTAATGAAATTATTTTAAGCCTTAAAACTAACAAACGAACAACTGCCGCAATGGAGAAAAAAATAAATTCCCAAAGCCAGCTAAAGATTGAGGTTTTAAGTAGCATTCGACAGTTCGGCAGATGATTATCTGATTTTTTTTCATTGCTTGGCTCACACATGAAAGGTTTCGACAATCAACGCAGGATCAAGATTTTGATTTGGGTAACGCAGTTGCTGCGGCACACATACATATCTAAACCTTCGTTCTTTCATTCTCTGCGTTCCACTGCCAGCTCGTTTGGTGCCTTAATATCCTAATATTTTTTAATTTTTCAATTTCTTGACTGTCATGCTGCCCTTGCTCAATTGCTGCTATGTTTTCTTTCCTTCATCTAACCAAAAAAAAAAATTGTTGTTGCTTTGTGTATTGAGAGTGATCTGCTGTAAGGAATAACCAATCCAATTATGATGCAAACACACGCAACACATATGCGCTCACACGTAAGGATCAGAGACCGCAATTGTCTGCACACCCGCTTTCTTGCTTTCCAAATTCACTTTGCTTTGTTGCCACTTTCTGTGCGTCGTTGTTGTTGTTGTTGCTGAGGTGTATTCTCCGTGCGTCTTCCAATTATTTGAATACAAAGCCTGGCAAAAAGCGTTTGCTGAAGCGAGAAATCCTTTATGTTTTTATTTTTTTGTTGTTGTTTTTCACTCTCGTCCGCTGTCGAATTCCTTTACTTGTCATTTCTTTTCAATGCCGCTCACATGGTCCCTTTTTTATTAATTTTTATACTCTCGCAACAAATGTTGCTAAAGAGAGTATTATAGTTTTGTTCACATAACGGTTGTTTGTAACACCCAAAACTAAACGAGTTAGATATAGGGTTATATATACCAAAGTGATCAGGGTGAAGAGTGGAGTTCAAATCCGAATGTCTGTCTGTCCGTCCGTCCGTCCGTCCGTCCGTCCGTCCGTCCGTCTGTGCAAGCTGTAACTTGAGTAAAAATTAAGATATCTTGATGAAACTTGGCACACTTATTTCTTGGCACCATAGGAAGGTTGCTTTCGAAAATGAGCAAAATCGGTCCACTGCCACGCCCACAAAATGGCGAAAACCGAAAACACATAAAGTGCCATAACTAAGCCATAAATAAAGCTATGAAAATAAAATTTGGTACGAAGGATCGCACTATCAAGGGGCATATCTGGATGTAATTTTTTTGGAGAAGTGGGCGTGGCCCCGCCCCCTACTAAGTTTTTTATACATATCTCGCAAACCAAAAGAGCTATATAAACCAAACTTTCTGCAGTCGTTTTTTTTAGTCACTTCCTGATACAGTCCAAAAATGAAAGAAATCGGATCATAACCACGCCCACCTCCCATACAAAAGTTAGGTTGAAAATTACTAAAAGTGGGTTAACTCACTAACGAAAAACGTCAGTAACACTAAATTTCACATAAGAAATGGCAGAAGGAAGCTGCACTGAGATTTTTTTACAAAATGGAAAATGGGCGTGGCATCGCCCACTTATGGGTCAAAAACCATATCTCAGGAACTACTCGACCGATTTCAATGAAACTTGGTTTGTAATAGTTTCCTTACACCCCAATGATATGTTGTGAAAATAGGCCAAATCGCTTCACAACCACGCCTACTTCCTATATACCAGAACTTTGAAGACAATCTGAATCGTTTACTTTACAATATATAAAGTAAGTACTAGTGAAGATATCGGTGCAGAACTTTGCACAAATGCTATGTTAATAGTTTGGCAGCATCATTCTAAAAATCGCCGAAATCGGACCATAGGTTGTCAAGGCCCCATATATCGAACACGAGGACCTCGGTGCTTCTAACCTAATATTATGGTTTCCAACTTTCAAGGACTTTATACAATATATATGACGAATATGTGGGTCAAATTGTGTATTATATAGTGTAAATAAAGTTAAATAAATAAATTGCGAGAGTATAAAATGTTCGGTTACACCCGAACTTAGCCCTTCCTTACTTGTTAGATTTGTTTTCGTTGTTTGATCCGTACGCGTCACCTTTTGTGCCACATTCGCGTTGAAAATTCCTGCAATGCGCTGAAACTGTCGCTCCATTTCTCTGAATGACAGTTTCTGTTTGCTTCACCTTGGGTCCATTCCACTCCTCGCTGCTATGCCGTCAAATGCTTCAGTTTCAATGCCAGCTTTTTGTTTTTTTTTTTTTTTTTGAGACTGTGCTCTAGCTCTAACGCATGATTAGACATTTTTGTGTCTTAGCGGCGTTGACAGTTGACAGCCGCAAACAACGCGAGTTGACATTTCTTTGGCGGTGACTTTGCTGCGTTCGCGAGAGGGAGCGACACACATGAACATTCCCGATTTCCATCTTCACTCTTCCTCCTCACTTCTATGCCATCATACAGCGCCTTCCCATTGTACGGGACCCTTCAAAGAGATCGTCCTCAAATTAATTTGGTGCGCGCAAATTGTCATTTGTTGTGGTTGCTTTCTTTGTCAGCTGGATTAAGTGTATTGAAGTAGCAAAAATCGGTTATGTTCCAACCATTGGCTGGCGATAGGCAAGATTGTCTAATTCTTTGTGTCGCAACATGAAATTTGATTATTAATTGGTAGATGTGTATCAGTAGAAATGCAGGTAATTTTGATTGACATTTGCGCGCTACTGGCGGGAAATTGGATTAGGTTGGTGGAGCATTTGGTTCAATGTACTTATATGTCCATCTGTATATCTTGGTTGCTTTGAATTCAATGAATGTAGTAAGTAGTTTGAAAGGTTTCAGTTTGGTTCCCATAAGAAAGAGCTCTTTCATAGCTCGAAGAAATTTGTGTTGAGGTGCATTTACAGTTTATTTAAAGGATTAGGTCTGACTTTTTAGCTCTGAACACACTGCATTGTGAAAGGTTTCAGAAGTGAGGGGAACTTATGATTTGCTTATCCAAAGCGGAGCATAATGTTGTCTCTCATTCATATAAGAGACATAAAATACAATGTTCTATATTATAGAACAATGTTCTCTAACGACTACTGGATGATCGCATATTCGAAACATATTTGAGGTTGACAACCTCTTCATGGAAATAACAAAGTCGAAATCAAATTAGGAGTGAATTCTCAAATTTCAGATCCAATATCAAGAGAACGGTGGATTGGTCTCCGTGGACGTGTAAATCTCTAGCAAGCATGGTCCTTTCTTGGTTGAGTAGTTTTAGAAAAGGTGAATCACATTTCGGAGACATCATATAAAAAATTTTGCAAAAGAAGTAAACGAAAATGTTTGCGCCATATGTTAATAAAGCCGAAATAGTCTAAGGGGAAGGAAGAGAATACCCGATAATTCTGCAACATAATCTTTCACATGAATGTAGTCTAAATTAATGGTGTTGTTTTTATAAAAAATACCGTTTTCGATACAAAAGGAAGATCCATAGATCTTCTGAGTGTCTCAGAATTTGGACAGACAAAATATATGCCGAATAGCCTTCTGCCTGAAGTATATTCAAATTGAGCAAAGTTTTTCAGAAGAAATGAAGTGATCATTCTGGCCCATAGTAAATCGCAAGGGGTCAACGGAACTCTTCGCCCTAAACAAGGTTAATCTTTCCCAAGTTATAGGAGTTCTAACTGACCATTGTCTCATCGGGATTCACGCGGTCAAACCAAAAATTGTACCGGATGCTAGCTGCTTAGAAGAGGATAAGGTAGAAACCTCCAAAGATATCCTTTTGGAATGCCCCGCCTTTGCGAGATCTATGCAAAAAAATTCTTAAAACTCACTTTTTGGGCACCCCCACGAATTAGCGGATACAGAAGTTAAAAATCATTGCAAATTTGTGGTAGGTTCTAGGCGCTTTGTCGAATCATAAATTTAAGTGAGGGGGTTGAATTTTATGGCATCACAAAGGACTGTTCTTAATAGTCTAAGTGGGTTTCCATTTGAAGGAAACAGCCTGCGTACCTAATCTAACCTAACCTAAGGGGTTAAATTATTGGGCTTGATTGAGATTAGTCAACACATTCGCTCTTGGCTCCCACGTCACTGTTGATAGTCATAACTTTGAAGTTGTAGATAATTTCGTCTACCTGGGAACCAGCATTAACACCAATAACAATGTCAGCCTGGAAATCCAACGCAGAATCACTCTTGCCAACAGGTGCTACTATGGACTAAGTAGGCAATTGAAAAGTAAAGTCCTCTCTCGACGAACAAAAACCAAACTCTACAAGTCTCTCATCATTCCCGTCCTACTTTACGGTGCAGAAGCGTGGACGATGTCAACATCCGATGAGACGGCACTAGGAGTTTTCGAGAGAAAGGTTTTGCGGAAGATTTATGGTCCCTTAAGAATTGGCAACGGCGAATACCGCAGACGATGGAACGATGAGCTGTATGTATTATTCGAACACATAGACATAGTCCAGCGAATAAAAAAACAGCGGCTACGCTGGCTAGGTCATGTTGTCCGAATGGATGAAAGTGCTCCAGCTCTGAAAGTATTCGATGCAGTACCCGCTGGTGGAAGCAGAGGAAGAGGGAGACCTCCACTCCGATGGAAGGACCAGGTGGAGAGGGACCTGGCTTCGCTTGGAATAACCAATTGGCGCCAAACCGCCAGAAGGAGGGATGCGTGGCGCGCTGTTTTGGACTCGGCTATAACCGCGTAAGCGGTGTCTACGCCAGTCAAGAAGAAGAAGAAGATTGAGACTGGGTCATTTAAAATTCAAGCTTCAATAGCTTTTTTCTGCTTTATAAAATCATAATTCTACTTAGGACGCACTGCTCCGTATGGTGATCTCTTTTAGAGATGTATGTATTCACTCCGACAGCAGGGCGGCAATACTGGCATTGGAATCGATGACAGTACGCTCTGGGCTAGTTAAGGAGTGTCTTAGATCCTTATCAATAGCTTCCAGCTATTTTGCGATCCGACTAGTGTGGGTACCCGGTCACCGCGGGATCGTTGGTAACTGTATAGCGGACAAGCTTGCAAGGGAGGGTACCCTAGCTACACTAACGTCGGAATGGGAGCGCATTGGTAGTCCGTAGTCCACCTGCGCAAGAGCGCTGGGCATGCAGACTCGCATGAGCTGGTCAAACGCTGGTCAACTACCAGTACTTGTGCAGTGGCGAGGTTCTTTTGGCCCTCTGTGGAGCGTAAGCGGTGCTTTCAACTGCTTTCTCTGGGCAAGGTGGTGTACTTACTGGACATTGCCCAATGGGTACCTATGCGGTGAGAGTTGGGATCGTGACAGATGCAAATTGCCAAAGCTGTATGGAGGAAGGCGAGATGGAATCATCTAAGCATTTCCTTCTTCATTGTCCAGCTTGTGCCAGACTGAGGTTGAAACACCTAGGAAGTCCCTTTATAGGCGATCCTAGCGAATTGGCTAGAATCGATATTAGCCGTCTTAAGAAATTTGTAACGGATTCCAAGCGTTTTGCTGAATCTTAAAGGTCTTTGATCCACAGGGAGCTTTATCGGTACCACAATGGATAGCGCTAGGCTGTCTAAGTGAGATATTCTGTTTTTACAGAGATCTCCCTACAAACCTAACCTAACCTAGGTCTGTTATAAGCTAACCCCAGGAAAGTAAATAAAGCTCGAAGTTTAAATTTTGCAGACTTTCAGGCATTCTTGGGGAGGTGAAAGAATGAGCATAGGCTGATTTAAAAGTTTTAGAAATCATAAATAAACTTATTAGTTTTCTCATAAAATTCCTCAAGTTATCCATAACTCGATTTGAGTAACAGAAATAGTTCTAAAGCAAAGCTCCTGAGAATTTGTAGCATTTTATAGATCACTCTCTCTTAATTTTTATTTAAGGTAGATTTTGGTAGGTTTTGTATAGAGAACTCGTCCAAAAATCAGTCGGTTAAAGTCTCTTCTAGATTTTCCTAACATCTGTAAGTGAAATTGAGCTTTTTAAGGAAAATAAAAGTCTTTTCCGGTATATTAACTTACATTTACTCGGTATTTTATTCAGTAAAAGTTTTATTTTTGATATTCATATAAATTTTGTTTTTAGCTAGTAATCGTAGAAGCATTTTTGCTTTTCAATCAAATCGGAAATAATACTTCCGTTAAAGAAGATACAATTTTATAGTACCGACGGTATATAGATAGATCTGCACTTTTATGACTTGCTAAGTGAAGATAACAAAAGCGATTTTCTAAGACTCAAAATCACTACGGAAAGATCATCGAAAAGTGTAAGGCCAATAAAACAGAAGTCAAGTAAAACAACAAATGATAAAATCATCACTCAAAAGAAACGAAAGAACTGAATTTCCGTTCGATTTATACGACTAGTAAACAACAAGAAAAAGAAAAAAAACACCGAAAAAAAGATTTATGCCTTGCCAGACTTAAGTTTGTTTACAATGTTGTTTTGTACTTAAACTTTTACAAAATACAATAAACCAATAAAAATTAAAGTTGGATGAGTACATGTGAAGTGTGTTTGTTTGGCTTAATACCACAATTAGTGTGTACGTAATCCATGAAAAAAGCAGCGATAAACGTACTTAATACTTATTTCTTGCCATTTTATCACCCATGCCTATCGCATATAAAACTTAAACACCGTTACAAAGCTATAATAAACTATTTGCTTATACTTAATAATGTGGCAGAGTGCCAGAGTCGATATACAAATGATTGCGATACCGCAGAGCAAATGTACAACGAAATACAATTTTTGACTTTCCAACATAACATTAAAATCAACATCAGCAACACCAGATCAATTAAGTGCCTCAAATCAAATAAATTACAGTCGGTGAGTAAGTGCGTGAGTTGGTGTACGGAACGCAGACGAGAAGCTGCAGTTGCAGTTGAAGTGAAATATACGCACATTTATTTGGGTATGTTGGGCACTTTTTCACTGCTGACTGCATATGGACCGAACCGGTGAAATGCCCTTTTTTCCACAGAAAAAAAGCAAGACAGAATTAAATAAAAACAAATGAGTCTGTAGAAATCAAATGGACGTGCATACACAAGAATGTGGTTATAAATTTATTTTCATGCCCCTTTTTTTCGATTTTTTTTTGGTTACAATTCCATACTGTCTTATGCACGCATCGAGCGTAGTTGCATGCAACGCAACACGTCACTGTTGCTGCTCCTTTGGGCCAGTTTAAAGAGATTTGGACCAAAATCGACGCAAACAAACAACAAATCAACCTGAAACATTTCATTCCACCGTTATTGTTGTTGTTGTATATTTCGAATGCCATATTTTTTGACCGAAAACAGAAAATATTCGTGAGTCCACTGTGTACGCTGACCGGTATAGTGGTTTTCGTTGTATCTGCGCGAGCGCATCAATGAGTCTCAAATAAATTATTGTCGAAAATGTTGCGTTTCGAAATTAAAAAACAGAAAATAAGTACAGAGTCATATAAGAAAAACAACAACAAAGAAGCAGTAAACCAAAGGCAAAAGGTAAAACCAACAACGCCTTTGGCTGTCAGCAAACATTCACGAACTTTTTTCCAGCAACAACAACAAAAACATACAACGCACCGACAGTCGGAGCGTCGCAAAAGGATCACCATGCCCGTTCATTACAGTCTCAGGTAGGTTGGTAGCGTAAATTTGATTGCAGTTATTAAAAGTCAGCGATTGGCATTCGATATACAAATAATCATAAATTGCTTGCAAATAAAAATTAATGAAATTAAAACAGCTACATACTATATGTGCTTGTTGGCACCTAAATATATGGTGGGTATTAAGGCAAGCCAAGAAGTGTTGCGAAGGTGAGCAATCAATTTTGGAAAATTATTAAATGAAATAAAAAGTAATATATTATTTTCAAGGTTTCGATTTGTATTAAGTTATTGATAACAAGAAAAGCTTATTAAGCTTTTGGTAGAGCTTTGAGAGATAAGAAGAAAATAGAACAAAAAGTGGATGAAAGAGAAAGAACAGAGAATTGCTCATGTGTTTGATCTTTTGTTGAGCTTTGGAAAATAACCAGAAAACAGGATAGAGCGAGGGGAGAAAATAGTAAGAATTTTTCGAGAACATTTAGGGAGCTTCGAGCGCTGACTAGGCGAGCGAGTGAGAGGCTTAGGTACTATAGGTAAGTCACGGACGTCCTCTAAGGAAGTTGTGTTTTGGGGGATGGTATTCTATCGATTCGAACTGCGGAGAAATGGTTTCGACGATTCAGAGCGGGTGAAAACGACATCATGGATAAACCAGCCGGCGGAAGACCTGTGACGATGAATACCGATCAAATCATGGAAAACATCGAGTTAGACCGGCATGTGGCACCTCGTAACATCGCCAAGGAGATGGGAGTTAGTCACCAAACCATTTTAAACCATCTGATGAAGGCTAGATACACAAAAAGCTTGAAGTTTGGGTGCCGCATGATTTGACGCAAAAAACCTTCTAGGCCGAATCAACGCCTGCGATATGCTGCTGAAACGGAGCTAACTCGACTCATTTTTGAAGGCGATGGTGACTGGCGACGAAAAATGGATCACATACGACAATATCAAACGAAAACGGTCGTGGTCGAAGGTCGGTAAATCGTCCCACACAGTGGCCATGCCGCGATTGACGGCCAGGAAAGTTTTGCTGTGTGCTTGGTGGGAGTGGAAAGGAATCATCCGCTATGAGCTGCTCCCATATGGCCAGGCTCTTAATTCTACCATCTACTACCAAATATCTATCCAAATATCTACCATCAAATATCTATGTATGATATCTGAAGAAGCGGTCGTTAGTTCAGTCGCATTGAATGTTTAATTATCAGATCGTAAATCGAGGAATCAAAGGGATTTTGATTGAAATTATTTAAAAATAGATTAAGTACCATTTTTAATCCAAATAAAAAATATATTTAATATGGGTTCAGTGTTATAAAATATCCTTGGTGTAGAGATGTGATTTACAGTGTCTAATAGAACTTATAAAGTCGGGTGAGTACAGAAATGGTTTCTATTACGTTGAGTTTTCAAAACTTTTCATCCGCTTTTGGAAGGGAGTTAATCTGTCATCCGGCAAAATAATATCGATAACTTTCCGTAAATGAAAAAGAAACTTCATAAATTAATCCGTCTAGCTTTTACTAAAAGTACACATCTCTTTATAGTTTAAAAATATGAGACAACACGAATATGATGAAAGATTCCAACGCATATTTATAATAAATATTATCACCTCTATAAGTTTATGATTTTGCTTGGTAGACATGTCGATTTAGCCATCCGATAACTCTAAACTTCATCGATTTATTGGGATGTATTGTCTACACATCCAGCTGAGACATGAATATTTAAAAATATCAATCATATAAGTATCTCAGGCTCTTCATTTTCAATATTTACTTAATTATTTCTTCCCTGGAGTCTTGAAAACCTACAAAACAACAAATTTAGCAAGTATACAAAATGCTCCTTGCTTTCTGTAACCAGTTTGCAATATTCTGTCATAAGGCGATTCTTATTTGAATTAGATACGGTCATATTCTTAATTCTTTATCTGAAACAGTTCAAACTTCTTCCTTAATCGCCTGAAATATTTGAAAAACATTTTCCACAACTTAGCCTTGTGAATAGATAGACTAAAGCAACAGTATTTTTTAACTGCAACTAATTAGTGGAAATATAAACTATAGAACTCCAAATGTTGTCTCCCAACTGTCTTCGACACATTTATTGCCGTGAGAAAAATGCTTCAAGGTTGTATTTCCTCACTCCTGCGCATAATTCTCAAAAAAAAAAACAATCAAATGAAAAATCAACAATCACTTGCACTAATCAGCGATTTCACACAAATGTCAACGGTTCAAACGGCCGGATATTGTTAACAAAAAGTCAAAACCAAAATCACCGAAAGGACACAAATATCAACATAAACATATTGAGAGACAAGCATATGCTAAGCAGACAATGCGATCAGCACTATTACCTAACAAAGGACTTTAAGCGACAATAAAGGACACAGAGCTCGGCAATATAAGTATTTGTGTGCAAACAGATGACAACAAAACAAGGATTAAGCGGGCTAAATCCAGAGGTGGGAACGACAGAGTATACCATGAACGATTTCCATATAAGCGGCTGAGTATGAAGGTGGTCTGCATTACAAAGCGAAAATGAGGATCAACAAACGTTTTGTGGCGAGCGCGACGATTGTGCACGAAAACCGCAGGATACAGCTGAGCATTAAACCGAGTGAGGTTGCGGAGAGGCGATCGAGAGACATAGAGAAGGATATACACATACATACACATCAACATTTCTGTGGTTATGCCGAGCGCGGTGTACAAAAATAGAATTGGTGGGTGCGTATAACGAGGCAGCAAATAAAAATTTATGGCTTTGCTCATTAAACGACTTTGTTGAAATTCCTTACGTGGGACATAAAATATGGGATAACAACTGCGGCCGAGTCAGGAGCATATGTCGCGCTAATAGGCGCATTTTATGTGGCATGTGTGAGTGTGTGTATGTATGAGTGTGCGCAGCGGAAAACTGCTTAGATCATAACTACGAGATTTTCTTTGCTGAGTTACAGAAATTAACAACAAAAAAGCAAAAAAAAAAAACAAAAATAAAAATCATTTTACGGCAACTTAATGAGCAGCTGAAGCCAGTCAATTGCCTTTAACTATAAATATTTTGGTTTGTTTTCGGCAGCAGTTGGCTGCTGTTGCCGCTGACAGGACGCTGTGGTCAGCGCTAGAGAGAGGGACACACATAATTTAATATGATTTCATAGAAAATAGGCGAGTAGCCAAATGTTATGAAAGATCACTTTGCGGCGCAGGATAAGCGTATCCTTTGCTTTGCGTAAGCGTTGAGTAGTAAACAAATGATTAGCAGGAATTTGGAAATTTTGAAAATCTTAAAATTTATGTGCGCATAAGGTGCTTATTAAGGAATTGTATTTAAAAGGCAGCTATTATTTTTTTGTGTAAGATGTGTCAAAAGGATATTTATAGTGCTTACCTTTGTGGCGATAACAGTTGCGCTGAAAGTAGAGAAGAGAAAATATTAAAAAAGAACGAAGAAAAAATTAGTTGATGTCAAAATAAATATTTTTTTATTATTTCATGAGTTCCTGAACAGCTGCAGTGTAAAGAAAATATGCAGTAAAATGCAATTTTATATGGGTTTGATTAAAAATATTTGGAGAAATAAAAAATATATGGAAATATACAAATATAGATCTATTAACAAAGAACTATATACCAAAAAGGCTGCTAATGAATTTAAGAGGCTAATTTTATGTATATAGAAATAGGGTTGCCAAGCGATTATTGCAATTTTTTAACTAAAACAGATTTTAGGGTTTACGGTTTCATATAAAATGTTTTAAATCAATTTGTGTTATTAATTTTTTTTATTTTTTCTAAATAAACCGGGGTTGCCACGTTTTTTCTATGTACCAAAGTACTATTTCTCATGAATACCAATTTTTTTATCAAAATTAAAATATGTACCAAAAAGGTTGCTATTGAATTTAATAGTCTAATTTCATATGTAAATAAATAGGGTTGCCAAGTGATTATTGAAATTTCTTAATTATAAAATTTTTTAAGTTTTTTGGTTTCATATAAAAGGTTTTAAATAAATTTGGGTTATTAATTATTTTTTTTTATTATATATTAAAAAAGGTTGCCACGTTTTTCTATGTACCGTAGTATTATTTCTCCTAAATACCCATATTTTTAATCAAAACTAAAATCGAATTCTAGTTTTAATACGTAATTTGTTATTGACATTATAAAATATAGTTTAAACAGATAGGGTTGCCAAATATTTTTATTTTGTTGTCTTATTAAAGATTGTCTTTTTAAGCAAAACGCTTATTACGAGTGAGGAATAATTTTGTCATAATAAAAATAATTATTTTTATAATTTTATTAAAAAGGCTTGCCATGAAATTGTAATTTAGAAAATAAAATATATTAAAATATCTTTTTAATTAAAACAATATGGAGTTTTGTTTTAAAGATATGAAAAAATATATATTTTATATTATTCAATATTCGAGCTTAGGGTTGCCACAAAAAACTATCAAATATAGAAATTAATAATTATATAATATTATATGTGTAAATTAATTAAAATATTTTTTCAGAGTTATAAATAGTTAAAATAAAAACATTTTTCAGTTAAATAAATTTTTGATAGGGTTGCTACTTTTTTGTTCAAGAAATACGAAACCTGGAATTATTATTTTATGAACTCTTAATAAATGTGACTGAATAGACTCGCTGATTAGTCAGAGCTTAATATATTGAGACAAGTATGATTTGTGTTCCAAAAAATAGATTTTTAAATCTTAAGATCGTTTTTGAAGACTTGAAATATTAAATAACCAACATTGGTTCCAAAAAATGTAAAAAGGGATTTGTTTTATTCATTAGATTCACCTTCCTTAATAAGACTAAAGATCGATTCCTTAAATAGTACTAATGACATTATTAAATACCGTTCGCACCATTCGTTCCTCCTGTTCGCAGTTTGGCACTAATTGGAAATCTCAAGTGCTGCCTGGTCACTGTCCACCTGGTTCCTCCAACGGAGTGTAGGCCTTCCCCTTCCTCGGCTTCCTCCGGCGGGTACTGCATCGAACACTTTCAAAGCTGGAACATTTTCGTCCATTCAAACAACATTACCTAGCCAGCGTAGCCGCTGTTTTTTTATTCGCTGAACTATGTCAATGTCGTCGTATAAATCGTACAGCTCATCATTCCATCGTCTGCGGTATTCGCCTTTGCCAATGTTTAAGGGACCGTTAGTCTTCCGAAACACCTTTCACAAGAAAACTCCTAGTGCCGTCTCATCGGATGTTGACATCGTCCACGCTTCTGCACCGTAAAGTAGGACGGGAATGATGAGGGACTTGTAGAGTTTGGTTTTTGTTCGTCGAGAGAGGACTTTGCTTTTCAATTGCCTACTCAGTCCAAAGTAGCACCTGTTGACAAATGTATCATTTGAGAATATTACTTACATAATTTTAGCCCACGAGATTAGTTCTCGGATCAATAGTATGTCTTGATAATTGTTTGGAAAGTTACCTTTCCAGATAAAAGAAAAATATCCATTAAAACTGGAAAGTATACATAGAAATCGTCTTATTTCAACTTCAAACCCACTATGATTCCCAGAAACTTCAAATTTGAATTTGCAAACACATTTTAAACAGATTTTTCTTATCTTTTTGGCTAATCCTTTGAGGGAAAAAAAAAACTAACGAAGACGAAAAATATCCAAGAATCATTAAAATAAATACGAATTATACGAGGCAAGCAGTTAAATGTGTATTTGTGGAGGGAAGCGCTTGCGAAAGGGCAATGATTTCAATGCCCGATCGTATGAATGGGGTGTTGCCCGCATGATGCGTGCGCACACGCCTTTCCGTTCATTTATGATGCATCAAAATACAAAAGCAAAAACAACAACAAAAGTATATAAAAATTATGAAAAAGCATTTATAAGTGCCGCAGCACTGGCATATCAGCAGCGCACAGAGTCCACACTTTCCTTACTTCTGCTGGGAGTGCGCGCATGTGCAATCACTTGGCACTACTCTCCTCAACACACTAACTAACTAACTTCTGCTGCTTACTAACCAGCAGCCACGCAGTCAGTCAGTCAGCCAACACTGCTGCAGCGCGATCGCTGATCGCATCAATTTCAAAGGATACGCTTCGCTTGTTGCCGCAATTTATGTGCCTACACGCCTCCGGCGACAATGTGTGTGTTGTTGTTGTTGTTTGTTGGTAGTAGTAGCTTCTTTTGCGTTCTTCTTCTTCTTCTTTTTTGTGTGCACTTTCGCAATTCAGCTTCTTATCATTAGCGCGTTGCTGGCCTTTCTTGTTTTTACTGTTGGATCAAATTGGTAAGCGCTTGTGTACCGCGGTGTATCCTTTTGCTTACTACCTTTGCGCGCTACTTACTTCGATGTCCTGCGGCTACTCTTCAGTTGAAGTCAAATATTTGTGTCTTTTGTGCAGGCATTAGTTGAGGCGGCCACGGCGGTGACGGCTTTGCACAGAAGACGCGTAGCATGAGGCAGCTGAATTTGCTTGCCGGCTCATTGGGAGTTGATGCGTCATGGGGAAATGCGTACATGTCATAATTTTCGGGCGAAGATGAAACGAAGCAATGAAGCGAAGAAGAGATTTGTTGGCAAGGATGGGTATTATTGGTAGGGGAGTGGATTTTTAGGTAATAAAAATATTTATATATAAATATAAAAATGAAAGAAAGAAAGAAAGTGTATTTTTATGCAATTCGTGATTTTAGTAAGACAACTGATATCGCTTTTCGTGTGAACTAATTTTACGAGTTCAACTAATTCTATGTAAGCTATACTTTGAAATAGACAAGTAGAGGTATGAGGAGATCATCGAAAAATCCGAGAAGAAATATTGATTTAATGAGACTGAGATGTGAGCAGGTTTGGTTACGATCGCAGACAAGATCCTCTCACGATCCTTTCAAGTTAATTAATTCTATATGAGATATACTCTCAAATAGACAAGTTGAGAGATAATGAGATCGTCTAGGAAGTCCAAAGGAAGTACTGATCGGTTGAGCGAGCTAAGTGATGGGGTTTGGTTACGATAGCAGACAAGATTCTCCTAAAATCGTATTAAGGAAGATTTCTACTTTCTTGTATTGTCTTGTCTCTTGTCTTGAATGTGTAAGCGAAGTGATCTGATTTGGCCACGATCGCAGACAAGATTTTCGCACGATCCTTTCAAGTTCAATTAATTGTATATAGGATATACTTTGAAGTTGAGGAATGAGAGATCGTCTAGGAAGTCCAAATGAAATACTGATCGGTTGAGTGAGCGAAGTGATCGGGTTTGGTTACGATCGCAGAAGAGATTTTCCCAAGATCGTATTAAGGATCGGTTGAGTTAAGCGAAGAGATCGGGCTGGAGGACGATCGTAGATAAGATTCTCTCAAGATCGTATTAAGGAAGCTTTCAACTAAGTCATTATACCGTTAAAAATGCTCTTGGCTTGTATTGCCTCTTCTGTCTCAGTTCTAAAACAGTTTCAGAACAGCGATCTACGGAAGTTGTTTAAAGAGAGCAGTGTACACCGAAAATAGCTATTTCTTTTGAAGCCGGAAACTGCACAATATGTTTGTTGTTATAGAATTCCGGTGGTCACTTCAACTCTTTTGTGTAAAAAAAAGAAACTCTCTTGTATCAAGATCTTAAGCAAAACGCCTCTTATATAGAGTTAATACAAAAAACTCTTCGAATATGTTACTTCCTACAAAGATATTCTTTTATTATAATAAAGTATCTTCTTCCTGTTAACACTCAACGCGGCCTGTTCACACCTTCACTTTTCGTGTTTCCGCCTTGCGCTTCGTTTAACAATTTTGCGCATTATTGGCAGTTCACACCTTCTCATTTTGAGATGTTTCCATGAAGATAGAACAAGCAAGCGCTGTAATCTAATATTTTTTGGCAAAGGAACGATTTTTCTCAATGCTTAAATCTTCCGTTTTGGTTTCTGTGTGCTACCTACTAATGGATGTTGTGTTTTTGAAACAAAGTTATTGTTTTGACGAAATGTCGGGATATTGGCAAGCCAACGTGCGGACATGCCTCTTAAAATATTCCATGTTGAATAATTCTTTTGGTTACTCTTCTTAATAAATATTTTCATGGGCGGAGAGGCTTCATATTAAAATATGTTTCCAAATATATACAATTTAACAAATCGGAAAGAGTAAGAATGATATTTCAATATCTGAAATATTTAATCTTGTTGGCTATGAAATGATTTTGATTAAGTTTAAGAATTGAACTAACTGGAGTTTGACATTAATTTGAAAAGAAACTGAAATAAGTCAACTTCCTTAGCCTTAACGAGATTTAGACTCAGGTTTAGGATGGCTATGGGAGTTGAAGAACTTGTTTTCAATTTCTGATCTAAGCTCGAGATCAAATAATTTTGATTAAGTTTAAGAACTGAACTAGCTTCCTTGGTTTAAAGGGGATTTAGTCTTACGATGAGGATATGTAATGGGACTTGTAGAAACTGATTTTTTGAGCTCGAGTACGATGTAAAATTTATTGTTAAAGAGTGTTTTTAACATGACATAATTGGTCTATATAACCTTGCTAATTCCGAGACCAATATTTCCGAAGAACACGATAGACGCAGTTTTAGATGACAATAGACTTCTCTACGACTTAATGCAACTAGAGCAAAGTATATATTGTTCCAAAACGAACTATAATTTTAAGAAGATGGTACATGATCCCAACAAACTTTTCATTTAGAAAGTTCAGTCTGTGTACGTTGGCTTTCGACCATTTCTGATTTTTAACCGACTTTTTTGTTGTTGTCACTTCATTTTTGTCGAACCCAGAGACGTAAAAATCATACTTTGTCAGAGATCGGTGATTGGCTACGTCAAAAATTCGACCAACATGGCTTTCACAAGACAATAAGAGACCTATTTGCCCGTAAACTTGCATCGAAACCTCAACCAACTTCGTGGTCCCGAGTTTTGATAATTATTTGTGCTTTCGATAGAGAAAGGTCATATAATAAACAAACAGCTGGTAAAGGTGACAGCGCTAAGAGAACACTCAGAGGTTAATTTAGAAGTCTTCGTGTGCTTAAATGTGTCTTCGGAATATTAAACTTATAAATTGACTATGTTGTAGAGAAAGATAACACTTTTTTCTACTTCAGCAAATCTAAAGAAATCTGAATGGGCTGGTTTTGGGTTATTTTCTAAAAATTCTTTTCTGAAAATTTTTTGTATCTCATTCAAGTTGTGACATAACTCTCTACACTAAACAACTTTCGCTTTCGAACAGTTGCCAACACTCCCACCTACCCACAAAACTAATATTTATGCATTTTTATTCGACACCACATACTTGTTTATGCTTTATCATGTTCCTTTGCACTTAACAAATAAATTTGTTAAACTTGACAATGAGGCAAAGTGACAACTATTAACCCCTTAGTGGAGGTAACAGTATGCCACCAACAAAAGTAAAGCCAAAGCAAACTAACTGCACTTTCTAGCAACTAGAACAACTACAAACTAGAGCGAAAAGTAAAAAAAAAACAAGTAAGGAAAGGCTAAGTTCGGGTGCAACCGAACATTTTATACTCTCGCAATTTATTGAAGAAATTTAACCAATACATATATGCGGAATAAAGCTAACCGTATTTTTGAAAAACCTATAATTAGGTATATGGGAGCTAGGAGAAGATACTTTTGAAAAACCTACAATGAGGTATATGGAAATGTTATGACCCGATTTTAATAATTTTTGGAACAGAGACCCACTAAGAAAACAATTTCCTCTGAATTAAATTGAGATATCTGAGAGATTTACCCATATTTTCGGTTAAAATTTATCCTTAGGCGCTGAGTTCAACATGTTCGATATCTGGGGCCTTGAAAAGTTATGGTCCGTTTTCGACAATTTTTTCACAAGTGAAGCCAGAGATGATATGCACTAATGGTGTAAAGTTTTATTCCGTTATCTTCATTGGTTCCTTATGTTTACATTATAAAGTGAAGGAATAAGATGGATTTCAAAATTGAGTTACATGGGAAGTTGTCGTGGTTGTGAACCGATTTCATCCATTTTCCACACATGTCATCAGGGTGTCAAGAAAATATTATATACCGAATTTCATTCGAATCGGTCGAGTAGTTCCTGAGATATGGTTTTTGACCCATAAGTGGGCGATGCCACGCCCATTTTCCATTTTGTAAAAAAATCTGAGTGCTGCTTCCTTCTGCTATTATTTCTGTGAAATTTAGTGTTTCTGACGTTTTTCGTTAGTGAGTTAACCCACTTTTAGTAATTTTCAACCTAACCTTTGTATGGGAGGTGGGCGTGGTTATTATCCGATTTCTTTCATTTTTGGACTGTATAAGGAAACGGCGAAAATAAATGACTGCAGAAAGTTTGGTTTATATAGCTTTATTGGTTTGCAAGATATATATAAAAAACCTATTTGGGGGCGGGGTCACGCCCACTTTTCCAAAAAAATTACATTCAAATATGCCCCTTCCTAATGCGATCCTATGTTCCAAATTTTATTTTCATAACTCTATTTATGGCTTAGTTATAGCTCTTTATGTGTTTTTGGTTATCGCCATTTTGTGGGCGTGGCAGTGGTCCGATTCCGCCCATTTTCGAACTTAACCTTCTTATGGTGCCAAGGAACACGTGTTCCAAGTTTCATTAAGATATCTCAATTTTTACTCAAGTTACAGCTTGCACGGACGGACAGACGGACAGACGGACAGACGGACGGACGGACAGACAGACATCCGGATTTGAACTTTACTCGTCACCCTGATCACTTTGGTATATATAACCCTATATCTAACTCGTTTAGTTTTAGGACTTACAAACAACCGTTAGGTGAACAAAACTATAATACTCTCTTTAGCAACTTTTGTTGCGAGAGTATAAAAATAAAATAATAAATGACACCAACAGCTGTTGACTGTTAACAAAGCAATATTGAGTGTCACTTGGACGCAGATAAAAGGCGAAAGAAATAAATTCACAAAACAAGCCAAAATAAGTGAACACCAAAAACATTATAGCGCTACAACAAAACAATGATGACTGCAATATTTTACAATGTCAATTTTGACATTTAGAATGCAGAAGGACGGACGGACAGACTGAATGTGAGTAAAGTAAAATAAGTAAAGTGTGCGCCCAACACTTACCGCACAGTCAAGCTGACCAGCGTCAAGGTATAAGGGTCACAGTTACTATGCATATGTATATACTCATATTTCTTATGTTTGTTTTTGTATATTTACTTGTTCATTTATGGCATAATAGTTTAGCACGGATAATATGTATGCTTTATACACACAACAAACACCAAATATATGCGGCTTACACACATGCCAACAATGCGCTGAGCAACCACAAAATTTTACAACCAAATACAAATAAAAATTGTAATGCACCAAATATACGTTTAAATATACAATACAACAACAACAACAACTACATGCATGTGAGTGAGCCAGCAAACAAAGCACAAGGTAAACAAGGCATAATGTCAGTCTCAATTCTATGGTGAAGAGTGAAAGCCAAACCCCAAAAATGAATGGCACATAATATTGAAAGCGCGCAATGCAGGATCAGCGCTCAGCAAACAGCGTTGCATTTATGTATGTAAGTGTGTGTGCTACAGCAGAGTTGCTGAGCACATAATGACCACTGCTGAGCCTGGACTTACGCGTACTTAACGCGTTATTCAAAACAAGACAAATTCTAATTTATGTTCATTGTGCGTGGCAATGAGACAGCAAGGCAACAGCAACAACAACAAAAACAAAAATAAAGAAAACAACAACAAAAAGAGTGAAAATGAAACAACAACAAAAATACACCAACAACTACAACATACAAAAAATGCAACAACAACAAAACCAACCAAAAACGAGTAAGGAAGGGCTAAGTTCGGTTGTCACCGAACATTTTATACTCTCACAATTTATTTATTTAAATTTATTAATATAACAAACAATTTGACTCACATATTCGGCATATAAATAGTATAAAGTGCATTGAAAGTTTAAAAACCCTAATATTAAGTATATGGGAGATATATGAAGTTATGACGCGATTTCACTCATTGTTGGCACGGAGAAATATTATTATAAGGAATATTCGCTAAAAATTTCTTCAAAATATCTGTGAGACTTAACTATGGTTTTTGTAAAAAATTTGTTAGAAGTACTGAGGTCCTCATATTCGATATATAGGGTCTTGAAAATTTATGGACCGATTTCGACGATTTTTAGAAGAGCGATGCTACTATTTAAATGCAGTATTTTTGCAAAGTGTTCCGATATCATCACTAGTATTAAGTTTATGCATTGTAAAGTAAACTATTCAGACCGACTTCAGAGTTCCGGTATATGGGAAGTAGGCGTGGTTGTGAACCGATTTGTACTATATCATATATACTACAGGATATCATTGGGATGCCAAACAGATGTTATGAACCGAATTTCATTAAAATTGGTCGAGTAGTTTCGGAGATATGGTTTTTGACGCATAAGTGAGTGGAACCGAGCCCATTTAAAATATTGTATACCATTTTGAATGCAGGACTTCTGTACCATCTTTATAATGAAATTAAAGGCTTCTGATGGTTTTCCTTACTGAATTAAAGCATTTTTAGTAGTTTTCAACATAACCTTTGTATGGGAGGTGGGCGTGGTTATAATCCGATTTCCTCCATTTTTGGACTGTATAAGGTAGTACCTAAAAGAAACGATTCTAGAAAGTTTGGTTGATATAGCTTAAGTAGTTTACGAGATATGTACAAAAAACTTAGTAGGGGGGGCCACGCTTACTTCTCCAAAAAAATTGCATCTAAATATGCCCCTTCATAGTGCGATCCTTTGTACCAAATTTTATTTCCATAGCTTTACTTATGGCTTAGTTGTGACACTTTTTCGCCATTTTGTGGGCGTGGCAGTAGTTCGATTTTGCCCATCTTCGAATTTAACCTTCCTATGGTGCCAAGAAACAATTGTGCCAAGTTTCATCATATATCTTAATTTTTACTCAAGTTACAGTTTGCACAGACGGACGGACGGACGGACAGACATTCGGATTTGAACTCCACTCTTCACCCTGATCACTTTGGTATATCTAACTCGTATAGTTTTAGGTGTTACAAGCAATCGTTATGTGAACAAAACTATAATACTCTTTTAGCAACTTTGTTGCAGGAGTATAAAAAGAGTGAAAATGAAACAACAACAAAAAATACCAAAAATTAAGAAAACAACAACCACAAGACAATAAAAATAAAACAACAAAAAATACAACAACAACAACAAACAACCAAAAATTAAAGAACAAAAACTATTCACCATCCCACACTCAAGGAAACAACTACTCAATGTCATGCTGACCGCTATACCAAAACAAGTCCAACCGCGCCGCACCAGGCCACGCCATGCAATTCAAAGTCTCCGAAAATTCACTGCCACAAAAGGTTTGCCGAACAAATATTACTCACTCTCTCTATATTCCCCCTTTATTCCGTGCGCCGCTTTGGAGGAGGAAATAAAAATTAATGAAGGATCCCTTAGAATTACTCGCGTAAATTTGCTGAGCTATCAACAAAAGCCATTCAGCTGCACCTAAGCACACTCCGTCGTTAGCTGGGATTGTGGCATGTACGCTGCTGCTGCTGCACTATATTTGACACCCCGCTGGATGTGCCGTAGTATTAACTGTAATTGTTATTAAGCGCGTTGTTCAGTGGTCGAGCACTCGACGCGCTTCTTCATGTGATTGCACTGCTATACTACTTATATATACTATAGTGTTTTTGTTGTATTATAGTAGTGTATAGGTGGTTGAAAAATTTTTGGTTTTCGAAAATTATTTTTAGACTGTCGGCTTTATTCCCATTCGACACACTTCGTTAAATGAGAGTAGTAGGTGTGTTGCACGAAAATGTACCATCATTGAAGTTAATAAATCTTCTTAATAAGTTGTTAGGTTAATTTGACATTTTTTGTGCTGGCAGACACATCGCTCTAAACATGCATATAGAGAATGTATGGGGTTGATTTGGATGTTATATTTCAATTTTGGTTTGAGTTGACTTTATAAAGAGCCGCTTATAGCGCTAGATTATAGTCAGCCACTTTAGCAGCTTTCAAGGTCAGTTATGAAATTGTGACCTTATGTGGTTTTCAGTAACTCTATATGTGGTGGGACATAAAGGCTAATCGGATGGAAACAATCGAATTTTCAAGGTCAAGTCCATGTTCACAGAAAATATTATTTAAAAGAATTGTGAGCTAATTACAAGCTTCAAGAATCATCATCAGGAACCATCATTCACACACAGAGGATCTAAGGCATGTATGTGAACTCCTAAAAACTAATTGAAGATCCAGGGTGTATATCATTCTATGATCTCCTGAAAGATAGTTGAAGATCGATCTATAATCTTTTGGAAGCGACTTGAAAAAGCCAATATAAAAACTGTTGGTTATGAAGAATATATAATCGAAAATCAACCGGTGTAAAGGTTCTGAAAGCAAGCTTCCACAACCAAGCATTTTTCAATTTTTGAAACCTTAGCGATATAGATCTATACATCTTGTATACTACTTTTTCAAATTTTTGCCATATTGATCGTTTCGGTTGCTCAGGTTGTTGCTTTTATCAGAATTCCACGGAATAAATTTCACAATCTCTGTATTATATTTTTGTGCAGCCCAGCAGAGATTTATTATTGGATTGTCCTTAGTGTTGAGTACTATTATTCTAGAATTTGTTACTATCCTCCCTTCTTGAGCCTTCTTTACTAACTGTGTTTCTTCTACATTCCATAAAGACGACTTTTTATTTTTCTCCTACTGGAAAATATTTAAGAACTCTTGAATAATGAATATTCCTCATTTTTGTATTTATGCGGAATAGACTCAATGGTGTACGGAATCACAAGCTTTCATTAAAGCTTTCAGGATACTGAAAGAGCCAACGATGTACTTAATTAATTGTACTTTCGGTTCTTACTTAATTGTAACGTTCGGTTCCACAGATAAGATAATACTACAGGCGGATGATAATGGAAATCTAGAAATTGTTGACTTTCTCTTAGAGGAGACTGATCGTAATTCCTATCGAACAATCGGCTGCGTTTTTAGACAGCCAAATTAATGGATCAATTTTTATTAAGAAACCCTTTTTTGCCTTTTATACTGCCGGCTCGATAGCCGATCAGCTGGTATACATATTTGTTCTTACTTTTCATAAGGAGTTGTTAAGTTTCATCAGCTGATTTATATTTTCAGCAGCGACATCTATCGTAGCTTTTTTTATAAAAAAATTCAGCCAATCGCAGTCAAAGAACGTATATCTTACGTCTTTGTCGCAGAGTTGCATTTGATTTTCAAGTCGATTAAAATTCAATTAAAAATACATGTAGATTTCATTTTGCATGGTAAATCGATCTTAATAAGCGATCGAGCAGAGACCGGTTAATTGATCAATTAGTTCATGTCTAAAAACGCTATAAGGTATAATGATTTCTAAATTACATTATGAACGTGCGAATTATGAAGAAGGGAAAGTTTACAGCAACAAATCAGATTCTTAGTTAAATCTAGGTTAGAAATTCGAGACGCCTAGACATATTATTTTGTCATATACAAATTTTGGATCCCACTTGGTATATTGACACTCAGCTTCCTTTAACATCTCTTAGTATCTTTAACAATTTAAAATATGCGTAATTCTTAAAATGTTTCTTTGGAACTTACATTATTGTAGAAGTTTATTGCTTCAGATGACATCTTGAAACCTTAGGATGTATTCTGGTTTAAAAAAAAACTACAGAAACCAATCAGAAAACTTGTTTGGAGGAGTTTATTGAGAAATTTAGGTATTGAGAGAGTTACAGTATGGGTTTGTGTATTATTTTTAAAACGGTTGAGAATTGCAGACCAGGATTTAACAAAATTTCATGCTGCCTTGATACTTTTTATAAGTAAATGAAATAAGACAAGTAAATTAACTACATGAAAAGAGTATACAGTACCCTTGAGCGCCAGCTATAAAACACATTATGGTTGTTGGAAAATTTTGGTGTCATCGAAGTTGGAGCAGCGCAACGAAAGTAAATTTTCGAGGAGAGTAGGAAAATTTGTGTGCTTCGAATATACATATATACATATATCTACATATGTATATATGTAGCTATTGATTAGCGTAAAATGTTCACGAAGAAATACAATGCTACGGCAATTTGCATAATTTCACATGCAATGAGCAATTCAATCAAAAATTAAACACAAAAAAGTCAAATGACTGAAAAAATTTTCAAAAAAAAAAAACAAAAATAAATATATGGAAGAAAGTTATAAAGGGACCGCGGCATAATTTGCATTTCACTATGTTGGAAATGCATATATAAATATTTGGAAAAAAAATTAAAAATTCAACGAGAGCGCAGCGGCGGCAGGTGGCGTGGTTCACAGTTGCATGTGCATAACATTATATAAATGTATATATATATGAATGTATATATCTATAGTTCAAGTTCTCCACTACCTAATCTTTGAAATCAACTGAAGCAATAACAACAACAACCAGTGCATGCCAGTTATGGTGCATTCCGCTGCTTTTTTGTTTATTTTTTTTATTTTTTTCGATTTTCTATGTTCTTTTGTGTGGCCGTCATTGAAAGAACGCCATGCGCCTCACATTCGAACCACTTGTCGTTTGTCACATTGTTACGGGGCCCTTTATTTAACACAAAATATATTACAACGCTGAGTGTGTACTACCATTTTAGTATGGCATTTTCTACATTTATTTGCATTTTAAACTTTATTAGCCTCACAAATGTGTTAATAAAAACGGTGCAAGACAACTACTTACATGCCACTTTTGTATATTTGTGTTGCATGCCTGTGGTGCCTCTGGACAAAAGCTATGTTTGGTTGTTTACCAAATTTTCGAACAAAAAGCTATTTTTTTGAGTACGAGTATTGTATAGACCCTTTCTCACCACTTTCCTGTGGAAATCAATGCTTTCAGCGCACTTTGTTCGACTCTCCCTACATTTTGGGTTCATTCAAATTTAAAATAAAGCAAATAAAAAAGTTTGGTATTTTCTTACTGACAAGCTTTTTTTACTCACTAGCCGCGTTGCTTGCTGGAAAATAAGCATTAATTACCAAACATTTTTGTCAATTGTGTCAATTTATGTGGCAATAAAATCACTTTTATTGCTATTTTTGAAGTGTGAAACAAAAGACATAATTATGCAAACGAAAATACATCAAGATAGACAACATACAACACATACAAATAGTTACAATAAACAAGAAAAAAAATTTTTAAATAAAAAAAAATAAAAATATATAAATATAAAGAAAAAATTGTAAAAAAGTTTAACAAAAAAAATAAAAAAATATTCATAGCCCCTCCATTTTCATTGAAATTTTTTTGTAGCTTTAACTCTTCTTGTTACTCAGTTTACATGCAATGGCTTGTACTAAAATTTTTATTTATTTATTTTCTATTGAGAAAATACTCAACAGCGTGTCTCAAGTTGCTATAAAATTAGAGCAAATACAAGTGTCAGACAATTATTCGAAATTCCACTGACATTAAAATGAAATGTACATATATACATATGTATATGCATATGTTAGTTATGCATAGTTAGTTATAATAAAAATATTTAATTGCAGTGTATTCGAATAGTTTTGTATAGCTCACTAAGGTGCATAATTACTGAAACTTTGAAAATTTTGTGGCAAGTTAAAAAAGCAACAACTTTTTACTTTAGTTACCTTTTAATTGTCAATCAATTTTATGTGAAGCCCCTTTGGACTTACATACATATCTATATTGTATTACAGACAGCTGATAGATTCCTTTTACTATTTTTTAACAAGTGAAAATAAGTACAATTTTTATAGGTAGGTCAGATTTCTTTAAACATTTCTCATAAAAAATGTTGTATAGTTCGAAAGTATAACATAATAAGTTGGGGTATCATACAGCTCGAGGAAAAAATGACGCCCAAAACTCAGGTGGAAAGATCAAGTGGATGTAGACCTTGCGAAACTTAAAATCTCTAACTGACGCCGTCGTGCGCAATGCAGGGACGACAGGCGAGGGCTTATAGGAGCGGCTAAAACCAACAATTGATGATGACGATGATTTAATCCAGTTTTATGACTTCGAGATTTCAGTTTCTTTACTTTATTCTTTATTATTCCTAATATAACTTTATCCAGCTTTTTAGTTATTATAAGATATTATTTAATCAAAAACTCTTGGTCATTGAATCCTGTAATTTCTTTCTTCTTCTTGTAAATCTTGAGTAATCTTGAGAGATAATACTGAAACTAACATCTCAAAACGAGGTTTTCCTGGAACCTTTTTCGAATGTTCGATTTTTCGATTTTTTAAATTTTATATTTTGTGCCAAAAATTAGCTTTTGGTGTAGAATTCTACTATCAGTGTATTTCTTGGATTCTTGGAATCAAAATTTAAAGCTTTGATATCCTTAAAATATTTCACTATATTCGGCAATATCCTTCTAATGTAACTTTTAGGAAGCATACAGTTAATTTTTCGAATCTCTGACTCTTTTATCGCTCTTTAAAGCCTTAAAAACGTTTTAAAGACCTAAGGAGTATATCGATCTATAATCTCCTGAAAGCTAGTTGAAGACTTTTGGCGTCTATCGATCAGTGATGATCTAAAAGCAAGTGAAAGATCTGACTAGTGATTTGATCTATGATCCCTTACAAACTAAATCCCTTTGAAAGGTAGTTGAATACCTCATCTCTTGCTATTAATTGAATAAAAAAAAAAATAAAAATAAAAAAAACGTTTTCGATCTATGATCTACTGGAAACTAGTTGAAGATCTAAAACGAGTATCTATTCTATGATCTCTTGCAAGCGAGTTGAAGGTCTAAACATGTATTGATCTATATTCTTTGAAAGCTAGTAAAACTAACTAGCTATCTAAGCCATCGTTTGTCGATCTAAAATCCTCTGAAGCTAATTGCAGATCTTAGACATGTATCGGTCAATAATCTTCCGAAAGGTACTAGGAGAACTGTAAAATTTATCGATATAGGATCCCTTGAAAGGTAGATCCTTGAAATCTCACAACTTGACACTAATTGAATATCTAAGACATGTTCTGTGAATTTCTGAGAACTAGTTGAAGATTTAGGGTGTATATCATTCCATGATCTCCTGAAAGCTAATTGACGATCTAAGACATGTATTGTTCGATGATTTTATAAAAGCGAGTTGAAGATCTAATTCCTTGATGGCTAGTTAAAGTAAAGATCTAAGACATGTATCGTTCTATGATATCTAAAAGTTAGGAAACTGTTTATTATAAAAAATGTGTAAGTGTCGTATTTGCTATGAAGACTGAGGCACTTCCTATGGTCTCACATATGTATCATATAACCATTCTACGGAATTCTTCGTGAATCTTCATTGAAGCAAAGGCAAAACGAACAGGTGTTAGTCTGCTTCGATCTGCAACACTTCGTGATTTTGGTTGATTTTTTAACTGGTTGTAGTCCAGAAAAGAAAGAAGATATCACAAAGTAATACTAATAATGGCCAATATTGAGTATTGCTTTTATAAAAAAATGAGATTTTTGTTGAAATTTATTACTTAATGCTTTTACATTTTATGTAAATCCGTTTTATGACTATATCAATATTATTTATGATAAATACGAAGTATGTTTAACAACAAATGTTGCAAATATAGCTATTTAAATTGTAAATAAAGACCAGCCTCCGCCTAAAGTTGGTCTAAAGCCCTCCAAAGTGTCTCACTGCGCTTACAGGTTTTCGGCTTTGCTCAGCTATTTTTTTCTTTCGTTGAAAATTTCCATTCTTCGCTGCGTTCGCTCAACACTTTTGTGCTTATTCAATATTATTTATACAGTCTACGGTAATACAATTGGATTAACTTTTGTTGTATGCAAATTTTTTCATGTTTTCTAATGATCGACATTTTTTTTTGGTTTTAAATTTTTTTTGTTGTAAATTTTTCGTCTACTTGGTATGCTGAAATTTAACAATTTTTTTGTGTTGTTTGCGTACAGTCTTTCATTAACTTAATTTTTTGACAGTTTGTCGTTGTTTTATGAAAATGAATGTTATTTATGTACTTTGTCTTGAAACGCGATCGAATATTTTGGCATAGTCCAATACACCGCAACGCTTCGCATCGCTCTAAATAAGCTTGCTGCTTAAGCTTTCAACGCTTGAGTTTTACACTCTACACTTCTTCAATATTTTTGTTGTTATTTAATTATATTATTTTTGTTGTTATTGTTATTTGTTGAACTCGTTTTTGTACGTCGTCGCGTCTCATTAAAAATGTTGGTGTAAATTTTTTTGGCAACTGTTGCCGCTTCTTGTTTTTTTTTGAAATATTGAATAATGATTATTGCTTGTTTATATGTTTTCTGATGTTTTCCGTAGTATTTTGCGGCGCGATTACTCTTCATGACAACTTTAATGGGTGAATGGTAATTTTATACAAAAAACTGCATGTTAAATGCAAATTTTATTGATTTTTTCGGCAAGCTTTATGCACTCCCAAGCGCTTAAAGGCGGATGGTGGAGTGTGGGCAGTTGGTCTTAAATAATGATTTAATCTATATAAGTATCCATATCAAATTAATAATTATTTATGTTTGTATGTATATTTCAACAAGCGACAAAAGAAGTGGTGAAAAAATCTTTAATTATTAGATCCGGTTTCATGGAAGCTGCGGTCTACATATGTGTAATGAAGTAGTGTAAGCTCTATTGGTGAATCACGAAATTCGAATGGTTCTGGAGATCAACTTGGAAACATGGTTGTTAAAAAACAACATGGACCAGTATAAGAGCTTATTGGTTCTATGGCAATATATGTACTTCTTTGCTTTCATTTTCGTGTATCCATTAGCTAGGGTTTATTCTGATTGAATATTAGCTTTGCTTTCCATATATCCCTAATTGTTTTCCAATAGCATATTGTCCAAAAAAATTAATTGCTAACTCTATAATAGGATCGTTCACACTTAGGTTAGGTTAGGCCGGATCGCTGTCCCACAGAAGATCCCATTGCGACAGCTAAAGTCTCCGATCCTTTAAGATGTCGCAAATTTCTGGATGGATTCTTCAAATTGGATGTCCAAGACCCACAAGTGACGATGACAAACCGCTTTGAGGCTTCCACGAATTTGTTGAGACAACTAATTTGTATTTGGAACAGTTGAACAAGTTCTTCGAAGTACCTCCTGCCAAGTTGTTTCAACCGCAGTCTAGTAAAAGCTGGACAATGAAGGAGTAGGTGTCTCGATGTTCCAATCTTACTATTTTTCATGCAATTTTGGCAATTTGCATCCGACAGCATCGGTCAGTGACCTGTAAGGAATACTACCATTACGACGAGCTGAACCTTGCTAGAATCAAATAGCTCACTAGATCTCTTGAGATCCAACTTAAGCCAGGATGATCTCGCAGTCGCCCAAAATATTCACCAAATTAAGGTTCTTTATAGTGACTGATACAATTTCCATAAAGTATTTTCGCATTAGGGAAGAAAAACGAGTTGGAATTCGCAACTAGTAACAAGTAAGCCGAATAGCACCATCAGTGTAAAGTTAAGACCACCAAATCAAACCTAACCTACTCTAGAGCTACTATACTTTCGAGCGGATCGAACACAATTTCTAACATAATGAACTATGAAAAAATAAAAACTACAGCGCTACTGTTGAACCTTACGAGTTTTGGCAGACTTTTAATGTTATAATTTTAAAGAATTCTTGCATCAGAGCATCGGCACAATACGCACTTTCAGCCGCTAAATGCTCAACTTTGCTTCGGATTTGCGCTTGGCAACAACCAAATGCATGAGATCGTCTTGCTTTTCTTCTTTCAAAAATTGATGATTGGGATGCGCTTCCGGTTTGAAATCATACAACAATCTCAACAGCCTATTGATGACCTTTTCACTATTCTGACCCACTTGTTCGTCAATTTTAGCAATTTTTTCTTTTGTTGTATTCGCCAATTGTCTCTCCAATACTTCCAAGCCTTCATTAGCTCGTGTCGTAAGTTTGTTTAACTTTTCTTCGCGTTCGGTACCGTATTGCTCGACTTCTTTATTCGCATCATATTTTGCTTTCTTGATGAGTATAGTTTTGCGTCTTCTCGCATCGTATATGATTTCAGCCGCTTGCTTTTCGGCGTGTATCAGATGTGGCAGTGGTGTTTGGCTGGGTTTCATGGTGCGTGGCGAGATTACAGCGAATTTATATGGTTTGGAAATTTGGCAAATTATTTTATTTGTATGAAATTTATGTAAAAATTATTATAATTTGTGCTACAAAATATGTTGGGTTTTGTTGACAAAAATGTTTGGAAAATTTTTAACAAATCAAATGTATTTTTTTTTGTCGAAAATTTTCAATGAAAAAATGTTTTTTTTTTCAGAAGTAAAAGCATATTTTGATTGAGTAAGTACTAAAAAAAATTGTTAGAATATAAAAAAATACTTCTGAGTGTTTTTTGGGAAATTTTAAATCAATTTGCTACCTTATTTAACTCAATATTTCCTCTCACTAATTTTATCTTAAAAACTTCTTTCACTTTTATCTCAAAATATCTTTCCAACTCTGTTGAAAAATAAACTCACATATTTAGTTACTATTTTCTAATCTTTCCTTAGCTAGATAAAGTATCTCTACTCCAAAGCAAAGACTTTTCACTTATTAAAAATCTGACTCAGATGGTCTACTATTCACTCAATTTTTGAAAATATAAACAACACTCAGATAAAAAATGATAAAATGTTTTATGTATCTAATGCTCATAAACTCAATTGAGTTAACATAAAAGTTATCTCAGATGACTACTCAATATGATTGTCTTAGAAAATGCTCATTAACTCAAATGAGTTAACCTAAAAGTTATCTCGAGATAACAGCTCAATATGATTATCTCTGAAAATGATTAGCTAAATATATTAAAAACTGACTCACACTCATTTTAATTACTCATAATGAGTTAATCAAATGAAATTGTGTTCTCCAAGTCAACATTGAGTTATTTTCGCTCTCAGATAAGCTTCAATCTTTAGATAAATAAAAGTTACACAGATAATAAGTGTAATTGCTCAATATTATCTCCAAAGAAATGAGTTTTCTCCACATAGATAATTTCTCACTCACTCAAAACCTAATCAGCTAGTTTTTGCGGTTATTCAATGACTCTGCTCATTTACTCATTAGATATTCATGCTCAGCTAACCGGTCTGTTGAGTAGGAGAGCGTTGTAAAAGATCAACGGTGAGTTGCTGTTCTATAGCGCGCTCTCTCCACTACTCACTGACTGCCTCTGAGTATTTTATTTGAGAGACAAATGTGGTAACGATTGACGATGCAGCGACAACAGCTCTCAACTTGGTCAGCTGGTTTTTCGGTTGCATGCATATTTCATCTGCTAACAAGTTGGTATCTTGGCATTTAATTAGACACTATCGCAAGGCAGGTAAAAAGGCGGTGACGGCGTCTACTTACAAGCGCAGTACGTAACATATATGTAGACCTAATGTAATATGGACAGAGTTGCAGTGTAGCAAGCTGTAAATATTTAATGCTATGCTTCTTTCACTTCGTTACCTTCGCTGAACTGAATTTTTTTTCTGTCTAATTGGTTATTGCTTGGCAGTTTGATTGATGTTATGCCATGTAATGGTTTTGTATGCAGTTTATTAGTAAAAAATAGCAAAAAAAATGTTCGATTTGTTTTTGAAATTAATTTATGTATTCAATGACGCCTCTAAACTTAGAGAACCACCCTTTTGTAGTTTTCTCATTGACATTTGAACAACGCTTTCATTGAAAAAAAAAGCACAAGTGGAAGCTCTGATACATGTAAATATGTATGCATACATAATATGTCGCCAACCCACACATCAACATGTTGATATACACGAAATTTTGTGGCAACAAGTGTCAGCGACATGTACATATGTAATATGAAATCGAAATGTTTAAAAACATATTAACTTTCGAATGCTGCGGCTAAACAGCTAATAAAAGAGAAAAAAAAAGTGAAAAAAAAATTAAAAAAATAACAAAAAAAATTGTGAAAAAATCAAAAATAACAAAAACCATACCGAAAACTTCAGAAAAAATATTGTTGTAAAATACAAAGCACTAAACAGATGACAACATTCCATACAAGCAAATCGTCGAAAATAAATTTTCGAGCTGTCAGAAAGCAGACCAACAAAACCACAACAAAAGAAAGATGTTGTCTTCAAGAAACTTACAACCATATGCACAACACTACAAAAACATACAAACATACATACAAATCTACAAACAGACAGACATGTTCACAGGCATGCTTGTGTATGGAAATGTGAAACTATAAATATGTCTGTTTATGTGTCCGTCAGCTTTGCGAACAACAAGTGAATGCTGGGCGTGTGGAGCAAAACATTCAAATTAAAGTTGAACATTTTTTGAGGCGAAAAGTGGGTGAGGCAATTAAAAATTGATAGTTAGGCGAGCATTTGTGGGGTCTTCTTGGTGGCTGATTTAAAAAAAAAATTAAAAACAAAAACAATTTTTTTTTCTGTCAAGTACAGTAAAATAGCTTTGTTTATTTATTTTGACTTGGTACTTTTTTTAAACATTTTTATTTCTAAAAGTAAAAAAATAATATACTTTGTAATTTATATGACAATGAAAAAATAGATAATTTTTAGAAATTGTATTGGAATAATTTAAAAATAATAAATTACTTTATTATTAATACAGACAGGAATCATTTTTATAGTGAATAAAATATAAGGAATCTCTGTGGTTAAAATATAAGAATAATTTTGTATTTGAAAATATAAAGAGCTTTCACTCTAAATAAAGTGAAAGCTATTTAAACAAGAGAATCCATCGATTCCAATTTTTATACTCTCGCAACAAATGTTGCTAAAGAGAGTATTATAGTTTTGTTCACATAACGTTTGTTTGTAACACCCAAAACTAAACGAGTTAGATATAGGGTTATATATACCAAAGTGATCAGGGTGAAGAGTGGATTTCAAATCCGAATGTTTGTCTGTCCGTCCGTCCGTCTGTGCAAGCTGTAACTTGAATAAAATTTAAGATATCTTGATGAAACTTGGCACACTTATTTCTTGGCACCATAGGAAGGTTGCTTTCGAAAATGAGCAAAATCGGACCACTGCCACGCCCACAAAATGGCGAAAACCGAAAACACATAAAGTGCCATAACTAAGCCATAAATAAAGCTATGGAAATAAAATTTGGTATGAAGGATCGTACTATGAAGGGGCATATTTGGATGTAATTTTTTTGGGGAAGTGGGCGTGGCCCCGCCCCCTACTAAGTTTTTTATATATATCTCGCAAACCAATAGAGCTATATAAACCAAATTTTCTGCAGTCGTTTTTTTTAGCCACTTCCTAATACAGTCCAAAAATGAAAGAAATCGGATCATAACCACGCCCACCTCCCATACAAAAGTTAGGTTGAAAATTACTAAAAGTGGGTTAACTCACTAACGAAAAACGTCAGAAACACTAAATTTCGCATAAGAAATGGCAGATGGAAGCTGCACTCAGATTTTTTTACAAAATGGAAAATGGGCGTGGCATCGCCCACTTATGGGTCAAAAACCATATCTCAGGAACTACTCGACCGATTTCAATGAAACTTGGTTTGTAATAGTTTCCTTACCTCCCAATAATATGTTGTGAAAATAGGCCAAATCGCTTCACAACCACGCCTACTTCCTATATACCAGAACTTTGAAGACAATCTGAATCGTTTACTTTACAATATATAAAGTAATTACTAGTGAAGATATCGGTGCAGAACTTTGCACAAATACTATGTTAATAGTGTGGTAGCCCCATTCTAAAAATCGCCGAAATCGGACCATAGTTGTTTAAGGCCCCATATATCGAACACGAGGACCTCGGTGCTTCTAACCTAATATTAGAGTTTCCAACTTTCAATGGACTTTATACAATATATATGACAAATATGTGGGTCAAATTGTGTATTATATAATATTAATTAAGTTAAATAAATAAATTGCGAGAGTATAAAATGTTCGGTTACATCCGAACTTAGCCCTTCCTTACTTGTTAGAAATTGTATTGGATTGTTGTAAAAAAAAACAATAAATTTCTTTAATATTAATACAGGCAGGAATCATTTTTATAGTGAATAAAATATAAGGAATCTTTGTGATTAAAATATAAGAATAATTTTGTATGTGAAAATATAAAGGGCTTTCACTCTAAATAAGGTGAAAGCTGTTTAAATAAGAGGATCCATCGATTGCAATTTGTACTAATGTTATTGTTACAATTTCACCAGAGCTTTCACTTCAAGAAGAAATTTTATTTATTTTTTTTAATTTAATTTGAGCTTTAAACAAGAGAATCCATCGATTTCAATTTGTACTAATGTTATTGTCACCATTTTACCAGAGCTTTTACTTAAAGAATAAATTTTATTTACTTTTTTTTTAAATTTAATTTGAGTTTCACTTTGGAAAATGCAAATTGTTCCAAAGGAAACCTTTTTCCTTGTATATTCAGTGTTCTATAGCTATTCAAACAACTGAGTGTGTATTTTAAAACACATTACGCCGAAGCTTTCATCCTAAATATTTCTCTGACTCCAAATTGTTCATATATTAATTTCGAAATTTCACCAGAGCTTTCATTACAATAAATAATTTAATTAAATAATTATAATTTCATTAAAGCTTTTACTTAGTTTTCTTGAAAACTAATCCAAAGCTATTCAAATAATAAAATCTGTATTTTTAAGCTTCTAAAGTCGGAGCTTTCACCCTAAAGATTCCTTTAATTTCAATTTGTCCTTATATTATTGTTGCAATTTCAAGCGGCCCTTCACTTCAACGTTAATTATTATTTTAATCTAATACTTTTTTCGGAGCTTTCACTTAGAAAAATGAAAGCTTTTTTAAATTATTCCGTATGAAGTATACTTACATATTATAAATGGTACTTAACCCGAATTAACCCACGATTACCATATGGTAACGCAATATTTTCATAAATAACTTGAAAATGTCACTATAAAACTACAGACTACGCTGGTTTTTCGCATTTTTCGGAAAATTTATATATTTAATATAATGAATAGCAAAACAGATTTCATTTTCGTGCTGAGGCGGTCAAAATACATAGGTGTATTTCATTTCAGAAAACTCGTAAACGTAAAAAATTCTGGGCAGTACCGGGTGAAGTACATTGCTTACGAAAGCTTCTATCTTGTTTTGAAAATTCAGTTATTTTACAGTGTTAACTTGGCAAGTCCTCCCACTCTATGTCAGATATACAGTGGAACTTCTCTAACTCGAATCACCAAAATCCACAAAAAACCTTCGAGTTAGTGAAATTTCCGAGTTACAGAATGTAATTTGTATGAATTTTGACTTCTATTGCCAATGCAATAGTTCGAATTATGGAGAACTTCGAGTTAGAGCAGTACGAGTTATGGAAGTTCAACTGTAGTTTGTTAATGAAAGCGATTGTCAGTTTTATTAATTTACTTGCTTAATTGTTATAATTTCACTGAAGCTTTCACTTCAAACATAAAGAAGTTTAACTATAAAAGTGAAGACATCATTATTAAAAACCTTACTATCATTTCAGTGAAGCTGTTGCGTTAAATGAACTTTGGAAAAATGTAGATGAAAGCTTTTGGTACTACGAATTGAGCTTTAGTCGTTGCAAATATTTGGAAGTAGCTTTCACCTAAAGCTTTTTTCGATGATAACCGAGTGATAATTAGTACAACATGTGCCTATTTCGTTGAAATACGTTCAAGTGAGCTTTCACTGTAAGGAATATGAAAGCTTTTCGATGAAAAAAATTGCTTTGCATTGAAAAGTTCAAATTTGTATACGTTTAATCAAGTGCTTATTTAGAAGCAACGTCAATATCGTATGTATGTGCTTCTAATAAGAAAAGCTTTTTAAAATTCGTTTGAAAGCTTGTGCTTGTTGTGCAATATAGTTTAGCAAACTCTACTAACCTAACCTAACCTACTCACCACAAATTAAATAAGAAATATCTCATTTTTACTGTAATGTTGCATAATTACTAATTAATTTCAATTAAAATTAGTTTTGTATACCCACAACAAGTTTACATATATTTGAGTATAAGTTTGTAGTTGCACATCTGCAACTGTTTATAAGAAAGAAAAAAAGTATACACAATATTATTACAACCGAACTTAATTTCATGCAACACTGCAACACTGCAACATGCCACTTGTTCTTTGTTGTTCTACACAATTGTTGTTTTTTGCCAGAGTTTATAACATAAATATTTTTGAAACACAAATCATGTGTGTGTGGTAACGTTAACGTATTATAGTTTTCATTTTGCCAAGTGGTGCACTCAGATATACAAACTTCCATTTCATACATACATACAAATCTACATCTCGTATATAGACTGCCACAGATTTTCATGCACTGCTGTTGCTTTTAGGACTTTCCCAGCAACAGCTGCCATTCTTCTCACTTTGTTTTCACATCTCCAACTCGTACACGCATTTTCTATACACAAACACACACACTCCTAGATTCTTAATGGTAACTAAGAACTTACACAATGCTGTTGCTGCTGCATCGAGCGTCGGTTTATTGAATTTACGCATGATTTGCTTGCACTGCTGCTGTTGCTTTTAATTGTTTTCAGTGTAAGCAAATATTTTTCAACACAAGCATCTACATGCCAGTACTTTATGTTATGCCATTATGTGCAACATATTGTTCGTGTATTGTTGTTGTTGCTTTATTGGCTATAAACAATAACTAAACGAGCGTTATCAGCAACATATCATCAGCACACAAATTAATTCAACGATTTGATTTGTTTTTATTTGCTTAGGAAAATTGACTAGCAACAATTTTTCGTAGTGTTGCAAGTGTGTTGAGTGATACTCTAATAATATTTCGGCAATATTTTTCATTCTAAATATAGATTTTGTACAAGTATTCATTTTGATTTTTTTATACTTGAATAATTTCAGAAGCATTGTAATTGTTGTTGCTAGCAAATATCTACATATTTATTGCATGCAACATTAAATTATTTATTTTTACGAAAATTGCAAATTAGTTTTTGCAGCTTTTATAGATAATTATGCAAGAAATTCTATATTTATTTTAAGTAATTTTTGGATAATAAGAAAATAACTCAGTTGAAGTGGCAAGTACTTTTCGAGAGGATGGTAGCAAAATAGTTGCTTGGATTTTATTTTATTTACAAAAATAATTATGCCATAAAATAAAAATGTTTTTAGGATTTCGAAATTAAATTTTCGAGATCCCGAAACGATTTCGGTATTTATGGGATTATATTTAATACTGACACTATTCTTATCAAAGTTGTACTAAACACTAAAATTTTGAAAATTCTGGATTTTGGTATTACATTTCGGGATTCCAAACCGATTTCGGGATATATGGGATTATATCTGATATTACAAACACTATTCAGATCAAACAGGCACTTCGATAAATACAATACCTTTCAAATATTCGGAATTTAATTTTCGGGATCCCGAAACGGTTTCGAGATTTAGGGAGTTCTAGGCATTACTTAAACTATTTTGATCGAAGATCCACTTCCTTTATGTAAACCTTACAAATCATCAAAATAAAATAGTTCAGGAATTTTTGTGGTTATACTGCTATGCGTAAGTATGATAAGGCTAGTTGTTTTTCAAACTTCATCTCTCGTTTCTAATAACAGATCTGAAAAGATCTCTTCTTCAGAACAATTTGTGATAAGATTTCAAAATCATCATACACTTTCGAAAGATTTTCTTGTTTTGAAATTTTAACAGCGGGATACCGGAATTTTTCGAGGTTTAAACGAGCATTGTATGAATCTTATAGACTCCTAGGATAGTCTTGAAACAGGTTGTTTGGTTTTTGCTACAAAATATTTACTGAACATCCTTAACCTCAAGAAACACTAATAGTTCTTAAAAGATCTAACAGTTTTTCGAAAACCAATCAATATATGTATGTAAATTGTGTGATACCAAAAAATTATAAAATACGAAAAACAGTAGAGGAAGCCCATACAAATATTTAGAAAACGTTTTCCTCTATTTTAATTGATGACTGGAAACTGATGGAGCCACTCTTTCAACACCCTTTACAACTGAAATCGAAACATTATTAATTCAACGCATTTCGATAATTAACTTCAATTGGCTACGAAAACTTGGCACATTTTACGAAATTTTACAAATTTTCTTCCTCAAAAATAAGCAAAAACAAAACTGGGCAATAAATTGTCACAAAAATGCTGCAATCAAGCCGCCTCTGCTGCCATTTAAATTATTGACTTATGAGTTTTTAATATGATTGATTATGGTGAGGGCAAAAAAGTGTCGGTACACAGACAAAAATGTTCTAAGAAATTGAAGTAAGAATAAACACAGAAGCTTTACTACTTTAGTTGGATATCTTCTTTACTTAGTTTGGAATAAGATTAATATTTTGAAAGCACAGCTTACTAGAAAAGAAGTCTTATTGGTTTCATTTTAGAAAATTTTCGAGAATTCGAGACTGTTAGACATGATGGTGTAGCAGAATAAGCTTTTAAAGACTTACAAACGTAAACTATATAATAAATTTTTTTCATAAACCTGAGGAGAATTACAGACGAGTTTACTTGTGGAATGAAAAATGCTATATTTCCCACTCAACAGCAATTTTTTTAAATTCGAGCTAGTTCTAAATGACTTTTAGTAGCAACTAACACCAGAAGCACTCTGTAAAGACTTACATATTTTAAATGGGCACATATTCATGTACCTAAAAGTATTTCCAGTATTGTAAGTATTTAATTGTGAGCATCATTCGATAGTTGCGCTTTCAACACCGTTCCAATGTTGTCGCCCTAAAGTGACTAATAAAATGTCAATTTGTCACTTGATGGCAATTAAAGCACTGCACAGCGTAACGAATGCGTTGCTAACACCACTGTGAACACTATTACTATAACCTATATGTTTGTTGTTAATGTTGTTGTTGTATGTTGCACACTTGTACCGTTACTCACTCGTAAACATTTATCGGTTGACACTTTGCTTGGCATTTGTTGTTGCACTCGTTGTACTTGTAGCACTTGCTACATGTGGCAAAGACAAAATGCCACTTTATGACATATCAAAAGTAAGTATTAAACAATTAAATGCAATTTATATTCTCATATACGACATACATTAATACTTATATATTGTAATATGGATGCTTAAGAAAATTTTACTGTATGAAATTTGTCTCCAATACACCTATAGTGGGTGCTTATGTTTTATGCAGTGGATAGCCCTGTAGGAAATCTGATAACATTGTTTTTGATATTTCGATATAAATTAAATAAACTTTTACCAAGCCATAAGGTCAGGTCCCTTTACACCATTCTTTAAATGTTTTTCTGCGGCATATGTATGTATCTATAACGAGACAAGTCTGTATTCCTATGACTTACATAGCTTAGACTTTCACTATCCAATCGGTTTGAGTGTATATTACCAGTTTGAAGTTATGTCGAATGTGATTTTAATTGCATTTACCAATGAAAAAACTTATAAATTGTACTCAACGGGTCATCGGATCCAAGAGATCCCGAAATTTTCATTTGAAGGTTTTCATTTTGATTTTGTCAGTATTCCATTTTGATAAATGTTATCTAATTCGAGTTCAGTAAACCAAATTAGTTCGTAAATAGATCGTCCACGAAATATAACTATAAGAAGTACTAGATGTTGAACCGAAAAAATAGAAACATTTTCGACTTCCGAGTGGAGGTAATCTTAGAATCGAAGTTTGTATAAAGAAAGAGAGAGAGACCTATCTCTATTCTATATCTATATCGAACCCTATTTGATTCCCTGTGAAAAAAAGGAGAGAAGATGGGAAAAATGAAAGGAGAACCAAAGTTGATGGATATAATGTTTAGCTATGTTCTTGTCAGGTAATGTTTGTTGAAAGACTTCTGTCGGTGACTGGGAGAATTTAAGATTGTGGGTTTAAACCGCGTATAAAGTGTACTATTAACCACTCTAAGAGTTCTAAGATATTTTTTTTAAGTGATTTCTACATACTTGTGGTATAATCTAATATATCTTGAACTCATCTTTCCTTTTGTAAGATTGATGAATTTTTGTGGTTAGTTATTATAATAAAGATGGAAACATTCCGTTATTAGTTTTGGTTTCCGATAAAATAATGGAAGTGATACCTCAACAAGAGACTCTGGAAAAAAGGTGGCAATTAACTGCAGTTTCTGATAGTTCTAATGAAATGTACTGTGATGAAGTTTATTTGTGATCGTTCCTTAAGTTAAATTTTATTCAAATTACAATTAAGTCAATTGAAACGGCTTCAATAAAGTTTTCAAGTTTAGAGTTATCAAAAACAAAGTAAAGGAGAAGACATGAGAAGAAATAGACTAACTAAAGCTTTGTTCAAACTGAAAAAGTATAGTTTCGCTTGATAGAAATATCTCCCACTCGTTTGAGGTCCGACCCGATATTGCAAATTGTGTCCAATTTCCTACAGGGTAGCTCAATATGACTACACTATATGCAAAAGTCATATATGCATATGGCTATGTATTGTTTTTGATCAATTGCTGCATTGTATGCATCCCTACCGCCACCAAAAACAACTACAACAACACTCATACATTACAATAGCGTAAATCAAGCTAAATTGGTTTTTAAATGACACTGAGTGTGGCAAATAATGCATTACGAGCATTTATGTAATCAAATGCAATAACAACAAAAACAACAATGAACGATCAAAAGTTAAAAACCGCAACGATAGCAACAATAGTGAATAAATTGCGAGGGAAAATGCAATAAAAGCAACAACAAGTAGACACATTGCAACAGCTTGTTGCCATTTATTGGTGCATAATATGCAAGAGATTCGATAACAACAACAATTATAACAAAAATAATAAAATAAAATAAGCTATAATGAAATAGATTTGTCAAGCTTATATAATTGCTAGAGAAATCCATATTCATTTAAGTCGTTAAATAAAATATTAAGGTAGTTGCCACCCGGCAGTAAAATATATGTACATAAGTATGTCAACCAGGTGCTGAAGGAGTGATGCAGATAATTGTTGTTGAGTTATGACATACTGTACATAGAGTTTGGTTTGAGAGGGTGTTGTCGACCGCTGATGTGCTGCAGCTGTGCGGCTTTTCAATGTGTTGCTAATTGCTTAGAGATATAAAATTAAAAGTTAACGCAAATTGAAGTTCCGTGGTTGAGGGAGAGAGTAGTAGGTGTGCAATTTAGGCGCTGCAATAATAACGAACTCTAGGTGGTAGGGTGAAAAGAAAAGTTTGAGGAAAAGTTCGAAACAAAATGGCGGGTTGAAAATGAATTTATTTAGTTTTATGTTGAAACTTTTTTTAATATTTTTTTTTTCAGATGTAGCAAGGTGTGAAAAGCTTTCAGCGTAGAAAATTAAAAAATAAAACAAAAAAAACTTGCAAAATTTCTTTGCGGCAGCAAATGAATTGGCTGGCAGAAATTAACGCTTGATTAACAGATTCAATTGGAGGTGAGAGCAAAAGGGTGAGGGTTTTGGGATGCACAAGAAGAAGAAGAAGAGACAAGGGAAGCGAAGGAGAGACAGAAAAGCTGACAATTGAAAGTTGAATGCGCAAAGGTATTGCTGGTAAGGACGGTAGCGATGAGATTTGTGCGCTGACTTAGCGCAAATTAAATTAAGGCGAAGGGTATTCTCAGTTTAGAGGGGGGTAATCATGGCTTGAGGTCGCTTAAATGGCGCGACAACTTTTTCACGCACAATTACCAACTGCGTTGGAGATAAGTTAATTGCATTTAGGTGAGTTTTGACAAAGTTGATGGCAAACGATGGGCACGAGGTGATGAAAAGTTATTTTAATTATGACACAGAATATTTTTTCGAATGCAAAAATGGCAGAAGGTGTAAAAGCAATGTAATTTACTTTCAATAATAAAAATAAAAAAAATATAAAATACAAAATTACCGTTAAATAAATTTGTCAAGCGCGTAATTTGCAAAGAAACTTTGCCAATGAAGAGCTGGCAAATTAGACGGCTAAATGAAGTGGAATTTGCATAAAATACTGTAGAAAAAGTTTTGCAGAATTGCTACAGCTGACAATATCACAATTATAAAATGTTGTTAGAGGATTTCATTAAGCATTGAAATCTCAAGTAATTTGTTTGGGAATTATGAAATTGCATTCGGTTAGCCATTTTCCAAGTAATTACACATACACGCAAGCATAGAAGTAATCTCAAAAATGAGGGTGTGAGTTCCACTGATAACTAATTGTGCGCTCCCATTTGACCCTCTACACACACCCTGGTGATTAAGCGTAACTTTTTTTTGGGTAATTTAGTAAGGTGGGTTATTTTACCTTTTTTCATGTTATGCGCAAACTTTTATTAACGCGCTGTGGCGCTAATAATGTGTTAATGATTAGAAATTCAATTTAAAAATTCAGGAAATTTTATAAATTCATAATTTTTTTAAAATCTTAATTTGGCGTTAATTTGCACACTTGGCTTTTGGGGTGGGGTAATTTCATAAAATGTACCCTTGTCAAGCAAAAAATTTCAGAGGATACGTAAATAACGGTAAAATTTTGTAATTGATTTACAAAATTAGAAGAATATGGAAATAGGTAATTATGGCGTCTTTGGAGATTCATATGCCTTACTTCTACGTTGCAACCTTGTTCTAACCGGTCCACATTGTTATAAGGAAAGTACATCCTCTGAATTTCAAACAACTATTTCAAAACTTTTCGGTCAAAAGTTATAAATGTGGTTCTCATATTCGGTATCTGTGGCCTTACAAAGTTCAGGTCCGATTTTAACCATTCCTCTCCTGCGGGCGATCGAACATCAATCTATTTCATAATCAGAAAGAGAAGAGCTGATGAGCTCGCAAGAAAGGGTACCTGAGTCTCTATCACATCAGGCTGGGAGTGAGATGCGGGTCCATTGTCCTCTTGCGTTCAAGCGCTGGATCAATGGACCTCTCGCGTGTTCGGTAAGATTTATTTAACAACCAGTCCTGCTCGGTTCCTTTGGCCCAAAGTGGAATGCAGGATGTCGGCTAAACTACTTGCACTTAAAAAGGTTCTCCTCTATTAGAGACCTCACCGAACACTGCGGAATAGGCATAGAAACGAAGAGATTAGGAATCCTGTCGGACGCAAATTGAAATAGCTATTTGAAGGAAGTCACCTCAACTTCATCAAGTAATTTTCTCGAAAAACTGAGATTGAAATATCTGCGTAGTCAACCAATTGGCGAACCCAAGGGAACTGACTGAAATAGACATAAGTCGACTCAAAACGCTTGGACGATAATATATAGGGGTCTCTTTGCGATATATAATCAAGAGTATTTTGACATCACAATGGACTGACATCTAGAGCTGTCCAAGTGGGTTCCCTCACGACATTTTCAGCGAGTTTCAGCCTCCGAACCTAGCCGAACCTCACTATACTTTCAGCGAGTTTGAGCCTCTGAACCTAGCCTAATCTTGGTGAGCTGTGCCTCCAATGCAGTAATGTGTAGCTCGATTTTGCCCATTTGCAAAGCCAACGTCCGCAGAGTGCCATGGAACATATTTTGGGCATGTCAGACTGGCTGCAATAGAGTACTATCCCTCTCTCTCTCCAAGCCATAAATCGGCTTCAATCTTCGAAATTGAATTACATTTAAAGGAGATATCTCGAGTGGACAAAGAGAGGTACATATATTCTAATTAACGGAAGAGGTCTTTATAAATTGATAAGTTGACTTAGAACAACGAAAAACGAACTCTGCTTAAAAATTCTTTTGCTCTTTCAGTAGTTAATAAAGAAGAATACTAACGGTTTTAATGAAAGCCTTTCTACTAAGTACAGTTTTTTCTCTAACAGCTATAGTATTTCTAGCGGAAACAAACTATGTTCTCACAACAACTAACTTAATAACTGTACCCATGATCAATAAATTCTAAAATAATTAACTTATATGTTAAATTATATTGTTGAGACATACGAGAACATATGCAGCATATTCTCAACACTGCGATAGTTTATGAGAAACCACCTACTACCCATCATTATTATTATCATGGCGTAGAAATGTAACCGAGAAAATCAAATCAATTTCTTCTTTCTATGTGGCAAGCACCATTGAATCCGGTTTAGAGGCGGTAACAAAAACAACAGGAATACATTTTTAACAAACGCCACTAATAAGAACAAATCAGAAATAAGAACAACAATAACTATAACCAGAGCACAACCGTACGATACTTAAGCAAATGATTAAATGGGCAGAAATTATAAGAAATCAAAAATAAATCAAAAAGTGAATTAACGAAGACACACAGAGATACACATAAATTTAAGTATGTATAGGTATACATAGAACGCCAAGGAAGCAAACACTTATTTGCTACTTTGTAGCATGAACACCAAGCAGCTTGCGCACCGTAAATTGAGTGTAGAGTTCTTTTACCGTATCTTTTATGGCAATTTTTCAGTTTTCTTTCATTTTTCAAACAAGTAGATTGTTGGCTCTTTTTTTAATTTTATTATAATTCGATATTTTTTCGGGGGCGTAACTAGAAAATTATTAGTTTGCTTAAGCAGTTGGGGGGAATGGCGTGTGGAATGAGCTAAAGCAGCGCGCACCGCAGTGGACCGTAAGCGGATGAGGCCAGGCAGTCAGTTCGGCCGTTGAGCGATTGCGGTTTGCTTGGGTCAGCCTCTATCTAAGAAGCTGAGAAGCCGAGCATTGCATGCGATAACCAGAAGATGCCACACAGTGCATAACACAACAAACGGTGGTAAGCAATCAGTAAGGAAGTTGTGCTTGGTTCTCATCTAGTTCATTATAAGTAGCCATGGCTGGCTGACAATAATGGGGCTGGCAGCGCTGGTCGAGCGTTGTGTGGCAAGCGATAAGGTGGTTAGGAATTATAAAAAATATGTGAGAAATTTTCAGCGCGCAGAACTAATCCGCTGGACCACTATGCACATATCTAAGCGGCAGATACCATGTGCGGGGTTTTATGGTTGATGCCTTAGATGTTTGGAGAATTCTTCACACATAACGGCTATACTACTACAGTTATGCTCGGTTATGAGTGGGAGTTTCGATGAGTGGATGTGCTGAGAACCATAGAACTCCATTTGGGGTAGACCTGATCATATACGATATTTTCGAGAATAATGTTTAGCTTATCAATACTAGAGATCTTAGAGCTTTTGTTGAAGTTTTCACGGTTTTTTCTAAGGATCTGTAATACTCTCTTTTTTCGATCTCCATCGCTGACAGTGAAACATTTCTCAATCAGAGATCACTTCATAACTCATTCGGTGGAACACAAGGAGTTCGATTCATAATCATTAGGATCTGTAATACTCTCTTTTTCCGATCTCCATCGCAGACAGTGAAATATTTCTCAATCAAGGATCATTTTCAAAACTCTCGGCGTGGTTCCTTCGGTGGAACTCAAGGAGTTCGATTCCTATTTGGTGAGGTACTAAATTCTACTGGACTGTAAAAGGAAATCGAATTTCTGGATGTCATATCTGTCATATTTGTGAGGTTCATAGAGACAGCATTTGTACCCGTCATCTCTGGGACTCAGTGAGTTCGATGGATAATTGATATGGTTGTGAATTTTACGACAGTAAAAGATAACCCCATTTTTTTTCTGGAAGTATAGGGAAACTTTATATGTACCAGTCTTCGCTGGGACACAACGAGCTTGAGGGATAATTGCTGTGTCGTGAAGTCTTGTGGACTGTAAAAGGACACCCGAGTTTTATTTTGGAAGTACAGGGAGACTGGAAGCTCGGGGACTCAATGAGCTCGAGGGAAAATTGGTGCGACTGTTATTTCTAAGAGTTTGCACTGGAAAAGTATCCACCAGATCTGAAGACCTTCATAAGGATGCCAGGTTTCAGGTTTCTTATTAACATATTTCATCACAGCATTCTCTCTGAGTGGAATGTTGAAGCACAGAGAGATGTTGATGAGCTTATGATCTTACGCGGATGAACCTTATCCGTATAAAAAGTTCAGGAACTTTTGAGATAGAGGTTGTTGCGTGAGTAGACTCACTTCAAGCTTCCGTGGAGGTGCTTCAGTTGGGATTTTCAAATGGAACTACTTGTTACATATAACAAAAGCTTCTGTCCAAGATTTTTTGGGGATATCTTCAGAATTCAGAAGAAATCATAGATGTCAATACGGAAGTGTTGATCAACTTAACAGGAATGAGTCATCCATATTTGTTGCAGTATGTTTCTGGTTCTCAATACCGAAATCTCTTGCAGTGTCTAGTACAAATAGTAGGATTTTCTATGCTTTTCAACAATGTATGTTTTTGTACACATTACAGTGTCGTGTTGTTGTTGTAGTTTTTATTTCTTTATAGATTTAACTCGACTATGATCCGTTGTTATGGCAGTTGATTAGTGCCTTATAACACGGCAATCAATTTAATAAGCAGTTGATGCAGGCCGCCAGCAAGCACACGGCATAGCGTCAACCAGAAAAAAAAGTAGAAAAAAGAAAGAAACTGCTAGTTAACAACAACAACAACAAGCTGAGCTCAAAGAACCAAGTTCCACATATACATATGTATGTATGTATGTATTTGAGTAGCTGCATGCATGCAACAGCTTCCAAGCGTAATGGCAATTGAGAATCCGTAGACTGATTACCTCAATGCTGCAGTGAACCGAGGCTGAGCTGCAATGTGGCAAGTTCTATAAGATGTTGTAAGAAAAAGCTGCATGTAAGTGTGTATATCTATGTGTTTGTTGTGCTGTGTGAAATGTACGGTATATGTATAACGAGCTGTCCGTCCGTCCGTACGACTTTGGTAGATACGAGCACTAGCTATGTTATAACGGCCTAGAAGAGTTGTTGGCAAGGTGATTACGCGCATGCGCAACAGCAAACACAACAACAACAACAACATTTGCTCGCATTCATTGTTCGCTGTTGCGTTGTCTGCTTAACAAGCGCATCAACAATTTTGAGGTTATGTTGATAGCAATAACAGTTACAACAACAAGCAAAATAATAGTTGCAAGCGCAACAACAAAAATGGTAAATAAGCAAAAAATTACAACAAAAAAAAAACAACAATAAATTGTTATAAATGCGGCAGCGCGCAATTTGGTTGGAAATTCTTTTGCTTGCAACATGCAGCTTCCTGCTCTCTATATATAAATATCTATGTCTGTGTATGTGTTATTTCTCTCAAGTGTAGCTGTTTGCTGTGCATGTGCGGCTGTGAAGTTGTGGCATGCCACTAATGGCACGTACAAATTTGATTAGTTGTTGAAAAGACTTGCTAAATGCATAACTCTGAATTTATGTAGCCATCGCAGCAGCAGCGACAGCAACAACAAAAATAAGTGGCTCAATTGGTGCAGAGAAGCTTGGTGCGGCAGGTGATGATGTGCAAAATCGTGTCGTCACACATGTTCGACAAGGACACCCATGGCGTTAAGCGTTGCCAGTTGCCGGACGGCAAATAGATGTGGTAATTGGCGAGAGTAGAAGATTACACGATGGGAAAGGTAAAACAAACTAGCACAAATGAGAAATAAATAATCGAAAAATTGTATTAAATGGAGTAGAGAAAGGTAAATTGAATAAGTTATGATTCAGAAATAGATTGAAATAATTAGTCATTTATTTATGTATAAAATTAAAAACAAAAAACAAAGTAAATAATTTTAAGTGAAAATAAATTGAATTAAATTTGCTAATTGAAAGACAATTTATTAAGTTAATTCAATAAGAATGGAACAATTTCACTAAAAAAATTAATTTCATATCAACCAAAATAAATTGAGATACTAAATTGCTTAAAATTTCTTAATTGAATGACAATTAAGTTAATTGCTATTTCGGAATAGTACAACTTAATTAAAGCAATAAAATAAAAAAAAATGGAATTAAAGTATTAAATTGAACTCAATTTGTTAATTGAGTGGCAATTAAGTTAATTTGTTAATCAAAACAAATCAAATTAATTAAAAAAATTAAATTTAGTCCAAAAAAATTTAATTTAAGAATTAAATTAAATTTGTTAATTGAAAGACAATTAAGTTAATCAGCTAATCAAAACTGACCAAATTATTGAAAAGAAATTAAATTTAGTTCAACTAAAGAATTAAATTGAATTAAATTTGTTAATTGAATGACAATTTAGTTAATTGGTCAATCAGAACGGATCAACTTAATTAAAATAAATTAAATTTATTTCAACTAAATTAAACTAAAGTATTAAATTTTATGCAATGTTTTAATTGAAAGACAAATTTGATTGGTTATTGAGAATAGTTCAACTTAATTAATAGAAATTAAATTAAAGTATTAAATTTGTTAATTATTTGAAAATTAAGTTAATTGTTTACTCAGAACTGGTGAATTAAATTAATAGAAATCAAATTTAGTTCAACCAAAATGAATTATTGCTAAATGGATGCAAATTATGTTAACCAAATTGTGTGATTCCTAATTAAATGAAAATTTTAAATAGTTTTTTATGGTGAACTGGAAAGAAAATTAATCCTATCAATGTTTAATCAATAAACAGTTCGAAATCACTCAGCCTCACTACAAAGAGATGTACTGTGATCTATGAAGACTATTAATATAACCCCTTTAATTTGGTATAGCATGGTTTATAAAGAAAATAAGTATATTACAACTAATAAGTATAAGATTAATTGCAATCAGAAGAAAGTATTATATGATAAGCTAGTTAAATGAGTATTTATTGAGTTTAGTTGATATTCAATTAACTAATTGAATTAAATTAAGTGAACTTAAATAAATTAATACTAAGGAATCATAATAATTTTGTATAATAAAATATGCTGTTCAATAAATTAAGTGAACTTAATGGAGGGACAATTAGTGTACATTTATATTTAATAATTTAAATAATTTGCTTTACAGAAGTTGTATGTGTTAATGAATTGCATTTTACTTATGATGTTAAATAATATACTCAATTTAATTTAATTATCTCACAATTAAGACGACTTAATTTATTTAACCCGTGTGAGAATGAAAGGTTTAATTAGTTCACGCTGTATAATATATATTAAATAATTAGATACATAATTAAATAAATAATATAAATGATAAATAAATATATGAAGAGAAAATTAAATATTATCTGTTAATTTAGTCAATTAAGTATGAATCTAGTAATAAAGTAGGACTGCAAAGAAACATGAAAAAGAACAGAAAATTATGGTGTTTCAATTTCTTCATGCATCCAAACTGAAATAAAATGAATTGGTATAAAATAAAGCGAAACGAAAGCATTTTCTGGTAACAATCAATAAATTTCCAAAGAAAATTGAACCAAAAGATTTAATGAAACTGCTATTTCTAAAGTCCCACATACAATAACACAGCAGTGGTCCTTCGATTAAGAATCACTTTTACAAAATTTGTGGTTGTCAGAACTCGAGCAACGCATTGCCAGCAAAGAAAGTGGGATTAAGGAAGACAGTTTTGAGAACAACCCATACAAATGTATAAATAATTGTAACAAATGTGAAGATTTCTTTACATTTTGTTAAAAGTTAGTGCTTCACTTGACGCTCACGTGTCTACCTTAGCAGTTAGATACAACAAAAAAACAGTGCATTGCATGCAGTTAAGTATGTGGCAAGCCAAATACTCAGGTACGAATGCGCGGCACGCAGCAGCTGCAAGTCAGTTTTACATACATACATATCTACATACATGAGTGTTTGTTTATAAAACAAATAGCAAATGATCCTGTTGTTGCACAGACCACCAATGTTGGGTTTTCTTATTATGATTATTATGATTATTTCAGTTATTTTTTTTTGTTTTTTGGCTTTTGTTTGCGATTGATTTGTATCCTTTTGCTACACGCTATGGCTTCTTAGCCGCCCCGCTGCTCATTTTGGCAGTTCCTTTTGTTCGCTTTCTTACTTTGCTGCACAATTAGTTGTTGTTTGTTTGTACGCATCATAAATATATGCATGTCTGTATGTTTATTATTGTTTTCTACATAGTATTCTATTCTGTTGCGCTTTTGTTGCAAGTCAATGAAAGTAAAGTGCTGTGCAGAAGATGCCGAGAGTGTAGCAGCAGAAAACCAGAAATCAATTTTGCATGGTCAAATTGTAGTAAATTTTTGGTTTGACCATTGTGGATTTCTTGAAAAATTTTCAAAAAAATCAATACTCATTGTGCAGCTACGCATGTTTGCTTGTGTGTTGCAAGTATGTATGTATGTGTTTGTGACTCGCCTCTTTTGTTGTCAAAATATTGCTACGCTGTATTTTGCCAACAGTGAAGATTTTCTTCTTTTGAATTTACCACCCAGCAGATTTACTACATTCCTTTTGCCATTCTTTACAGATTTTCCACATGTGCGGTGCAGCAGTTGGAAATCGCCCCATGGGAGTAGCCGGTGTTTATTGCTTCCTCAAGCTGACGTTGCATTGAATATGAGTATATGTATGTATGCATATCGCCATGATAGATATCTGCTGCCACTACTTCTAGCTTCTGCAGCTACTTCACACACACACTAACACCACTACCTTCACATATACACCCATATACAAAGAGATATTGAGGTGTGGTCCCCCGATCGCGCTCTCCTGCCGCGTAGCAAATGGCACTTTTTGCCAAATTCTTCTAATGATTTGACATTTTACTTTGTTTATTAGGTGAAAACATTTAGAAGTAGTAAATGATAATAGAAAAAATGAAGAAAAAGACTGCTTAGAAAGTGCTGCATAAAGCACTTAATTGGAAAATAAAAATTTCATCTATTCAAGGTGTATGATTTGGAGTTTCATTTTAAAGCGTAAAATCATTGCTTTCAGTGTAATTATATTGGAGGTGGTCCATTTAATTGTTTGGTGGTCTCATGAGAATCTCTGCACTTCCGTATGTTTTTTGAGACATGTTTTACCGTAGTGTACTCTAAATTAATTGTAGGCGACCAAGGAATACTGGATCTCTTGAGATTTAAGTACATGGGAGTAGATTTCTTTAGTACAACTGTATATTTTCGGAAACAAAATTATTTAAAATCTTATATTATAAGTAGAAACATCAAAAAGACTTAATTTTCACTTTGCTTTCTATGGTAGTTTGATCCTGAGGACCATACTATTTATCATATCAAGTCATAAAAGTTCTCTCAGATTTCCTTTTGTGTTGGTATCGCATATAACTCGAAATTTCCCTGTATTATAAGTATCTAACTATCCTCTTAACTACTATATAGTTTTTTAAGTGCTTCAGAGATCCAACCGATTTTTGAGAGTTATAGAATGCTCACCCTTAAGTATACTTCAATCGATATTGTCTCCTTCTCCAAAATATATACGAAACCGAGAAAACGCTTTGTGTTAGACCCATCCACCAGATGAAGACCTTTCTCAGATCGTTGTTACTGATCTCACGGAATAATCCATGAAATTGAAAGCCGATACAGATTAGTTTTATAGCTTTTCCAGCGATTTTTGTGTCTATCATAACCTCGCCAAAAAATCATAAGATTCCATCTCAAAACTTTAGCCCATACTTGGCTTTGAACAGATCTGACAGATAGCTCTGCTGATCGACAGTTTTCCAGAACTGTATGCAATTTAATACCCTTTAGTCTGAAGAATGATTTGAGAAGGAGTGTCATTACGTCTCTCGAAAATTTAAGGGATTATTTGGTGATCCTTCAGTCATTTACATTCGATCACACTACTTACGGGATTTATAAATGAATTATTCAACTCAATTGATAGAGGTTACGGGAGTATTAACGTTTCGATGGGATTTCATTATGATTCTTTTATTCATTGAGTAGAATTCTTGTAATTGTATATTTCAGAGTACATGGTGTGTTCAAAAAATAATGGGACTTTTAGTTTTTTGAAAGAGTAGGATAAGTGTCGAAGAGAACTTCATAATCAGCCTTAATTTAGTAATATACTGTTCGAGATTGGTTTCCAACATATCTCAGTTTTAAGTGTCCATAATCCCATATTTGGGCATCTAATATTCCATATATTTCATATTAACATTCATATTCGGTCTATCAAGAGAGTAATTAGACACTTGTCTTCGAACTGGTTCTTCAAATAGCTTATGAACTATAAAACAACTCAACAGATGGGTGTTACGAGAGGTTAAAAGTTTCGAAGGGATTTCATTATTTTTGAAAAAGTAGGATAAATATAGGAGAGAAATTTATAATCAGGATTAAATATAAGGGAACTGTCGAGTTTTAAGTACTTTTGTACCATTAAAATCAGGTTCAATGGTCTCCAGGTTCAACCTTTCTCAGTTTTAAGTGTCCATAATCCCATTTTCGGATATATAATATTCCACGCATTCATTATCTGTCATATGTCAAATGGCACTTGCCTTCAAACTGGTTCTTCAAATATCTCACAAACTATAAAACCTCGTGTGGGAATATCAAAAGCGGTATTTTATGCGGCTGCGTTAATTGGGTGTAGATTGATAGCTATAGTATATAAAATATGACTGGTCATAGTTGTTGCATACACTGCTATTAAATTTTCAAAAACTTGAACATTTTATATTTTTTCATAATAACTAATAAAATTAATGGTTTCGATATCAACTAGTTGGTCATATATGTAGTAGACTTCGTGTACGTGTACATAAATATACACGTATTGAGCGAAATTGCTTTAACGGTCAATCAGATAAGTCAACAGTGGAAAATTTACTTGTTGCGAATACAGTGGTGGACATATAAGTGGAGCATGAGCTTAGTCCGAGTTTATTAATATGTTAATCTGCTCTTCATTTGAAACTAAAATATGTTTGGAAACTGTTCTTATTTCAATGAGCATTACTGTAGTTAAATCGAAAACTCGCCAGCCACCATCAGCACCTCTAGCCGCATAGTTAACAACGATATTGATGGCAAATCTCTGCCGGTACACACGAAAAGCATGGCTTTGAGCGAAAAAATGGGCTTCACTCTATAATGCCGCATACATCAGATGCCGTGCAGGCTGCTGTGGCATTATTAACTTTGCGCGAATGAACTGACGAAAAATGGCAAGACGCCGACATAGTAATTTGTAGGCCGCCGCGCACAAATTGTATGACCGTAGTTAACGTTGGAAAGCAAAAAAAAAAAAAATTAACAAAATTGTGTTATAAATATGATTGTCGTTGTTGCTGTTTTAAGTAAACAATGATTTGAACGCGAGCATATAATTTAGTTATGAAAAGTTATCAGACTCGGTTGATAGTTAGGCGCATAGTCAAAAGAAATACTTAACAGTAGGTGGGAACAGTTTTCGTATACTTCCGGAAGAAGCATCTCTTCTGGGACTTGCGAACTATGGTTTTGTCTTATAGAAGTAATAAACAGAAATAGAACGAAATATGAGTAGTTGCGAGGATTCGATAAATAAAGAGGATTGTTTTTTGAGGAATTTCATAGATCATCCAAATTGAGGGAAAGTGATTAAAAGTTATAAGGTTCTGAGAAACCTGTAATGTTCTAACATCAGAAAACTGTCACTCAGTAAGGCTCATCTCTCCGCAATCAGAGGAGTGCTTACTGGTTATTGCCCAATAGGCACACACGCGGTGAGGCTCAAGTCAAAGCTGTTTGGAGGAAGGCGAAGAATTGTCCAAGCACTTCCTCCTTTAATGTCCAGCGTTCGCCAGATTTATGTTAAAGCACCTCGGTAGGCATATCTGCGGCGTACCCAGCGAAGTGACTGGAATCGACATTAGCCGACTTAAGAACTTTTTTATAGAGTCCAAGCGCTTTGTTGCATCATAAGGGTCTTAGTGATCAATTAGGAGTTTTCCGGGTGTCACAATGGACAGTCGAATATGTCTAAGTGAGATTCTCTGCATCTCCGGAGATCTAACCCTTAACCTAACCTCTAACCCTCAAATCTAGTTAATAGATTAAGACTTCTTTTTATCAAATTCTATAACTAAGATAATGTTGTGATTTCCAATGTATATTTTATCTCTCGAGATGATACTACATGGGAACTGACGTCTTTGGTTATATGACTATATTCTTCACTCATGATATCTGGAGATTTTTTAAATGGGGAGGATGATAGCATTATCGACATTTTTTAGTTCCTCAAAGAAACTTCAATCATCAGAAGTCTTAATATTCAATATTAGGACGAATGGATCGAGACTTTTCTGGTGAAATTTAGGTGCCTCGAAGATATTTCAGTCATTTGAGGATTTACTATAGAGTATTGGAACGAGATAGATATGGACTTTTTTTTATTATTTTTAGGGTTTTTAAATATATTTCAATTATCTGAGGTCTTTCTACTGGGAAGACCAAATTTATGCGATAGAAGATATCGAAATTCTAGAAATATCAGATCGCTTTGGAGCCTCTCATGGGTACGTCTTCACTGAAGTACAATTTTGAAGAAGTTAGTTGGGGTCTGACATAGCCTAAGACCTAACAATTTCGCTGGTCTCCAAACTTTCATCGAACACTGTGCGCCTGCGCACTATTAATGGCTAGTAGGGCATGCAAAATGTTTATTTGAAAGGGAAAAGGTTTTATCTACTATATTGATTGGCTGCAGTGCATAGCCGATCCTTTACTTGAATATACTGCTTGATCTATAGCACCAACGCTATTATATAAATATAAGTATAGAGTATAAAAGCACGAATAGTAACCCACTGAGACGCGTCCATCATGCAGCTCGTTTACGCTTTATTTGCTTAAGATTTGTGCCGCTTGTGCTGTCCTGCCAACCGCCTGTCGGACTGTCTTAGCTTCAGTTCGCATGGTTTGGCTGTCCGCCCGCCTTTTCGTCTGTCCAACTGTCCGCCTGCCTGACTGCCTGCTTGCTTGCTTGTTGGCTAGCACGTTTCGTTAACTCGCCAACACAGCGTCACGTATCATATCAAGGTTGCACGAGCAAAAAAAAACACCAAAAAAAGTCAATAATAAGAGCAACGCAAAAAGCTGCGGCTGCAGGCGTTGAAACAATCCAAGCATACATTTGCCTCCGTTGCGGCGGCGGCGACGTACGGATATGCCAAGCCGCAAGTCGACAACATCAACGAGAAATAAATTATGCGCGCTAGTACACTGCATATATGCAATCCATCCATCCATCCAACTAACCAGCCGGGCAACCATTCAAGTAGTCATTCATACGGCTAACCAGCCACCAGTCAACTCACAGCAAATAACCAACTTTTCGCACAATACAACACAACCACCGATTTTTTACAACAACAACAACCCACATATGCATATGGCTGCCGAGCCGATCAACTGCCAAAAAAATAAATACAAGACAAGTATAAAACTTTCCACAATTGCGCTCCTGTGTCTGCATGTGGCATGCCACATACATACAGCTGAACCGCTGGCATTACCGGACGTCATTCCGTCCTAAAATGAATTTAGTGCAGTCCTTGAGGAGATGCAAATGTAATAATTGTTCCAAAGTACTTCACCAACTCAGCACATACGCACACGTGTGCACCCTTTGCTTTCAATCAGACCGTCAGTCCTGTAGTTATAGAGAAGAATCAGTGCAACTTGAATGCCCGTCAATACCTGTCACTGTCAGATCTCAAGTATACGCATGTGGTGAGCCGCTTTACTGTGGAGGGAATGTGATTATCGCGAGGTTAAAAATATTTGAAAGAATTTCGTTTATTTCCGGGGGATGGTTCTGCTCGAGTGCTATTTCATAAACCGTTTGAGAATTATAAAAATTATGCAAAAGAACGAAACCGATATCATTTTTATAATTTTTTTTGTAATCTAAGTTAAACAGTTGATTTGAACTCACCTTTTAATAGATCCCTGACATTTTCACCAAAAGCTTTCTAAGCTTTCCATTTGTAAGAACAGCTATTTATGAAAAATATATTTTGGAACACGAGTGTGACATTTAGAGCTTTCCAAGACTGTTGAACGCACTTTTTAATGAATCCATGGCATTTCAATCAAAAGCTTTCTATGGTTGTGATGAGGTATCCATTTGTAAGAGAGCTTTTTGTAACAGACACATTTAGAGCTTTTCAAACCTCTTGCAGTCACTTTTTAATAGATCGCTGCCATTTAGACCGAAAGCTTTTGAAGCTTGAGACGAGCTTTCCATTTGTAAATAGAGCTTTTTGAAACAAAAATATCAAATTTAGAGCTTTCCAAGCTTGAAAGAATATTTTTAACTGCGATTTGAAGATACATCCTTTGAGCTTTTAGACTATTACAATAGAAAGCTTTAATAAAAAATCTGAAGTTGTAACCTACATACGTTCATAACTAATTCTTACGAAAGCTTTGTATTCCAAGAATTATATCTTTTTACACAAAACAGCTTACACTTCCACCCACAGTGCGCCAACAAGTTGTGTCGCCGCATTTCCAAAAATGGCTTACAAATGTACATCGCCATATTTGGTGTGCGGCATTTACTTCTTTATTAGTTTGCTGCATTTTCTATTCTATTTACATTTTTGTCTTCACTCTTATTTGCATATCAATTCTCTTATTTGCTTGCACCCCAAAGCAAGTTTGTTGAAAACATTTGCAAGTTGTCTATCTACGGCGATGAGTTGATTATTGAATTGAGATGAATCGCCAGATATGCTTACAAATTACTCTAATTCATCTTTGCTCAGTTGAGCTTTTATGGAGAGTATATGTGTACACTTTGTAATTTTGAGAAAAATTCGTCTGAAATTCCCCACAAATTGGCGGATAATTTGTCCTCTCTAGGGTGTGTATTTAGTTTATTTTTAATAGATTTGAACTACTCCAGGTAATATAAGCATAAAGATCTTCGGACTCACTATTTGAAGACAATTTAAATTATTTACTGAAGCAAAGTTCTTTTCCACTTTATCTCTTTTCCGGGCTTGCTCGGTTGTTAGGATCAGACGAGTCCGCTCGAGTTCTTTTTTCAAATAGGACCTTCTTGAATGATAATAGGATTATCCTCTTAAAGCTCCCGAGGAATTGTCAGGTCTTTTGTCCAGTGTTTCCGCCAATTTATTCTGAGCTTCATTAGATGAGATTCGAAATTGGTTCAAGAGATTACAATACTTTTCAGTTGCCCCTCCTGATCTATATTGCCACATTTCAGTTCCGGTATTGTACTAAAACCTAGAAGATATTTTTTTTACCTTTCAAAAATTATTTCTACTACTTTTTCTGTATTGAAAGAAGTACTTGATTTAAATAACTCAAGTGTTGAAAGAAAGAGTAGATTCTAGTTTAACCTAGAGCTCTGTCGAAGTATTTTCAATTTCTTTTGTGGTATTTGGTACACTGGATTGATTACTAATATCTTTAAGCTCTAAGCTGCGTAGAAAAGTTTGGACTGTGTCTTCAAAATACCCACAGGGTGCTGATAGTTCAAAGTATATTAATCATTGCCATATACGATGCACTTTACTCAAACATTCAACTAATAAAAAATAATATTTACGTTAAGTATTTCCTCCAAAATAAAACTGAAATATTAATTAAGATTCTTCGAAAAGAAATTTTGGGAGCTTCAAGCCATTTTCAGCACGAGTAAATTGCACGTAGACAGAAAAACCTGACGACAGCTGCAATGTGCAATGTAATTTATAAATTGAAATGAAATGGAGAAAGAAAGTTTAAGCTCGGCCTATTAGGTGATTTGTAGCTGCAACACGGTTGACTAATGAATTTTGTTGAAATTGAAAATATAGGTGAAATTTAATGGATATTTTTCTTACATGGTGAGGCGGAAGTGCATATAGTAATTGCTTGGTTATTTAACTGGGTATTGGAGGTCATTAGGTCATGAGGGAGTGCATTTTACAATTTTTGAATTGATAACAACAAAATATGCGCTTTGCCTCATTTGGGTAACGATTTATTAATGAAATATTCTTGAATAGCAAAGTGAATTCCAGGCGGAAGTAATAATGTGAAGAGTCGGACAATTGTGTTCACGACCTCGTATTTACAAACAGGCAATTGAAAATACGTGAAATAGCTGAGGCCGTTGACAATTGAAAAGATCTTTAAGTTCGTATCCTGCATATTGAAGTTGAGTTGTTGGAGCACTGGCGATTGCTAACTCCAGGAGCATTTCAAATGCAGTGTTAGACGCTGTTTAATCGAAATCCCAAGAAGGTGGTGAGTCATTTTGTTACCGTCGATGAAATATGGGTCCACTGGTACACACTGGAGGCCGAGGATAAGTTCAAAAAGTTGGCTTCACCTAGTGAACTCGCTCCGAAGAAGGCAAATATTGTTCTATAAGCCAGAAAAGTAATGGTTTCCGCTTTTTGAGATTCTCAAGGTATGATCTATATCGACTACAAGAAGAAGGGATACCGGTCAAAGGGCTCTACTAAGTAGTATCATTGGATCGACTCGACGGTCAAAGGGCTTTACTAAGTAAATAGTATCATTGGATCGCCTCGATGGCGAATGGCATAAAAAATTGACTAGATTTGGGTGAGAAAAGGGTACCAAATGGATAAATTAAGCTACAGCCTAGCCTTCAACCTATTCTTCAGATTTGGTTCTATGCAATTACTTTTTGTTTCCAGGCTTGAGAAAGACACTAAATTTAAGTTTAGAAATTTAAGTCACATAAGAAGGTTATCGCTGCCGCGGAAGCTCTCTTATTAGAACTCCAGAAAATGTTCAAAACGTCAGACGAGTTAAAAGAGTTGAAGTATCGCTGGATCAATTGTACTTCTGTATCCCCGAAAAATGTTCCGGAATGATATAAATTAATCGAATTAAATCTTCGATTATGAAACATATCCTGAATTAAACCTTATTCCTCTGAGTACGGAGTACCAGTCTGAAATTGTAAGGAAAAGTAAGGAATATTCTCTGATGTAAAGATATTGGTGAATACAAGAAGGGACTAGACTTGAGATCTTATAACAAAGAGGCTATTTTCTTTTTACATTAATTTTAGCAGATTTCTGTGAACTCCACGGTATGGAGCTCGTTAGTTAACGGAACTCTGTGAAGTCAGAATAAACGTCAAGAATAAAGTCATATTTTTTCATTTCAATAATCTATCGCATTCTGCAATTCTTAACTGGTTTAAGAAATTTTACAGGAAAAAGCGTTTACTTCCCCTGAATGACAGTCCCCGATCGTTGTGATGAAATACGAATTCGCGTAATATGTGACCAAAAGAAAATGGCAACTGTCAGTGATGAGGAAACACACCCTTTCCACTTGAAGTACCAAGTAGGCGAGCATGAAATAAATAGTTTAGTGAAGTTCGAAAATTGAAAAACCCTGCAGAAATGTCTGCTGCGTGTTCAACGCAAAGAAATATATGCAAAATTAATAGCCTCTTTAGCGTATCAAGAAAATAGGGCAAAAAGTCCATATTATATTCTACATATGAGTGAGTGGAAACTTGCATGACATGTTGGTATGTTAACAAGATGGAGCTATGCGTCGAGTGCGGCAAGTAGTAGTAGTAAATAAGGGCAGTCAAAGTATTTCTTTTTGTGAAAGAAACTCCGCCTACTTTGACAAGCGCGCCGCAATGTGTGTGCCACGCCATGCCGTCATAAACAAACAAGCTAAATGACATGCAAACTTATTAAAATTATGCCTCAATGCGCATTGAAGTGCAGTGAAGTGGAGTGGAGTGAAGTGAAGTGGCGTAGAGTGAGTGAGATGTGTGTGCAGGCGCCCCATTTTTCGTGCCACAATTGACCGATACACACAGAGATGGATGGACGCATGCACTGACAGGCGCTTTGGTTGAGACAGGCTGCAGAGGGGAGACTGGGAGCGGTTTAATGCATATGTGGTACTATGGAAGTGGTGGTCAGCGGTGGTGCAGCGCTTAAAGCGTTGCAGTATAATACGCGCATTATTAAGGGCCGTCGAAAGAGTAATGAGAAGTTGTGAAGAAAGAAGTAGTTTTTCTTATATAAGCGCAGCAGCCGTTAGCTACCAGCTGAAACTGATGTACGCGCCACAGCCGCTTAGCTCCCAGTGCGGCGACCGCTCAATGCAAAGTGGACAAGTGGCTGTCAACTGGGTTGAAAAAGGTTCAAGCTAAGCTTGTGACTGCCATTTCAATTTCATGCGCTCGCATGTGTGTCTGTGTGCGTGTCTTTTCAATAAAAGGTATTTATTTAATATTTTAATTTATTTTCTTTATTTTTTAATTAAGCCTTTCAAATTAGGTTTTGATTTGGGTCGCAGGCTAAAGCGGCATAAATGCATGCATATTTATGAGGGTTGAGAGAGAGAGCAAAAAGAAAAAATAAAATAAAACACAGAAGATGCAACAGTTAAATACTATAACAACAACAACTCTCTCGTCCGTAAACACGAAAGCCGGTACTCAACCCAGTTGAGACAGTAACTGCCAATCAACAGAGCGTTGTGGCAGAAATTTATTATACAAACTCATAACTCAAATTAATCACTCGTCTGGTAACTAAATACAAGCACCTGTCGGGTATTAGCGGCCAGTTAAAACTTCGCTTCAATGTAATTAAATGCTATGAATGGCAGGAGCTTTTACAGCGCTGCTGCTGCCGGTGTGTTACAGGCTTTAATATATCATTTTGGCGTAGTTAATTGCGGTGTAGCACAGCGGAGGGTTATACGGATATGTGGGTCCAATGAGATAATTAAAGTTTTTGGAGCCAGTGATTATTGATGACAGCAAGGAGGTAGCTTTTAATAGCCGAGCTGGGAGCTTTAAAAGTGAAGTAGGTCGTGTTGCCTGCAGGCTGCAGCACCGTTTCATAAGTTCATATTAAAATGTAGCGTGGTATTACGCACAAATCGGACTCCGAGGCGTATGCTTAAGAAAATAAACTTAAATGATGAAAAGTTCCTATTAAAGAAATGAAAAATGTTGGATACTATATATTCCCTTGCAGAGTAGTCGCTGCCATTGTGATGATAGCTCTTAATGCATCAACTAAGGAGGTCAAGTAGCTCTTGCTAGGACTGAAGTATTCTGGAGTTTCAATTTGAATGTAATTTTCAGTGCCACTTGTTACCATTTGTTTGCGTACTTATTTGACTCCTTCTTAACTTGTCGGACGGACTGAGCGGATGAAGAAATCTTTATACAGGACCGCTCCTTGGCTCGTCGAAACAGACTTTACTCTTTTCTGTATTATTTGAAGTTCCGTTTCATAAGTTCATAATAAAGTACCATCAAGGGTTGGGTGCATTTGGAGACAAAAAAAGAAAGAGGCCGAAATGCGTGAGTCTGAAGAGTTTGATAAGCCGGCAGACAAGGGCAGTGCAGGAAAATTCTATGAAAAGATTCGACGACTAACGGAAGTTTTCAAGACCGGAGCACACTCTTAAAGGACATCCAGTGGTAATCTAGTGGTTGATGCCCAGAGCTTGAGTTTTTGGGAGGGAACACTTCTCCAGCCTGCTAAAAAGCAGTGAAAGTTCAACACTATGAGATAGCGAATCCGATACCCAATCGATGGGGATGGAACAGATGTTTCATTGTCCGATCATGAAGTAGTCCGAATAGCAATTACCCGCTTGAGGAACAACAGAGCCGCAGGGGTGCCGATGGATTGCCGGCGGAGCTATTCAAATTGGTTTGGCAAAACTGACTTTGTTATGACTGAAACTATACCCTAACCATTACCCTCATGTTCTAGATGAATGATTATAATTCAGGGTTCAACTTTATTGGATAATTGTTCACAAAAAGTAAAAGAATGTAATACTAAGAAAAAACGCCAACTCTCATTTAAGAAATGGATTCTTCTGCGACAGGTGAAAATCTTCTTTAGAAGAGAATGAGAGTATTTTGCTACCGAATAATGAGGGCATTCGATAAGTGAATAGTGTTCGAATACTTTCGAGTTATTTCGACGTTTTCTTTTTTTTATTAATTTGGAAAGCTAAAATAGTGGCTTCTCATCAACATTTATTATTTTCTTCCTTAATTAAATATATAGGAAACAGCTTCGGAGGATGGGGTCATATGTAGAAGTTCACGTAAGTGAGGAAGGTTCCTGACTGTCATTCACTTGGGAGTGGCCAGGAACGATTCTTTTGCATGTGGCTCAAGCAGCTCACGACTTCCGGTCTTAGACGAAGTATTCTCTGGGTAGTCAACAGACATCCGTTTGTAGGCGAGCTAAAGCGTGAAGGCGAAACCCGCTTATGCGGTTGTGAGTGGAGTTTTGGACCCACCAAATAAAAACGAATTACCAATCAAAAGGAAGCAAGAGCCACGGAGGAGAGACCCCCTTTTTGATGACGACCACTGCAACCGTATTAAAGACTACGATTTAAAGGCATACATCTGGGATGTCTAGTGACAGACACTAAAGTATGACTTAAACCGAGATGAGTACAGTGCACTTGCAATGGGGCACGACATTAAAGAGAGTACACTTTTCGACGACTATATAGCATCCTGGGACTCTTAATGGTCGTCTTGACTATTTTCCTAACTTCTTTGAACTTTTTCTGAACCTCCTCCTTGATGCAAAATCACTTTGAAGACTGTAGTTTTGAATATGAAAGGAGAGCAAAAGGAGGAAAGGCAAAAGAAAGCGTCTCAAGGTTCCACTTGATAAATTTATGAACTTTATTGGCTAGTAAAATGTCAAAGGGGTGTAGTCAGTATTAGTATGAAGATGATAATTATTTACCACCGATTTCTGTGAGGAAAAGAGCTTAAATTCTAAAATGCTACTTCTTAAGCTAATATCCGGAAGCCTTTATATCTTTCACTTCTAAATTTAATTCTTGTCTACCTTCATTTAACGTTCAGCACCACACACAAGGGAATTTCAAATTGTAATTTTATAAGCAGTCTTTATTCAATCTTCTCAAAAATTAACTCAACCGGTTGCTGCCTGCCTGTCAGACTTTGCGCGCATGCGCTGGTGTGTCATTCGTTATTTAAAGTGTTAACGATGTTTGTGCAACAAACAAAATCCATCAAAGTAATGGAGAAAAGAAAATCTCAAAGCGACCAAACTTAATAACTACAACAATAACGAAGCCACCAAGTAAGTTAAGTAAAAGAAGAAGAAGGAAAATTACAACAACAAAAAATAACTAAGACAGCATCATTAAAAAGTCAAAGCGCTGCACGAAAAATCAAAATCCTACACACATGTATGTATGTGTGTGTGTGTGTCTGAGACACATCCGACAAGGTGACGAAAAAATAATTTCATTAGCGCGCAACTCGCTTGGGCTGTCGATAGTAATAGCTATGGAAATGGTGATGGCGTGCGCGGCATGTTGCCACAGCGTACTTGTACTTTTTTTTGCACTGACGTCTAAGCGGCTTTGTGGCAACTAAAAAATGTAGCAACTTGCGCTGTGTTGCACCAGCTTCAGTAATCACAACAACAACAACAAGCTTGTTGCACAAACGAAAGGCATAAAGGAAGACTGCAGCGTGTGCTGCAAGTATTGGCTGCCGTTCGTTCGGTTGCCGGTGGCATGCAACGTCATCAGCAATCATATGCAAAATATGCTCAAAGCAGTCAAATTGTGGTGGCAATGTGGGTGTTGCACATACATACTAAGCCGGCTGCCTGATAGTTAGAATATAAAATTCATAGAATTATTACCAAACAAGCTGCAAACTGCATTCCCTTGTCGGATCTACTTGCCTCACTGGCTGCATGTTTGTTGGCTGGTTGTGGGTTGCTGCTTGCTTTTTGCAATTACGCGAGATGACATAAGAGTTGCGGCAACAACAAGTGGCAGATTAAGCTGCAAGCAGCATACATATGTTAAACGTGCTGTTCGTTGTTGTTGTTGTATTATTGATGTTGTTGCGGCTTTGCAAGCATGTTTGTATGTACGTATGCATGTGTTTGGCTAAAAAACGTGACAAAGGTGCTTTTGCTTATTGTTGCCGGATTGTGAAAAATGTGTTTTTGCTTTTCCTCAGCGAACACGTTTATTTTCAAAATCTTTTTAACGACCTTACAATAATCGGCATATCGTTAATACAGTGCTGGTGTAATAATTGAATGCAAGTATTCGCTGTCGTCATCTGTTGTTGTGCTAAGAATGATATATTTCGCTTGTATGAAATGATGAAAGAGATGAAAGAATAGTTTTGAAATCTTTGTTTGCATTACTCATATTTTTGCATTTCTAGTTTTTTGTCTTGTTGCAGCATTTTTATAAAATTTCTAGAATATCCCTAAATTCAATAGAAAGCTAAGTTAAGCGTTTCAATGCCACTATGCAGGTTTTGTAAAAAAGATTTGCCAATAAATCCAGTAACATTTTTCAAGATTCGCTATAGAATTTAAATTCATCACTTTGCAGACCTTACCTTATTTTTTCAAGGTCAACTCTTCGAACTCTTATAGTAATATTTAGTACTTGGGACATTTATTATTTAAATCTAATCCCTATAATCCCAAAATTCCAATATTTCATTTCATAACGGGTGATTTTTTTGAGGTTAGGATTTTCATGCATTAGTATTTGACAGATCACGTGGGATTTCAGACATGGTGTCAAAGAGAAAGATGCTCAGTATGCTTTGACATTTCATCATGAATAGACTTACTAACGAGCAACGCTTGCAAATCATTGAATTTTATTACCAAAATCAGTGTTCGGTTCGAAATTTTTTTATCGACAAATTTTGTTCAGCGATGAGGCTCATTTCTGGTTGAATGGCTACGTAAATAAGCAAAATTGCCGCATTTGGGGTGAAGAGCAACCAGAAGCCGTTCAAGAACTGCCCATGCATCCCGAAAAATGCACTGTTTGGTGTGGTTTGTACGCTGGTGGAATCATTGGACCGTATTTTTTCAAAGATGCTGTTGGACGCAACGTTACGGTGAATGGCGATCGCTATCGTTCGATGCTAACAAACTTTTTGTTGCCAAAAATGGAAGAACTGAACTTGGTTGACATGTGGTTTCAACAAGATGGCGCTACATGCCACACAGCTCGCGATTCTATGGCCATTTTGAGGGAAAACTTCGGAGAACAATTAATCTCAAGAAATGGACCCGGAAGTTGGCCACCAAGATCATGCGATTTAACGCCTTTAGACTATTTTTTGTGGGGCTACGTCAAGTCTAAAGTCTACAGAAATAAGCCAGCAACTATTCCAGCTTTGGAAGACAACATTTCCGAGGAAACTCGGGCTATTCCGGCCGAAATGCTCGAAAAAGTTGCCCAAAATTGGACTTTCCGAATGGACCACCTAAGACGCAGCCGCGGTCAACATTTAAATGAAATTATCTTCAAAAAGTAAATGTCATGAACCAATCTAACGTTTCAAATAAAGAACCGATGAGATTTTGCAAATTTTATGCGTTTTTTTTTAAAAAAAAGTTATCAAGCTCTTAAAAAATCACCCTTTAGAAGAGATCTAAGATGATATTCACCACTAGATTAGGTAAGGCTAGGTTAGGTTCTATGGATGATCCTCAGTAAGATGGGTGTGATCTCATTTGACTATATAAGACAGTTCGAGAGCAACAACAAATAGTGGATGGTCTCGACAAAGCGCCCAGAATCTATCACAAATCTCATAAGTCATTTTTTATCTACATATTCCCGATAATTCGTGTGAATGTCCAAATACATCAGATGCAAAATATTTCAATCGTAGTGACACTCCATAAGGAAATGGACAAATGAATCTACCACCTATTCTTCCATAAAACTTCCACTGCTGGCCTCCGATATGATTTGTAGAACCCCTACATCTAGGAAAAGGCTATCTTTGGTGACAGCGAAGAGCCCTCCTAAGTATTAGGTTGCCAAATCAGTTTTTTTTGCTATTTATTCAATGCTTTATAAAAAGTATTACAGTGATCGGATTTAGTTCAAATATGCGCCGTTTCGTTCGATAATCTGTTTCCATCTAGACGGTAACTTCATAATACCCCCCTCGTAGAAGCCCCCCTCCTTATTTGCGAAGAACTCGGACAGCCACTTTTCACAAGCCTCTTTTGAGTTCAACTTTACACCACCAAGGGCTTTCGCTATGGACAGAAACAGATGGTAATCACTTGGCGCTATGTCCGGGCTATATTATGGTCGATATACGAAGTGTGTGGTCTGGCGTTGTCCTGGTGGAACACTACACCCTTCCTGTTGGCCAATTCTGGACGCTTCTGGTCGGTCGCCTGCTTCAAGCGGTCCAGTTGTTCGCAGTAGATGGTAGAATTAAGCGTCTGGCCATATGGGAGCAGCTCATAGTGGATGATTACCTTCCAACTGATTACTGCCCACTGTTTGGGACGATTCACCGGCCTTCTTCTTAAACAGCTTCGACTGTCTTTATAACAAATATACGATAATATTAAGCTTACGACAGGCCAATGAGGTATAACTCGTGAAACAACGAGCTAAATGCTCTGCAGAAGACTTAAGCTTTAAGAGAGTATATGAAGACCTAACAGATTTACAGTTGGTCAAGTTACTCATGTGGTCTAAACTATATTCTCGTAAAATTTTTGAAAATCATATTTTCAATACTGAGGGTCTTTCTAATAAATAAATTAATATGCGGTATGACAACACCGACAATGTTAATCAATGTTATTTTAAGCACTGTAACAATAATTATTGTATCGTAAACAGCGACCCCCTAATAACGAGTTTCAAGCGAATCCCATGGAGATTCAAAATAGCGTCCGCTATAATTGGATCCACTATTTTGAATTTAAAAAAACCGACATCGGATACGTTCCCGAAAACCCACTAGTAATAAGTTTCCAGCGATTCCGATGCAATTTTGAAAACACTGTCCATCTTGGTTTTCCAGGGCCTTGTTAAAACCCTGATCTAATGGGGTTTAACGGACCTTGGATTCAGATTCTGCTATCCCAAAAACATAAGGCACACATAGTAAGACCCACAGGTCATGACAATTTTTTTTTGTGTGTCTGTGTGGCTCTATCATTTTAGGGCTGTTACCTTATAAATGCTAAATATTTTGTGACATCTTGTGAAAAGGAATAGTTATGCTGTCTATATATGAGTACTTGACTCATATTCCATAATCAACACTTCTACTGGACATTTAGTAACATTGTTAAGTACCGCTTCTTACTTCTTAGCTATTCAGTATATATTTATTTGTATTGCCTTAAAAGTTACATCATCAGAATATATGAGGTATTTAAATTACAGCCATAAGTTGCACGATACAAAGATATGAAACGGCATGCAGCGAAGAACAGTAGCGCAGGCGTCGGTGACCAAACTAAGAACAATCTCTGTATAAGCTATCATCAAAAAAAAATATATAAAAACGCAACAACACCTCTTGCACCCATCGGCAGCACTGCCAGTCAGCGTTACTGTGAGCCTGTGAAATTAACGCGAACTTAAAGATACTTTACTTGTCAACAGCTCCGTTTATTTTCACATTGCTCACTCAGGCGCTTTGCAGCGTTTAATATACTATATAAAACTGATACGCAAATGTGCATGCGCAACAGCGACAAGGATGGATGCACTCCAAACAACAACAACAATAAATGGTTGACTTGGCTTTTAAGGATATTATTGCGCCACTGTCGCGACCGCCTCATAATTGAGTGGTCAAACGCATGCGTATACAACAGGCAACCCCACAAGCCAGCAAACTCTCCAACGCTTGAGTCCCACATATTCGCTTGTACGAGTAGATATTTGGCGTTGTATGCGCACATTTACTGTTTGACGTTGGAATTAACTCGTATTCTTTTGTTTTATTCTTCTTGTTGTTTTTGTTATATTCATATTTTCATATTTTCATGTTCCTTATAAGTTCGCTCGCATGCAACATGTCGGACTTAACACGCGAAATATATTCAAAGTGGTTTGGTGATACGTCGCAATGGACATTTGAGGGAGATACAGTGTGTTGAAGTTGGGGAGAACGGTAGTAAAATTAGAATGGATCGGAAATCTAAATGATAATTTAAAGCTAGTAGGATACTTCGATCTGATCACAAGTACTAAGTGGGCAATGGACCAAGAACGAAACTCTACAAGTCCCTCTTCATTCCGGTCCTGCTTTATGATGCTGAATCACCGATCTCAACAACCGATTTGACCGCACTAGGAGTTTTCGAGAGAAAGGTTTGGCAACGGAGATTACCGCAGACGATGGAACGATGAGCTGTATGAGTTATTCGACGACAGTGGTGGAAGCACTCCAGCTTTGAAAGTGCTTAAGAATAGGTCTCATCTATATCAGTAGTCGGAGATCGTGACTAGGTTTTAAAAAAATAACCTTTTCTTAGTAGTTTCGAGCCTATTTTATTATTTCGGAATCAATTTGTAGTTCATATAACAATAGATAGAGAATTCAAAAGGTGAACCATTGTCGACGAACTGATTAGGAAGAATTGCATATTGAATAAATAATTCCTAGTTTTTACTTGAAAGCTTTCTTTCTTACTGCGGTCACGAATATTCATTCAAATTGATCCCTTGGGTATACTCAAGGTCATCGCTTGGAGATCTGCTTGACATCCTAAAACCTTTTGAGTCGGTTGGAGTTCCGCAAGTGTATAGAATATTTACTGTATGTATGGAATCGTCAGTAATCTATCGTTAAAATTTGAGTTAGATTAGTTATTCTTCTTCGAAAAACTTAGTTCAGCCCTGTTCGTTCCCTGGATTGTTGGACGAAGTAAATTATTGGAGAAGGAAAGGCCAAGCTATCTGTATGAAAGCCTTTGTTAATAGCCCGACATGAAGGTCTTGGCAAATTGGTAATACATATTCCGATTAGAAGATCAAGACATTTCTTTACAACGAATTCAAAGGTTCCTTCATCAGTCCGTCTGTGACGCGAAGAATAAATGAACACAATTCTAGAGTAACTTTTTTCCTAAAGACTTATTGCAAACTCTGAACTTCGAGGTAAATCATATTTTATAAGCTGGTTGAGAATTCCGAAGCAATTATAGGTTGGCAAAGAAAAAAACACGAATTTTGGCATATTAGTTTGAGATTTCAGAATGTTATCAAATATATATAACAAAAGCTCATAAAAAGCTCTAAGAAAGCACGACAAAGTTTTAAGAAACCTGATTTATGTATAAATTACAGAATAATTTTTAATGCAATTTTAATCACAAACGAAACACTGTTCCACTTGTGCAGATTATAAATACAACATTTCTTCACCCTGACTGCTTGAATATTAAAATGTTTACAACAAAAATTATGAGAAAATGCAAAAATAAGAGCAACAGACACATTTTACCAGCGAAGGAAAGAAGGAATGAATGCGAACAATTTATCTGCATTACGTGCAACACGATTGTGGCACGCAAGCTACAGCCGCTGCTGACCAATGCCAACATACAGACATTAGTACGGACAGACATAGCAACGTAACAACAACAGCAAAAACAAGCGATATCATTGCAACGCCAATAGCAACGCCAAAAGGATCACATTTCGCGACGAAGCGCAAGCGGAAGAGGGGGTACAAGCAGCTGTAAAAGTTGCTGACAACGTTATGTGACTGTTGAACGCTGGTGGTGGTGGTGGGGAGACAAAAGCAAAAAAAAAAAGAAATCCAAAGGCAAATATGCAAACACTCTTTGCAGGAAGACACAAGCTCAAGCCGAGCGCCGTTGCGCAGTGAAGCTGCAGACGTGCAAAGGAGAGCGGGCGCGCGGTGTTATTGCCGCAGTGTCGCCGTCGATTAAGTGGTCACTATCGAACTGCGCGTGTTCATCGTCGCGGCGCTGCATTTGCGGCATTTCGTCACGCCATGCCAACCGCATGCAACGCCAGCCATGCAACTTGCAGCGAGGCGACCAGCGACCGGCCAGCCGGCCGGCAGCAACAAAATTAGGGACGCGACGCATTTGCCCACATTTCTCGCGCAAACGAATTGCAAATAGTCCATTGCTTGCTAGTTGGGCAGTTTGACATTTTCGCCTGAGGTTAGACATGCTGCAACTCACATACAGAGACGCAGCGCAAGGCAATAAAACACGACACAACGCTAAAACTGACAAAATTGAAGATGGAAATAAATTCACAAATGCGCGAAATGTCAAATTGGCAATGAAGTTTGGCTGAAAGACAGAGCGCGCTGGTTTTGATGCGCTCAAGAATATTCTCATTTATTGCTGGCGCTGTTGTTGTTGTTGTTGTTGGCAGTGTATAAATACCTGCACGAAAGTGACAAAAGATTTGTGTGCGAGATTTAGCCTAAAGTTGAATAATGGCATTGATTTGATTATGGGTTGTTGGTTTCGGAAAAGCGTGACATCGATACCTTTCAGTAATGATCAAGTTGAAGGAAAGCTATTTGGAGGAGTTTTCATAGTTAGAGTATTTCTGAAGAAAGTTGTTTTCTTTGCCTCTTCATATGAAGTATTGAAGATATTAAAATCCATGACGAAATTTCCAATAATATGTTGAACAAGTGTTTTCGATTTGGTTTTCCATTAGAGTCTCCATTGCTTTTTGGGAGTCTCTAGCAAAGCTTCCATAAAAGACATTTGAAATGCATAGAATTTAGTCCAATATTTCGTTGTTTAAAGTGAGACGTGAGATAATATTATCGAATCTTCAGAAATCACTTATTTGAAACAAGCTCTTTCCCGTCTAACCTCAAAACCGTAGTGAGTTTGTTTCATAAAAAGGGCCAGCATGGGTCTTAATCTATGCTTTTCTGTTCAGGAACGGTTCATGTTATAGTTAAGTCTGCATTAGTTCCTTCCTTAGACGTCAAAAACCAGGAATTGCTTTTGGACACCTAGTATACTAACCTCAAATACGAAGTCATAGGGTTCTTGAGATATATTTTTCGAGTAAGAACAGTTTATGTTAATGTTACGCTTATTTTAGATCGTCAAGAAATCTTATTTATCCTCAAGACCTTATTCATTTATACACCAGGAATATTTTTTGGAAGATTTTAATGTAATACCTAACTTTTGTTCTCATAGATGGGAAGGTATTCTTGTTTTTAGATTTAGGACAACCCTAACTAGTCTGATAGTTTTCCAATCAAGTTAGGATTCTTCAAATTGCTCGGCATTTCATCTAAATTTGGATATAGAGAGATAGAAAGAGCAGAAATTTATATTAATGATCATCTATTTCAATCTACAATGTCTCAAGCCTTCTTCGAGTCTCTACTAATGCGGTACTTACTTTTGACTACTTTATAAATATATTCTCACCGAAATTCCCTCACATGCATTCCCACTTTCGTATGAAATCACTTAATTTCCTCGAAACTTCAAATCCATACCTTCATTCATAACTGTCTTATTTGAAATTTTTTATGTTTCACCAAAAGAGAAGTACTAATTCTATTGTTAACTTAGGCGATTTGTTATGCTTTCCACACCTTCAATACAAAGCAGTTCACCGCGCGCTTCACTCTGCTTTCAATCGCCTTTAATTTTAATATATTCAAAGCGGCTTAGTTGCGCCTCGTACTTTAGTGCAGTGCCATAAACCAACACATGGAGCATATTGTATATATATGTACACGATTCATAAACCTCAACCAGCACTCATAGCAATCTTCATACAAAAGGTGGCGGTCTGCTAAGCTGCCACAATTGATTGTGTGGCGAAATTGTAATGAATACAAAGTTTGAAAAATGTTAAGCGCTCCAAACAATTTTTGGGGAAGCATATTTCCGCTTTGGAGCGGTGGCATTTAATGGTCGGTAGGAAATTGGGTGCGTAGAAAGGGAACATCGTTTTAATAGGTTATTGAAGGAACTCAGTCAGAAGAAAAAAATCAATTTTATTAGCGTTTACCTTAATGTTACATAGTTGAATTGGGTTCTTTGAAGTATAAAATATACATTGACTTAAAAACCCGGTTGCATTCAGTTGATATGAACTTCAAACAAATTTGGTGAGAAATAACGATAATAAAATGCAAAGTTAAACTTCAGAGGTAGGGTCTATGAAATTTGGTCTTCTCAATATAGAACTCAAATCGGCTTCAACTTTTAATGTCAGGAGCAAATTCTTGGAAATTTTTCTACTAAAGAGACAAGTGCAGATAAATCTTTTATACAATTCAATAATAAAATCGGAGTTCGACCATTTAAGATCCCGAATATTAGTTTATATTTTGAAAGAAAAAAAGAGTTCCAGAGAACTCTGAGATACTGCCCTTATCAAAGCTTTATCTTTGAATCAGAGATGTTTGCTTTAGAGTTCTCTTTGTTGTTTTTAAGTTCTGAAAATTCACTAGGAGATAAATAAATACGTCTGTTAAAGCTTTTCCATACGTTCGCGGTACTTCCCGTCGTCGTATTTGATTTGGAATTGCTGAAAGGCTATCTTGAATACTATGCGATAATATCTAAGTCTTTAGAGTACTTACAAATGACTTCCGCTCACTAGAGAAACTGACTCTGACCTTTAGATAACTCTACAAATAAAGACTGTGGAGTTTACAACCTTTGGTCGTATAAAAATCTGGGTCCATTTCTGTAATCTGGGCGAGACTGATGTAGAGGTCTAATGGACTAAAATAATTATTTTTAGTAGATGATTTAGTCTTTAAGCATATATAAGGTTGCATTTTTGTGTTTTGAATTTCGCGGCTATGTATAAAGCGCTACAGAGCTAGTCTGGCAATACTATACATCTTTTAAAGGGCTTGGTTAACCTACAAAACGACGCTATGCATGATTGGTTTGGATATTGCGTCCACAGTTATAGACGTGTAAACATGGAGTTCACTAAAGCCTTCGTTAAAGGCAATTCCGCTATGGTGTTTTGGGGGATGGTACTCTATCACTTCGAGCTGCGGATGAATGGTTTCGACGATTCAGAGCGCGTGGATAAGCCAGCCGGCGGAAGGCCTGTGACGACGAATACCGATCAAATCATGGAAAACATCGAGTTAGGACGGATATTCGCTTCTCGTGACATTACCCAGGAGATGGGAGCATTTTAAAACATCTGCAGAAGGCTGGATACATAAGAACAGCTTGATGTTTAGGTGCCGCATGTTTTGACGCAAAAAACCCTTCTGGACCGAATCAATGCCTGCGATATGCAGCTGAAACGGAACGAACTCTACCCATTTTTGAAGCGGATGGTGACTGGTGACGAAAAATGGTTCACATATGACAATATCAAGTAAAAACGGTCGTGGTCGAAGGCCGGTGAATCGTCTCAAACAGTGGCCAAGCCGGTATTGACGGCTAGGAATGTTTTGCTGTGTGTTTGGTGGGATTGGATTGGAAGGGAATCATCCACTATGAGCTGCTGCCATATGGCCAGACGCTTAATTCTACCATCTACTGCGAACAACTGGACCGCTTGAAGCAGGCGATCGATCAGAAGCGTCCAGAATTGGCCAACAGGAAGCCTGTAGTGTTCCACCAGGACAAGTCCAGATCACACACTTCGTTGATGACTCGTTAGAAGCTACGGGAGCTTGGATGGGAGGTTTTATTGCATCTACTATATAGCCCGGACATAGCGCCAAGTGATTACCACCTGTTCCTGTCCATGGTGAACGACCCTTGATGGTTTAAAGTTGAACTCAAAAGAGGCTTGTGAAAAGTGGCTGTCCAAGTTCTTCGCAAATAAGGAGGGGACTTCTACGAGGGTGTGGTATTATGAATTTGCCGTCTAGATGGAACAGATTATCGAACGAAACGGCGCATATTTGAACTAAATCCGATCACTGTAACACTTTTTCTAAACCATTGAATAAAGAGCAAAAATGCGGAAGGGAGATATTTGCCAACCTGATATACATATATGTGTTATACATTTTTATGGTGAAACCTATTCAGAGAGGTTGTATAGTAAATAGAATACTGGGCTTTGGATTATGATCTTGGAATAAGATAAAGGAATTCCTGAAGGTTACTTAACACTGTATAAACGAAGAATGTTCTAGAAAGACCTAGAAGTTCTAAAACACAATCAAAGCGAAGAAAATGAAACTTGATAATTGCTGAAAATTTATTCCGATTGGGTTATGATACAGAAATGTATAAGATCAATGAAATACCGAAAAAATCAATTCCAAATACCAGCCGGGCAAATGGTTGTAGTAAGTACAGAGGGCATTACAAAAGCCCATAATACACCACATATGCATATGCCTCGGCGGAAAGTAGTAGAAAAAATGCTTTGTGATTATTGAAATCGTATGAAGACGTTACGCTTGATTAGGAAATGCAATGAGCTCATTTAATCACTACTTTTACGTAAGGGGATTTTTATGTGCATGTTAATATGTAATTATAATTTCCACACCTTTCTTTGGGTTGCTTGTTTAAGGGGGTGATTAATGAGTGGCTAGTTTTGGACAGTTAAAGACCTGAATTTATTATTTATTACTAAAATAGGTGGAAATAAATGGTTGCTATAATTCAATGAGGACTTTATTACATGAAATGGAGAAATATAAAAATCTTAATATTATTAGAGCTTAGTGGAGAGTTTTGCATCACCTGTCTTTTAAATAGCAACAACTAAAATTAAATTGTACAATCATTACTTTGGTGGCAAGTGTCACAATAAATGTGAAATAGGCAACACTTTGTACTTATCTACAGAGGTAGTCAAAATTATTTACACATCGGACGTTTTTTTACATGTTTCACAGAAAAAGCTTTCGCTTGTTGTTGTTGTTGTCGCAGGGTAACAAAATGCTATGTTGTTGTAAACCTTGATCTATTCCCGAGCGAATGAAGTCGGTTTGGCAAGAATAGCTAGAAATATGGCGGAGAAATAAGCAAATGAACTGAAGACTCGCAGTAGTCAAAAGTATTTACACATATTTTTTTTGCGTCAAAAGTATTTACACACGGCGATTTAGCCTTTATCCTTGGATTTGGTTTGAGCCAAAGTAGTAATTTGATTCTATTGCATTCTTAACAACCTAACTTAGCCTTAAAATATAAAAATTGGTAAATAAAATATCGAAAACAAAGGAATTATCCATTATAACTAGATTTGAGACTGTTACTAAGTTTAAGACTCGGGTTTCGGCTTCGGAGTTAGTTAAAATTTATAGAATTTGATGGAATACTGTTTATAATGTTATTAAGAAAAAGGAGACGAAATATTGCAAGGATAATTTAAAGATAACTGGGCGGAAACCTGTGATAACTCAAGGATAGTGCAGAAGATTAGTAGGAACTGTCATACAAAATCCCACAATTAGTCCTCTTAATATTGCAGCATCATCGAATCAGCATATTGCATGAACAGTCAATGATACTACACTGTTAAGGACATTTAAAAATAGTAACATAAATACCTACGTTGTGTATAAAGTTGACCACTTCCGAAACCAAAAAAGCTTTATTTTCGAAACCGAAAAAGCGATATGCCTCTCAAATGCCTTAAAATGCATCCTAAAGCCTGTCGTGGACAGATAAGGTTGATTTTTTGTTCCAGGGCTTATTTAGTAAACGCTTTATGCATTTACCACGTGAAAAGAAGAATGATGCAGCTTAGACGCTAAATAGACTCGGGAGTGATGATTTTTGATTTTTTTTTATTCTTTGGGGACATTTTCCTTACTTCTGTTTTGGAGATTTGGTACTAATTTAGTGACCCTAAATCATCCGGATATATCAGAATTCACATGACCATGTCATTGTAGTGGTCCGCCGGCCTTTTCCAACTATTGACTACATTTTACAACAGGATAATGCTCCATTTCATGAAGGATCTTTACCTTCAAAAGTTTTAAATGAAGCAAATCAAGTTGACCTCCGCACAGCACTGACCAAAACTTTGGTCAAAATGTTTGGTCTTTCGTTAAATATCAGAGGACAATTGATATAATAACAGAAAACGCCGAAATTAGCGACATTTGGTCTAAATTAACTGTTAACTTAGCGCACAATTGTGTTGAATCAATTCGGACCATAAAGCAGGCTGGTATTGATGCCAATGGTAATGTAACCAATTATGAATTTATCGCCTTAGAATAGTAACTTAGACTAAACATTAAAATTAAAAGAATTATCATTAAAAACTAACAGGATAATCCATTTCAAGTTGTGTGTAAATACTTTTGACGCAAAAAAAATGTGTGTAAATACTTTTGACTACTCCGAGCCTTCAGTTCATTTGCTTATTTCTCCGCCATATTTCTAGCTATCTTAGCCAAACCGACTTCATTCTCTCTGCAATAGATCAAGGTTTACAACAACATAACATTTTGTTACCCTGCGACAACAACAACAACAAGCGAAAGCTTTTTCTGTGAAACATGTAAAAAAACGTCCGATGTGTATGTATACAGAGGTAGTCAAAATTATTTACACATCGGACGTTTTTTTACATGTTTCACAGAAAAAGCTTTCGCTTGTTGTTGTTGTTGTCGCAGGGTAACAAAATGCTATGTTGTTGTAAACCTTGATCTATTCCCGAGAGAATGAAGTCGGTTTGGATAATAACTAGAAATATGGCGGAGAAATAAGCAAATGAACGGAAGACTCGGAGTAGTCAAAAGTAATTACACACAACATGAAATGGATTATCCTGTTAGTTTTTGATGATAATTTTTTTTAATTTTAATGTTTAGTCTAAGTTACTATTCTAAGGCGATAAATTCATAATTGCTTACATTACCATTGGCATCAATACCAGCCTGCTTTATGGTCCGAATTGATTCAACACAATTGTGCGCTAAGTTAACGGTTAATTTAGACCAAATGTCGCTAATTTCGGCGTTTTCGGTTATTATATCAATTGTCCTCTGATATTTAACGAAATTCCAAACATTTTGACTAAAGTTTTGGTCAGGGCTGTGCGGAGGTCAACTTGATTTGCTTCATTTAAAACTTTTGTAGGTAAAGATCCTTCATAAAATGAACATTGTCCTGTTTTTAAATGTAGTCAATGGTTGGAATAGGCTGACGGACCACTAAAATGGCATGGTCATGTGAATTCTGATATTTCCGGATGATTTAGGGTCCCTAAATTAGTACCTAATCTTCAAAACAGAAGTAAGGAAAATTTCCAAAAAAAATCATAATGTCTCTCCCGACTCTATTTAGCGTCTAAACTGCATTATTCTTATTTTCACGTGGTAAATGCATAAAGCGTTTACTAAAGAAGCCCTGGAACTAAAATTTTGCCTTATCTGCCCACGACAGGCTTTAGGATGCAATCAATGGCAAATGAGAGGCATATCGCTTTTTTGGTTTCGGAAATAAAGCTTTTTTGGTTTCGGAAGTGGTCAACATTATGCACAACGTATGTATTTATGTTAATATTTTTAAATGTCCTTAGCAGTGTAGCATCATTGGCTGTTCATGCAATATGCTCATTCGATGATGCTGCAATATTAAGAGGACTAATTGTGGGATTTGGTATGACAGTTCCTACTAATCTTATATATTATCTTTGAGTTATCACAGGTTTCTGACCAGTTCTCTTTAATTTGTCCTTGCAATACTTCGTTTCCTTCTTTTTAATAACATTATAAACAATATTCCATCAAATTCTATAAATTTTAACTAACTCCGAAGCCTAAACCCGAGTCTTAAACTTAGTAACAGACTCCAATCTAGTTATAATCGATAAGTCCTTTGTTTTCGATATTTTATTTAACAATTTTTATATTTTAAGTCTTTGTTAGTTAGTTATGAATGCAATAGAAGCCAATCACTACTTTTGCTCAAACCAAATCCAAGGATAAAGGCTAAATCGCCGTGTGTAAATACTTTTGACGCAAAAAAAATGTGTGTAAATACTTTTGACTACTCCGAGTCTTCAGTTCATTTGCTTATTTCTCCGCCATATTTCTAGCTATTCTAGCCAAACCGACTTCATTCGCTCGGGAATAGATCAAGGTTTACAACAACATTGCATTTTGTTACCCTGCGACAACAACAACAACAAGCGAAAGCTTTTTCTGTGAAACATGTAAAAAAACGTCCGATGTGTAAATAATTTTGACTACCTCTGTATATAAATACACCCGGATATTGAGGTGGCAACACTTTAAATTTTTATAAGTCATCAAAATAAACGTTTGTTGTCGACAACAATGCGAGGCGAGAGAAATAGCTAGGCAGCATGGCAAAGTGGCAAAGTACCGCAGCATGCAACATGTTGCATTGTGTTAGCTGCTACAAAGGTAAGCATGTAAAAAATCGAAATTATTTGTGGCAACCAACTAAGGATTGAGTACACCTGCAATAGAGTATGGAAAAAATTATCACCACAAAATCATAACCACCTACACGAAATTGCAACAAAATGGCTACAACGAAAAAAACAACAAATACCAATAAGCGAAAGGCTGTAAGAGGAAGCTGCTGCGTTGTTGCCACACATAAACGTGCGAACATTAGCTGCAATTGCCACAAGATGCAACGAAGCGCAAAAAATCTTTGTATGTGCTGCTTGCCACAAGTGCCACAAGGCGCGAAGTGAGAAAAATTTTCACTATTTTTTTCTGCATTCGGTGCAGCATAGCGCACACACGTTGGCAAGTAAGTTTTAAAGTAGCCAACACAACAACAATAATGTTGTATAACAATGCAAGCTGCTGGCGTTGATTTGGCTGCTTTGTTGCAACCAGGCGCTTTCAACACTACGGCCAACGCCAAGCATCAGCCAAACGCATCATTAACGCCCCAAACTGTCAATTACGACATGCAATCGCAGTGGCAGCAACAATAAAAAAAAATAAGAACAACAACAACAAAAGTAAGTATAATAGCAATAACAATAACAAGTAAGGAAAGGCTAAGTTCGGGTGCAACCGATCATTTTACACTCTCGCAATGTATTGATATATTTTTATTAAGATAATACACAATTTGACCCAATTTGAAAATCCTATAATTAGGTATATGAGACGTAGGGGAAGTTACACTATTAGAAGAAAAATATTTCCTCTAAATTAAATTAAGATACCTGAGAGATTTACCGAAATTCTCGATGAAAAATTACCATGGGACACTGAATTCTTCATATTCGGTATTCGGGGCTTTGAAAAGTTATAGTCCGATTTCGACAATTTTTTCACAAGTGATGCCACAGATCATATACAGAATTTGTGTAAAGTTTTATTTCGATATCTTCATTGGTTCCTTAAGTATATATTATAAAGTGAAGGAATAAGATGGAGTTCAAAATTGAGTTACATGGGAAGTTATCGTGGTTGTGAACCGATTTCATCCATTTTCCACACGTGTCATCAGGGTGCCAAGAAAATAATATATACCGAATTTCATTCGAATCGGTCGAGTAGTTCCTGAGATATGGTTTTTGACCCATAAGTGGGCGATGCCACGCCCATTTTCCATTTTGTAAAAAAATATGAGAGCAGCTCCCTTCTGCTATTTCTTCTGCAAAATTTAGTGTCTCTGACGTTTTTCGTTAGTGAGATAACCCACTTTAAATAATTTTCAACCTAACCTTTGTATGGGAGGTGGGCGTGGTTATTCTCCGACTTCAACTATTTTCATGGTGTGTGGTGGGGTACGTAAGAGAACCGGCTGCAAAAAGTTTGGTTTATATAGCTTTATTGGTTTGCGAGTTATATGCAAATAACCGATTTGAAGGGCGGGGCCCACGGCCACTTCCCCAACAAAAATTACATCCAATTATGACCCCTCCTAGTGTGATCCTTTATTCCAAATTTTACTTGTATAACTTCATTTATGGCTTAGTTATGACCCTTTATGTGTTTTTGGTTTTCGTCATTTTGTGGGCGTGGCAATGGTCCGATTCCGCCCATTTTCGAACTTAACCTTCTTATGGTGCCAAGGAATATGTGTGCCAAGTTTCGTCAAGATATCTTAATTTTTACTCAAATCAGACTCAGACGGACAGACGGACAGACATCCGGATTTCAAATCTACTCGTCACCCTGATCACTTTGGTATATATAACCCTATATCTAACTCGTTTAGTTTTGGGTGTTACAAACAACCGTTATGTGAACAAAACTATAATACTCTCGTAGCAACTTTGTTGCGAGAGTATAAAAACATGCAAGTTGTAAGAAAGCGCAGAAACTGACTGAAAAAAAATGTGCGAAAATCATCAGCGTGTAAAAGCCAATTCACATGCAACGCAAAAGCCAAAGGATTACACGCTTAAAACCATCGCACGTGCAACACACACACACACGGAGAGAGGGAGCTCAGCGCACGCATGCAGCCATTTGGCCGCAGCGCAACCGCAAACCGTAGCCTCAGCAACTGGGCGTGCTGGCCGTCGCCGCCGCCGCGTGGGTGTGTTGCAGCAACAGCACATAACTGCTTACGTGCAGCAAGCTGCCGATATTAACTGGCCACATGAAGTGGCAAGTTGTGCAATAAATGAAGTGGCTGGCTGGTGCAGCACAAACATGGCGTAGAGAAAAAACAAGCATTACAACAATAACAAAATTACACACAGGAAGCGCATTGTGTTGCGTATTGAAAAGCAGATTTCAGCAATTTTCTTGAAATTACTTTTTTTATGACCAATTGTGCGCTGCAACACCAGCTCGACTACAAAGCATTTTCTAAAAAGCCTTAAAAAAATAAATTTTCTTCTTCAAAGCAACCCACAAGTCTATTGCCGTATTATTTTCGCGCTTATTTTCGAATTGCTAGCGATAAATTCGAATTACCAGCGCGCACATGCTGTAGAATCACTGTAGATTTGCAATCACTTGTCTTTTAAAAGTGTTGTTGTGGGCTACCAGCCATAAATGTCATATGCTGAGTTTATGCCACATGTGATTGCACTTTACTTCACTTTGACCACAAAATTTGCCGTTAGTTTGTTGTTTGTGTGTAGTGCGCTACGGTATTTTCGAACATGACTGTCATTCGAAATTATGGGCAATATTTGCCGAGAAATGTAGTAAGAACAGTTACGTTTGATTCGTACTGCATTGGTCGTTAAGGGCTTAAACGCATTTGTTGCATCAATATTATGGTGCGAATGCCGATAAAAATTTGTTGGAAAGGATTCACATGTGGCTAGAAGAAATTGGGTTAAGTCGAGATAACAATTTTTGTGGATTTTGATTTTTTAATTTTGGTAATCTTGTTATTTATCTAGTGAACAGTGTTTAATCCTGGTTTGATTTGTTCAAGTAGATAACCTAGTCTCTTTAGCTATAAATATATATGGTCTTGGGCTTATCTAAGAGAAATGACGGTTGATTCGTGCTTGAAGTTTAATGTTAAATTTTTTTCTAGTATTTTTCAAGGAAGTTATTATTATTTTTTCTGCTTGAATGCGTCAAATTTTTAAAGGTTGCCCAAAATCCCCCGCTGAACCCTTTCAAGGATGCCGACTGGTAATTGATAACAGAGTCTGGGCAGTGGTTCAAAGGGGACATGCAAATGTGGGAGGATTCCAGGTTCGGTTGTACCTTCTAAGGCATCCATTATACCAAACTACCTACCCTAAATTTTTTGAATTCACTGAAAATCATCGAGGAACTTCACACTGCCAATCAAGATTTCTACTTTCAAAGGGAAATATAATATTTATTTGCCCTTGTTCAAAGTCTTCACTTATGAAAAAATAAAAATTATATGCTCAAACGCTCCGCCTCTAAGCTAAACGCGATAATGTTGCAGATTACAGATTCATTACACTGCGATCTAAGGTCTATTGTACTCTCTCCAAGTATCACAGTATACCATCTAACCCCGTCAACTTAAGAAACCTTATCAGTGTTCCGAGCCCCAATTATCTGACCCCTTTTCTTCGCAATCGCCGGGCAGTCAAAGAGTAAGTGCTCAGGTGTTTCCGCTACTATATCACAGAATTGGCAATGATCTGACGAGTAGATTTCCAGTTTGAGCAGGTGGTTTTTTTTTTTTAATTTTTGAATTTTAATTTCTTTTGATATGCCCCTTACCATTAAATTTTCAACTGTGTTCATTGCTTACTTTGTCTCTAGCAGCTCCTAAGGTTAGACGTGTTTTTATGAACTTTTCGATTTTCATTCATTGAAAGTACACACTTCGTTGCTTGTTCGTTAATTTTTGGCCAAAAACAATACTGCAACGATGCCCCAGCCTCCATATTTCCCAGACATGACTCCTTGTGACTTTTTCCGATTTCCAAAAATAAGGAGAACCTTTAAAGGGTCGTCGTTTTACTAGCCTAGTCTTCTACCGCTGAAAGAGCCAAAGGTTATTCCAAAAATTGAGTTTGAGAAGTCTTTCGACAATTGGTAGAAGCACTGGCATAAGTGCAAAATATTAAATGGTTACTATTTTGAAGTCGAAGACAAATAATAAATATTTTTTTCAAAAAACCAAAATTCCCGTTATTTTTTGAACGCACCTCGTACTAGAGATTTTTGGAACAACTTCTCCTAGATCTTATAAAAATACCTTGTAAATAGAGAAATCATATACATTGGATTTAAAAAATATATAAATCTTCAAGGAATCTTTCATTGTACATATCTTCTGACAGTTATCCGCCTTGAGTCCTATGTTTGAAGTGATGACTCAAGTGTAATATGGTATTGACGAATCACCAACAATATTGAAATTCGCAAGCCAGTCGATGAACAAATACATTTCCGATTAACCACAACCACGAAATGCAAAATAACAAAAGTTAATTTTGTGTGAAAAAACAACAACCTATGATTATTGACAGGCGCTGCAGCTGCAGCAGCCTACAACGGTTGCAAGGAATCATCAAAAAAATAAAGAAAGAAATGAAAGATGCTACCAACAACCATAACAAACAACATGCACCAGTCACAATGTGCATAGCGGTGGCAACAACCGAACAATGATAGCTTTTGCATTCATCGGCAGATGGGCCAAATCAGTGTTCGAAGTAACAGCAATTGCATGGCGCAGTTTGCTGGTTGTTTGCCATTGTTGTTGGTTGTTGCACGTTTGTTGTTGCTGTTGTTGTTCGCTGCCTGTTGATTGCTAACTAATGTTGCTTGCATACACTAACTATTGTTGCACGGCCCAACGGTGTTGTTGTAACTGTTGTTGTTGCTGGTTGCAATTACCACCGTCAGCACACCGCCACCGCCTTGTCAGTTCAGCGCGTAAATCGTTTGTGAAATTCAGAAGCCAAAGCGCAACAAATTAGCGTGAAGGCGCAAATCGCCGCGCGAAACCGTGAAACGAAATATGCAACAATGCCTCGCACTTCTTGACGTTACTGCTGCCAGTTACAGCAGTGTATGTTTGCTGGCTATTTGGCTTGTTGACTGCCTTGTTGGTTGGTCCGTTGGCTGTTTGTCGTCTTCACTTAGCGTGCCTCTTCTTTTTCCCCTTAGTTTCTGCATTTTTGCGCGCATCTCTTTATTTTACATCACTCTTCGATTTTCTTTATTCTTTTCTGATTTTTTTGTTGCACTTATCGACGCGGTAATTTTCAGTTCTATGCCACTTATTTTGCATGCGTTTATCTTGCTTTGCTTGTTTGGGCGTGTGCCTTCTACGGTGCGCATACGCAATGATAATATGGCTCCAACTTGGTTGAACAACTATAACATCGAATGTTGTTAGGTATAGCGATTTGCTGTTGGCACAGAGGAAAACTTTTACAAAACAGACCAATTTTGATAATAATTTTCAACGAGATATTGCTTATAGAGAACTAAGTATTTATTTTGATTGCTCCAACCAATTTGAGGACAGAGACAGAGTTTTTGTGGTCATGTAGTAGAGGTGATAGTATCTTTGAGTGCTTGAAGCAATAGCCGATGGTTTGGAACATCTTTAAATCAAATATTGAAATCCTTAAAATTAAATGTTAGTCCAATTGTAAATATAAGAAAGGAGCTTTTAATTTTTTTACTTCTTCTTTCTAGCCTAAATTCTTATAAATTAATTTGCTTTGGTGAGAAACTTCTCCAATTCATGATGTGATTGTCCATAATAAATATATGGCTGCTTTAGAACAATTAAAAAATTTCATTTCAGATTTTTATATACCAAAAGTACTCGAAAATCTGATAATCTCCGGTAGAAGAAGTCTTTTCACAAAATGTGACGTTAGTCGTGAATGTAATCTGAGTATCCAATCTTTTGAATTTTAATCACAAACGTGAAGCACTGGGATACCGCGAAAAACACCTGAGGCGAACCCTACAATGAATATGAAGCTGTTTATTGGCGCTGGATCTAACATCGGAATAATATTAATATTAATAGACAAATGAAATATATGAACTCTGAGACAAATTCTAAATTAAAAATTACAAAATTTGGAAATTTTTTAATTGCTCTTATTAAATAGTATATCTTATATATTTACAATGTTCTCCGGAAAATTCAAATCGATTCGAGTAAAATTCTAAAAAATAGGCGCTTTGAAAGTTCCGCCCATCAGGCCACGACAGTTTCAATTTAAAACTTTAAATGGGTTTATCTCAAAGCTCAATTTTATAAGTCGGTGTACGATTTATCGAAAAGTTAAGAACCGATTTTAATAAAATTTTTCACACGTCTTTGAAATAACATTATCTAAATATTGAAGTTTAGATTTTTAATTTTTGTATCACAATTATTTTTTTCGTAAAAATGTGTTTAAAAAATTGAGTTTTTTTGTTAAAAATCTGTCAAAAATTCAAATGTTAATACTTTCTTCGTTCAATTACGAGATTTATCCATATACTGTCGAAATATTTTTGGTTTATTGATTTTAGATGAACCAATCATGAGTAATACTGTCCACTGCAAGAGCACTTTTTTGAGACGGCAATGGGGATGAGGTGCCAATGGCTGAGTTTTCGGAATTTTGAAATAAAAATTTCAAAAAATACTGTTCAAATACATATGTTATACACATATAAAATATCTCTTATACGCTGAATTGTTTAAATGTATATATAATATAATATATGTATGATTGTATATTTTTGTAAACAAAATTAAAAAAATACACTTATTTTCAACCGCTGAAACCCACATAACCCCTTAAGGATTTGATATTTATATATTATAAGAACAAAAAAAAAATACGCTGTTTAAACTCATTTTAGAAGATATTGAAGAACTTCCAAACTTGCCTTTTATAATCACAAACAAACTTAAAACACAGAGCTACCGCGATCGCAAAAGCAGATCAAATGTTACAGAGCCTACTGAGCTTTATATTGGCATGCGTCAGTATTTGAAAGGTCAAATAAAACTTAAAAATCGCTTAAAATATTCAGGATTCAAAAAAAAGTTGTTATTGACTTATAATTTAATAAAACGCTTTTTATTTTATTTATTTTTATTTTATATTGTATTTATATTTATATTTACAAAAAATTAAACATACAGTTGAACTTCAATAACCCGAAGTTCTCCATAACTCGAACTCTTGAATTGACAATAGAAGTCAAATTTCACACAAATTACCTTCCGTAACTCGAAGGTCTCTCTAACTCGAATTTTTTGTGGGTTATAGTGATTAGAGTTAGGGAAGTTCAACGGTTTTTAATGTACATACATATATATTTGTTTATAAATATTTATAACAATAATTTTCAAAAGGAAGCAATTAATTTCAACATGAAGAACTCACCAATATTATTTTATCGTATGCTTCATTCTTAAAATTTAATTTGAGGCCTCTTTATCGTCAGCCGAAACACATTATAAACACTTATTCAACACACTTTACCAACAACACACGCGACTACACGACCATATTTACAATCCGATTTATACAAATGAGCTTTCTTGCGTAACCTAGCAATCGGAACGACACAACATTTATCTTTTTACACACTTAAGAGCTTTTTTCAATAATATTAGGACAACTTAAACACAACGCGCTTCTAAAACAGATTTACTAACAAACCACACAAAGCCAAATACACTCGCATATATGAATACGTGCATGTACACGAAGTGACACGAGTGACTATAGGATAACTAGCTCGCACTTTTATTCGATTTTCTGCTCACTTTCAACACTTTAAAAACACACTAAATAAATTATAAACCACAATTTAAATTTATTTACAACACTTTTCCACTATTTTTCACTAATTCAATAAAATTTTCACTAGTCTTTCAGTATTACAACTGCACACAACTTCCAAATGACTGCACTGAATTTAACTCCCGTTATACATACTCCACAATATACACCTGCATTGACGCATTGAACTCTCTCAGCATTTCGCACATTCCAATTACTTTGCATTGCCTAATTACTCTTAATTTTTATTTTACAAGGTCAACTGCAAAAGCAATGATCTGCTTATCAGCAAACGCACAAAAACACAAAAGCATTGATGCATACATACCGACGTCTCTTGATGTTCGTGATGCTCTTCGCTGTTATTAAAATGTGTTAAGCAAAGAGCTTAGAGCGCGAACGAAGTTGAAGAGACAGAATGTTTGTAGTTTTGTAGCTTTTGGAAGGAAAAGGAGTCCGAAATAAGAGTATACAGGAAGCGGAAATGAACTTATGGATAAAGTGATATTTTTGGGTTACAGTGAGAGTGGAGAGAGTTCCAGTCCAGTATCGTAGGCAGAAAAGAGTTGAAATGTTAATTTTAATATTAATTATGAACTTGGAAAAATTTTAAGAAGAGATATGTGGGTTCATTGAGAGTTCTGGAGTGCTTGAGCTTTTTAAATGCTGGCAAATTAGAGCGCTTTGGAGTAATATGGAATTCATCAGTTCAAAAATAAGTCAAAACTATAGAAAAATTTTTTACAAGATGTGTTTCTAATTGAAAGCTTTAATTTCCAATATCAGTCGATCTGTAAAAAATGTTCCATTAAATATTCCCCTGCATTGGAAGCTCGGTTTCACCAAAGAATCGTTTACTATTAATATTTTGCCAGCGAACTTCATTGGAGAGGGAGAGGAAATTAGTTCCTCTAGTATTCAGAAAATTTGCGAGATGTGTTCATAAAGTAACGGGAATTTTAAAATTTCCCAAGATGAGAGAGTTCTATTATCAATATTTTTTTTGTTTTTTAGAATGAGTTGTATTCATTGCTTACTTTTTCATTAGCAGCCGCTAAGAAAATACATGTTTTAATGAGCTTGGCGATTTTCGTTTGTTAAAAGCTCAAACTTCAAGGTCCGTCGTTGAACAAGCATTCGATAAATCGCTGAAAGAGCCAAAAATTATCCTAAAACTCGAATTTTAGGAATATTTCGCCTTATCGTTATCGAATGGGAACTATTTTGGAGGCAACACCTTTATTGTAGACTATAATTATAAAAAAAGCGAAAATTCCTTATTTTTTTAACACACCTTGAATACTACTCTGTGTGATCTGTCATGGTCGAAACATTAGCAATGAGTTCATATTACATTAAGTAAATGTAATGGATTCTTCGAGTGGACATCTATAGGACAATCAGAGAGCCTTTCCTATTAACATAGCGGAGATCTTAGATAGGCTTCAATGTCAGAAAGTAAGGGATAAGCTTATGTGATGGGGATCAAAATACAGTTGAACTTCCATAACTCGAACGTCTATAACTCGAAGTTCTCTATAACTGGAGGTCTTGAATTGGCAATAGAAGACAAATTATATACAAATTAACTTCCGTATGTCGAAAGTCTCTCTAACTCGAAGTTTTTTTGTGGATCATGGTGATTCGAGTTATGGAAGTTCCACCGTAGTTCGAAAACTCACTCAGCTAACACACTTGTGGCACAGTTAAACATCGAAAGCATTTGTTGAGGTCATCAAATATTTCTTGAATTCTGACTGGTTGGAGAACAGAGACTGGAAGAATGGTACTTTAAGAAGTAGGTTAAATCTTATAAATGCTTTTCTGGTCTCCCAAAAGCCCTGTAGAATGTTTCAAGGATTTCCTTGCAAAATTTGAAGGTTATGTATTAGTGAGAATACTTAATACAGTATGAAGAATGGCTATAAGTAGATGTTCATAATTCAATTTGATTTTCTTTCAATTTATTGCATCATTGCATTGATCGGAAATAACAAGTATGTAAAGTCTTGCTCCGCGCATTTCGTGCAATAGCAATTAAGAATCGCACATAAAACGAAGAAAAATCGCGAAATCGCCAGACTAAATTAATTTTCTCAGCATCGATTTGTGAGAAGAATTGCGTTGGCAGCGTGTAGACAGACTAAGCGCAATACTTTACTTCATAGAAAATTGTACATATGTATGTAAGTGTATATTGCCACATTTTGTGGCACGTTAGCGGATGCGCAGAGTCATACATACATACCTACACATGAGTATAATTGCAAAAAACGAAAAGCGACTACCATAAAAATTTAGAATCTGCGAAAATTGATAAACGAGAAGCGTGAAATGAACTCAACGAGCCAACGAGCCAACGTGCCCAAATGCTGCTGTGCAAGAAGAACACAAATATATACTAGCTAACCACTTAAAGGATATCTAATAAGCTGTGGGCAGCTGAAGTGAACTTTTTATTTGTAGCTCAGCTGCGCTACACACGCTCATATGTGGCACACACATATACATACAAACATTATTTGTGACCTTCGCTGCTGCACTTTTGCTGCATTGCCAAATGAAAGTGAAGTGTGTATTGGTGTACACATAGTCACATACATCTAAGCGATTGCTTATAAACGCAAAAAATGTTAATCGATTAACTTATTGCTCCTTAACTGTAATCGTATGTAGCGAGCGTTAAGTTGCATTCACTAACTCGCTGGATTCGTCACGTCTGTATAAACGATTTTTTTTGGACTCGTTTAACGATTTTCTAATGAAATTAACATATTGATAGCCTCATTAAGTTGTGGAATTATTGTAATTATTTGAGGCTAATGAGTTATTTGACTCGCATTAGAAGTGGCTAGCAAAAGTGCAAATTCTGCGATTTTACTTGGATTATTTATTTCAACTAAGCGCTATTAGAAATGTGAGAAACAATGTTGGAAAACAAGTGAGGAAAGGTTAAGTTCGGCTGCAATCGAACATTTTTAGTCGAACAGTATAACGAAAATCATCATATCTAGTATATGAGGGCTGAGGTAATTCCCGAACCAATTTCCCTCATTTTCACCGCCAATGTACACTATATCCAAGACTATACGCTCACTTTATTTTGCTAAGATATCTGACATATTAACCGATATATGCAGAAAAAAAACCCCACCGTATTTTTGAAAAACCTATAATTAGGTATACGGGATCTAGGGGAAAATATGACCCGATTTTAATAATTTTTGAAGCAGAGACACACTATAAGAATAAATGAAATTTCGGGGAAAAATTACCCTTAGGCACTGAGTTCTTCATGTTCGATGTACGGCGCCCTGAAAAGTTATTGACCGATTTCGACCACAAGTGAAGCCATAGATGATATACAGTATTTGTGTAAAGTTTTATTCCGCTATCTTCATTGGTTCCTTAAGTATACATTATAAAGTGAAGGAATGAGATGGATTTCAAAATTGAGTTATATGTAAAGTAGTTGTGGTTGTGAACCGATTTCATCCATTTTTCACACATGTTATCAGGGAGTCAAGAAAATATTATATACTGAATTTCATTCGAATCTGTCTAGTAGTTCTTGAGATATGGTTTTTGCCCCATAAATGGGCCATGCCAATTTTCGTCAAGTTTCGTCAAGATATCTTAATTTTTACTCAAGTTATCCGTTGCACAATTAGACGGACGGACAGGTAAAAATTCTGATCATATTGATATATGTATATAACCTATCTAATCTAAATCTGTCAACTATTTGAGGTTACATGGTGGTTACATCTCACATCTGGATCTTCAAAATAACACCTTTAACTAGACTACCTGTATGAGTTTGGTGAGGTTAATCAAACACTGAACGCATTGGTTCAAAGTTCTGTATGTAAAGCAAGGACAAAATAACTTAAACCTGAATGGATGTGTTTTTTATAAACCGCAAATATATTAAGTGAAACTTAAGTGCAAAATTTGATTCTTAATTTCTATTTGATCCTAAAGAGGTGTTAAGTACCTTCGGTAAAACTAAAAAAAACGACTGTTTAATTCTAGGATAGAACAAGATCAAATTTACTATTCCATAAACCGGTTGAGAATTTCAAAGTGTTATTTGGTATAAGTAAGCTTAAGGCAGATAGTGTAGCAAGTCGACCAGGAATTCGAGCCATATAACCATAGAAAATAAATTCTCTGATGAGTTTGAGTGGGTAAGTACAACTGGGTAGGTCGGGAAATCATATCGCAGCCTTAGAAAAAAAATTAGAAAAAGGTCTCTGCTTCAATGTGATCGCCTTAGACAAGAAGACTTATCATCCAATTGGTTAGAGGCAATTAAGAACCCTTTAGTTGTGTATCGATCAAGAAAGCGTATCTTAAAAGAGGTAATAAAAAGTCTTAATGGGGAAGTTACTACATAATAAATGATTTACAATTGCGCTTATTATTAGGACATTAAAACTTCAAACTTTTGACCGAAAGGATTAGTAAAATATACTTTCTTATTTTTAGAGGGATTAAACCAAAAAAAAGTAGAGATATTTGTGAGGAGTAACTAAGATCTTGATTTCGAATAAGGTAATTGTGAAATTTAAAATTTAAGGGGTTTGGAGAGTCCAATTGTCAACTGCAACGATGCCCCAGCGTCAATATTCGCCCGACATGACTCCGTGTGACTATTTCTTATTTTGGGGAAGATAAAGAGAACTTTGTAAAGTCGACGTTTTACAGGTATACGAGAGATCGTTGAAAAAGTCAAAGACTATCTCAATAATCGAGAAATCGTTTGAGAAGTGTTTCGAAGATTGGAAGGAGCGGTGGCACAAGAGCATAATATCGGATATTAAAAACAAACGAAATTTCCTGTTATTTTTTAACATATTTTTGGAATGTTTAGATATTATAAGTATAAATCACTATGAAGAACCATCGTTTTTTTGTCATAAAAGGCTTCTCACATATGTCATCGATGGTTCTGGTTGACTTAAAAGAACTAATGAGTCTCGTGTTATGAGGCAGACAATATAAAGTTGGACGCCAATAATGGGAGATGAAGTATTACCAAGCATCTAGCAGATCTGTCAGACAATATATGAAGATATGGTCCTACAATTTGACCTTTCCAGAGATCTGTAATTGCTTTTAAGCCAACAGAGCCTATTCCAAAAACAGCATATTTCCTTACTAAAATTGATTTTGTATGCCCCTCATTGAGTTGCAAATTCAATTCGCAGAAAAATCGCTAAATATAAATCTTTACGACTTGCTACCTAATGCTTTCTGCACTTTGATTTTTTTCTTTTTTGCTTCAGCAGGTAATCAGCAATTGCTGCTTGTCAACACTGCCACTGGCTACTGTGCAACATTTGCTGGCTGGCTGCCTGCCGTGTCCACACGAATGTTGCACGCGCTATTGTGACAGCATGTTGAACAACAGCAGTCAGCGAGGAGGCAATGTGGCATTGAGATGATGTTGACGCCGCCTAAAAGGTGCTAAAAACGACAAAAATGGCAAAGGAAAAACGCAGCTATAGCCATAACAAAAAAGAACAACAACAACAGCAGAGAAATGTTGCGCATTTGTGGCATTAGAAGCAGCTGAATTTTCTAAGATGCAATGGCAGACGCGGCGATAGACTGCCTGCCACAAGTTCGCTCAGCTTTGGCGGCTGATGCGCCTGAATGTATGCATGTAAATATATATATTTTATCTGCTTGTTGTTGTTGTTTGTATGTTTGATCGTTTGGCTTGGCTTGGTTTTCATGGATTTTGTCAACAAGTGACACTTTACAATGAACGATTTATTGTCGCCGTCTGCGTGGACGTCGCAATGCCAATGCGTCGATTAGTTTGCCAATACACATGCACACTCACATACATCCGTGCAATAATATGTAAATAGCCGCATGTGTTGCATGCCCATTTAACTGTCTGCCTGCCACTCGCCATTTAGAGAGGCGCTGGCTGTTGGCTGCTAGCTTAGCGGCATTCAAGCGGTGCGCGTTGACAGCTTGGACAATTTTCGCGCACGCCATTGCGCATGTGCCACATTGCAGACATAAAAAAACAGAAACAACAAACACCCAGCACCAAAGCCAGTCAGCTAGCCGTGTGTGTCCATCGCCCAAGCGCCCAAGAGATGCATGCGGACACCGTAATTATTGCCAATTCTATTTGAATTCGGATTTGTTGCGCTGCGCATGCGTAATAAATGCGCTGGCATTCGTTCGCACTGGTGTGTGTACAGTGTTGCATGCGCTGCCATATGCAAAAACACATTTCAGGATGTTGCTAACACAAAATTTATGCGAAGAATTCAATGAAAAAGAAAATAAAACTATTCTATACTCGTATAAATCAAGCTGGGTGCCAATGCTAGAGAGAGCTGTTTCTGGAAAGTGCTTCAATAAACAGCGTCAGAATGGGTTTAACGTCGGTTGACCTCATATAGCATTCCGATCCTTCCTAGATCACGGTTTCAGCGGTCTATTGACGACAAAAGAAGACTAGGTCCTTTGAAACCAAATCTCCTTCTTTCCAAAATATCGGGATCTATTCTTATCCAAATACCGTACAATCAAAAATCTACCACAGAGACGTACTTTTATTGGATCTTCGAAAACCCCGATTTTCGGAAGATTTCAAATGACCATTTATGATTATTGATCGTCTTTAGAGAGAGTGAGTTTATACATTAAATACTCTTGATCTAGTTGAGGAATACATTTCTCTACCAGAAAATTGCCGGTTAGTAAAAAAGAAGACACTTTCGGACTTTTTCTCAGATCCAGAACCAGGGACCAAGTAGCTCGGTGGTTGGAGGCTCAAAGTTCAGCCGAGTTCTTCTAGAAATTTCTCAGTTCAGATTCTTAATTCCTGGCCCTTTTAAGGTCTTATAGATTATATGAGTTTAGAGAAATGATAAAGCACTAAATTCTGAATACTGAATTGGGGTCTCACTCTAATTATATACCGGAGAAAAAACATTAAGAAAGTTGCTGCTTTTAACCATATAGAAACCCTGTCTCGCACGGATGTCGGAGGCTCATAGTTCAGCCGAGCTCTTCTAGAAATTTATGAGTTTCAATTTTTAATTTCTTGACCTTTTAGGGTTCTATAGATTAGGTCAGCCAATAATATCCTAACCTGAAAACGAAGATAGTACAGTCTTGAAATTATTTCAGAAACAGTAGCTGAAATGAAGTCTGACATTGAAAATAAGCCTTACTAAGTGAGCAACCTAAGCTAACCCAACCAAGCGGCATCACTTGCGTTAAACCATCTACATATTTGAGAGCTCTGTCTTGGGTGGGTTCTCACTCCAATTATATACCGGTTAGTAGCAGGGAAGACACTTTCCGACTATTTCGACAGATGTACTTAAGAAAGTTGTTGCTTTTAACTATATAGAAACCTAAGAAACACTGCCTCTCGCACGGACATTAGAGGCTCAAAGTTCCGACGTGCTCTTCTAGAAATTTGTCAATTCAGATTCTTAATTTCTAGTCCTGTTTAAGTCTTAGAGATTATATGAGTTTATAGAAATAGGAAACAACTCGATTCCAGGCATCCTAACCTGAGGAAGAAGATAGTTCAATCTCAAAATTATCGCAGAAGGAGTTGCTGGAATATGGACTGAATTTGAAAATAAGTCTTACTTAGTGAGCTTTATAGTGAGGATCAGTTCCCTAAGTTCTGCATAGTTGAGAGTTGACTACCAGACTACTTCTGCAAGTCCACTTAAGGGAGCTTCTGGCTTTTGACTATATGGGAACCTATGAAACCATGGCTAGCTCGGACGTCGGAGGCTCAAAGTTCGGGCGGGCTCTTTAAGAAATTTCTCAGATTATATGTGTTTATAGAAATGGTAAAACGATCCTAATCTGAAGCAGGAGCTACTTTCGTCTTGAGCTATTTTCAAAAAATCCCCTAGGTTTTCGTTGGTAAAAGAGCAGAGTCGGAAACAAAGTCTGAAGAAAGAATATGGCAACATAACCAGTTCAATAGTATGGACTCGAAGTTTAAGGAAATGTAAAATATGTGGTTATTCGAAAAAAAATTGCAAATTGTGGAACTTAGGTCTCAAAAATTTAAGTTGGGGGACTAAAAATATATATACCTAATATATATATTTACATATGTCTTTCATATTTCAAGAAAGCATACAAATTTCTTACCTTATATTTTAACTCTTCCCATCACTTCTTCACTTGCTATTTATCATGTTGCCGTTGTTGTTGTTGTTACCTGCTGTATGCATACACCATAACATTTTGGCGTAAGGAAGATGAATTGCCTGTTGCTGGTTTTTGTCCGTTGGCTATTTTCGCCTTACAGGCGCTGACGTTCGCCAACTGCCATACCTTGGTGTTGAGTCATTTTTCAATGCGTCTTCCAGAATTGTATGCATACAAATAAGCGCTGTGTCAATGGCTGTTAAGCTCTATGCAGATTATTCCTTAATGCATTTAAGATTTGCTGTTGTTGTTGTTTTTGTTGCTGTTGTGATACTTCTTCCTGTCATTGAGCGAATTTGTGTTGATGGTGTGAAAAAATGTGTCCTTGAATAAAATTAACAACTTGTTAAGTGACAATCACGGCACGCAAGCGCACAAAGGTGTACTACATGTAAAATGAAAGCAATGTGGATGAGAGTGGATTTGCTAGTTGGTAGGTTTGTAATCTATGTTGGATATATTTTTGTACACAGAGAAACCTAAACCGATAATGCTAGGTTAATGAAAATTGATGGATACCACGCCCTCCTCTATATAACAGTTATATTTAAATATATTATTGGAAATCTTTAACAAATTAAAAGTCCATCTACCTTTTTCTGATAATAAAGTGGTCTAGCGCTAACAGTAAAGAAAATCAGTTCATGACCACCCTGTCCCCTATATACAGGTACCGGTACAGGTATGCAAGGACTTTCAAATGTCCAGTTGACTTTATGCCTTATATATCGGTCAATGAGTAAGATGTTTTAGATATATTTGGAGAAATTATAATCTTGGATAGACTATAGTTTGTGACCGAAGAATGAAATAAAAAAGAAATGGAAGAAATCCGCCCAAGTATTACAGCAACCCCCATATACTACATATATATATATTTGTCGCTGGTTCAGCATGTTTGGCTCTTCTAAATAACAAATGTCGGCTGATCTAGTATTATACACTAAAGACTTAAGACACAAACTTGAATCGAATAGGATTAAAATAACTTTGGTTTTAAATACTTAATCTATTTATCCCTTCCCCATCATTCTGGATCGAAAGAAGTTGTCAAATTGTTGTCAGATAGAAGAAGAAATTAGGTCGAACTAATGTCATATGGATAGTCAGAATGTAGCTGTCCAAAGGATGTCAGATATTAAGTGTCAAACGGATGTGAAATGAAAGTCAGAGGACAAATGTCAAACGGATGTCAGATGAAAGTCTGAGGTCAAATGCGGATCCGATGGGAGATGGCGAATGTCCAATGGAAGTGAGAGGGAAAATGTCATATGGATGTCTAATGGAAGTCAGAGGACAAATGTCAAACGGATGACAGATGAAAGTCTGAGGTCAAATGCGGAACGGATGGAAGATGACGAATGTCCAATGGAAGTTAGAGGGAAAATGTCATATAGATTTCAAATGGAAGTCAGAGGACAAATGTCAAACGGATATCTGATGTAAGTCTGAGGCCAAATGCGGAACGGATGGAAGATGACGAATGTCCAATGGAAGTTAGAGGGAAAATGTCATATAGATTTCAAATGGAAGTCAGAGGACAAATGTCAAACGGATGTCAGATGAAAGTCAGAGGTCAAATGCGGAACGGATGGAAGATGGCTAATGTCCAATGGAAGTTAGAGGGAAAATGTCATATGTATGCCAAATGGAAGCCAGCGGACAATTCTCAAACGGATATCAGATAAAAGTCTGAGCTTAAATGCGGATGGAAGATGACGAATGTCCAATGGAAGTTAGAGGGAAAATGTCATATAGATTTCAAATGGAAGTCAGAGGACAATTCTCAAACGGATGTCAGATGAAAGTCTGAGGTCAAATGCGGAACGGATGGAAGATGGCTAATGTCCAATGGAAGTTAGAGGGAAAATGTCATATAGATGTCAAATGGAAGTCAGAGGACAAATGTCAAACGGATGTCAGATGAAAGTCTGAGGTCAAATGCGGAACGGATAAAAGATGGCGAATGTCCAATGGAAGTTATAAGGAAAATGCCTTATGGATGTCAAATGAAAGTCTGAGGTAAAATGAGAAACGGATGTCAGATGAAAGTCTGAGGTCAAATGCGGAACGGATGGAAGAAGCCGAATGACCAATGGATGTTAGGGAGAAAATGTCATATGGATGTCAAATGGATAGAAGTCAGAGGGCAAATGTCAAACGGATGTCAGATGAATGTTTGAGGTCAAATGCTGAACGGATGGTGAATGACCAGTAAAAGTTAGAGGGAAAATGTCATATGAATGTCAAATGGATGTCAGATGGTAGTTAGAGGTCAAATGTCGAGCAGATGTCAGATGAAAGTCTGAGGTTGAATACCGAACGGATGTCAAATTTCAAATGCCAAACGGATGTCAAATGAATGTCGGATGTCATATGTCACACGGATGTCAGAAAGAATCAGAGGTCAAATGCAGAACGGATGTCAGATGGATAACGGAATATCAGATGAATGTGAGGCGGCAAATGTCAAATGGCAGCAGTCGAATGGATATCGTATGTTTATTCTCAAATCATCAGCTGACTGAGGGTTCGATTTAACCATCCAAAACCTATATCTTTCATAGTTTCTCTAATGACTGACTCGTGTTATGACACCGACTTGGATTTTCGAAATACCCTCGATTGGTTTGACATTACGTATCGAAGACTGAGAAAACTTACAGAAACACATGCTGATGTTGAACTGCCACTGAGGACAATGGCAGTTATAACAGCAATAGTTCAAGAATAAGCTCTGGAACAAGCCCGGGTGGTAGCAGAAAATGAATGGACACCAACCAAAATCACATTTCAACTCTTCACCCTACACCACTCGCAGAGTTATCACATTAAGAGCGAGCGCAGTGGCAGGCCAGCGCAAAACACTAATCAACTTGTTAACAAGATTGAGCGAAGAAGAAGAAGATGAAGATGAGGATGAGCTGCAGAAAAAACAATGAAAATAAATGGACGTTGTTTATATGTATGTTCAGAAATCAGTGTTTGTAAGCACTGCGAGTTGGAAAAATCTTACTTTATAAAACATCAACACGCTTGAAAAATTAATTAATTATAAAATGAACAACTAGCGAATAAACGATGAGGCGTTGTGGAAGGCGGTGTGTATGTGTGTGTGTGGTGGAACTATAATGCTGTTTGTTGCTATAATGCTAGATCAGTGTTGTGGTTGTTTTTGTTGCTTATATCTGTATGTGTTGCAATGTTGATTATAGTAAATTGCGTTCAAAAGTAAATATGTGAGTGTGTGTGTGTTGTTGCAAGTGGCAAGCAAGCATACGCGACGCAACAAATTAGTTGTTGTTGTTGTCTTTTAATGATTTTTTTTTCGTTTTTGCTTTTGTAACTATTTATTTTTGTTGCTTTGGTTGCACGCGCTTGCTGCTAAGTAAACTAGTCCATAAGCAATTAAACTGAGGCAGTGAATCACAGCGTCGGCAGTCAGCAACAGTTGCTAACAAGTGTTGGCGGCCAAGTAAGCTGCTGCAGCAGTATAAAGAGGCGAACAGCTAAGCGACATACATAACATACAAAGGCGCACATGACTATGTAAGACCCGCGGATGGCTTGTGCAATTGGCGTGCCGCTTGCTTGTGTGTGGTGGCAGGGAGCGCGGCGTGTGGCACCGAGGCGTTGTCGGCAAAATAGGGAAGCTACTTGTTAATACACTTGCGTACATGCCACAGTTACTATATGTACTTTGTTGTTATTGTTGCTTTTTAGTTTACTTTACCTCCTTCTTGCAACAAATTAAAAACGCGTCTCTTCTAGCCCAGGCGCAAATCGCAGCAAACGTGCAACTTGTTAAGCACAACAACAAGCGTATGCTGCAAGCACTTGCAGCGGCCAATTTGTATGTGGCAAGTGCATGCATGTATATGCATGTGGCATAAGTGAACACTGTAGGTAAAAATTATCAGTTGGTAATTTTGTAATTTGCAGGTGGAGTTGTTAGCTGCTTGTAAAGTACATGGAGTGCACGCACGCGCACCAGCATTGGCAAATATTGCTTGCAATTTACATACAAACTCATTTGTGTACACGTACATGACTTGACATGCGCATGTTGCATGTTGCTTTTCGCCAGCCGCCTACCGCCTGCCTTTGTGGCATCAACATCAGCAGCGCGCGTTGCATATATGCGCTACAAAAGCAAATAGACGCCCGTTCGCCTGCAGCGTCAGCGCTTAGATATTAGCTGCGTTGCTGTTGGCTTAAAGGCAAAAAGCGAAAAATTATAAAAATACGTACAACAACAACAATAACAACGTGGTGTGTAATGTTGCCACAAATGAAAACGGTGTATGCCGCCGCTGCTGCTGTAGTTTGGCATTTGGCGCTTTGGCGTTTAAAATGCCAGTGGCGCTGATTACCAACTCGTTGTTGCAACATAGATATGTTTGAGTGCTTGTATATAGGAGTGTGTATGCAAAGATTTTGCGCGTATTCACGCATACAAATCACTTGCCTTCGGGGCAGCATATCATACAAATTTGCTGGTAACATATATGTTAACATACAAATTAGTGTGCGTACAGTGGTGTGCAGTTATTTGGCATATTCACTAAATTTGATCTGAGAAATGCCTGATATTACATTATTCCTTACCAATTCCTACAAGTGAAAGTGTTCGATGCAGTACCCGCTGGAGGAAGCCGCGGAAGAGAACGACATCCACTCCGTTGGAAACACCATGTGGAAAGCGACCTGAATTAACTTGATATTTCCAATTGGCGCCAGAGCAAGAAGAAGAAATTGATGGCGCGCTCTGGTGGATTCGGCTCTAATCGCCTTCCGCTTTTTTGCTCTTTATTCAATGCTTTATAGAAAGTGTTACAGTAATCGGATTTCGTTCAAATATGCGCCGTTTCGTTCGATAATCTGTTTCCATCTAGACGGTAACTTCATTACGTAGAAACGCCCTCCTTATTTTCGAAGAACTCGGACAGCCACTTTTCACAGGCCTCTTTTGAGTTCAACTTTACACCACCAAGGGCGTTCGTCATGGACAGGAACAGAGAGTAATCACTTGGCGCTATGTCCGGGCTATATGGTGGATGCGATAAAACCTCCCATCCGAGCTCCCGTAGCTTCTAACGAGTCATCAACGGAGTGTGTGGTCGGCGTTGACCTGGTGGAACACTACACCCTTCCTGTTAGCCAATTCTGGACGCTTCTGGTCGATCGCCTGCTTCAAGCGGTCCAGTTGTTCGCAGTAGATGGTTGTATTAAGCGTCTGGCCATATGGGAGCAGCTCATTGTGGATGATTCCCTTCCAATTCCACCAAACACACAGCAAAACCTTCCTGGCCGTCAATCCCGGCTTGGACACTATTTTGGGACGATTTACCGGCCTTCGACCACGACCGTTTTCGCTTGATATTGTCGTATGTGATCTTTTTTTTCGTCGCCAGTCACCATTTGCCTCAAAAATGGATCGAGTTCGTTTCGTTTCAGCAGCATATTGCAGGCGTTGATTCGGTCCAGAAGGTTTTTTTGAGTCAAATCGTGCGGCACACAAACATGAAGCTTTTTTGTGTATCCAGCTTTCTGCAGATGGTTTAAAATGGCCGATGTCACCGGCGACATGCCGGTCTAACTCGATGTTTTCCATGATTTGATCGGTATTCGTCGTCACAGGTATTCCGCCGGCTGGCTAAGTCATGGTGTCGTTTCCACCTGCTCTGAATCGTCGAAACCATTCCTCCGCAGTTCGAAGTGATAGAGTATCATCCAAGCTACTAAGATAAATTCTGATGTTGTTATCTTTAGGGAGCTTGCTATGGAAATATAATTTTTATACTCTCGCAACCTGTTGCACAGAGTATAATAGTTTTGTTCACCTAACGGTTGTTTGTGTCACCAAGAAATATAAGAGTTAGATATGGGGTTATATATACATAAATGATCAGGATGACGAGTGGATTTGAAATCCGGATGTCTGTCCGTCCGTCTGTCCGTCTGTCCGTCTGTCCGTCTGTCCGTCTGTCCGTCCGTCTGTCCGTCTGTCCGTGCAAGCGATAACTTGAGTAAAAATTAAGATATCTTAATGAAACTTGGAACATATGTTCCTTGGCACCCTGAGGAGGTTGCTTTCGAAAATGGGCAAAATCGGTCCACTGCCACGCCCACAAAATGGCGGAAACCGAAAACCTATACAGTGTCATAACTAAGCCATAAATAAAGTTATGAAAATGAAATTTGGAACATAGGATCCCATTAGGGAGGGGCACATTTGGGTGTAATTTTTTTGGAAAAGTGGGCGTGACCCCACCCCCAAATAGGTTTTCTGTATATAACTCGCAAACCAAAAAAGCTATATAAACCAAACTTTCTGCAGTCGTTTATTTTAGCTCTTTCCTTATACAGTCCAAAAATGAAAGAAATCGGATAATAACCACGCCCATCTCCCATACAAAGGTTAGGTTGAAAATTACTAAAAGTGCGTTAACTCACTAACGAAAAACGTCAGAAACACCAAATTTTACATAAGAAATGGCAGAAGGAAGCTGCACTGAGATTTTTTTACAAAATGAAAAATGGGCGTGGCGTCGCCTACTTATGGGTCAAAAACCATATCTCAGGAACTACTAGACAGATTTCAATGAAATTCGGTATATAATATTTTCTTGATACCCTGATGACACGTGTGAAAAATGGACGAAATTGGTTCACAACAACGACAACTTCCCATATAACTCATTTTCGAATTTCATCTTATTCCTTCACTTCATAAAATATACATTAGGAACCAATGAAGATAGCGAAATAAAACTTTACACACACTGTATATGATCTGTTGCATCACTTGTGAAAAAATTGTCAAAATCGAACCATGACTTTTCAAGGCCCCTGATATCGAACATGAAGAACTCAGTGCCTAAGGGTAATTTTTCCCCGAAAATATACTTAGGTAAATCCCTCAGATATTTTAATGTAATTCATTCCCTCTGAATTTTTTTCTTATAACAGTTTCTCTCTGTACCTGAAATGGTAAAAATCGGGTCATAACTTCCTCCAGATCCCATATACCTAATTATAAGTAATATTAAATTAAGTGAGCGTATAGTCTTCGATACATTGTATCTTGGTGGTGAAAACGAGTGAAATCGGTTTAGGAATTACCTCAGTCCCCATATACTATTTATGATGATTTTCGTTATTCTATTGAACATTATACCCAATATATGGGTCGAATTGTGTTATCTTTATAAAATTACATCAATAAATTGCGAGAGTATAAAATGTTCGGTTCCACCCGAACTTAGCCCTTCCTTACTTGTTCAAAATATTTTTCTGGCAGAACGGCCTCGTCATATTTTTATACCGATCTCATGATGACGAGCCTGAAATAAAGTGCTCAGCGACCTCTATATTCTAATCGAATCAACCTGCATATTTAAAGTGTAACCAAAAAGAGGTCTCGAAGAGGATTTTTTTAAGAGGAGCCTGACCACTTATAAAAGGCAATGAAACTTGCAAGGCGCGGGATTTATTGATTTTAGGAATCTTTATCTCAACTACAAAGGGAAAGTTCTCAAGTGTTTTTGCTGCCATCATACAAAGAAAATGTTATCTGATCTTTCAAAAAGGAAGTCAAAGAATTTTTTAAAGGTTTTTGGAATGACTAATATTACGATAATGATTTTACCATAAAAGTCCAATCTCGTAAGTGTTGTTGGATGCCAACTTACAAACAGCTTCGATAACCCTAGTTTCAATTAGTTGATCTTCGATCATGAATCTCCTGAGACACAGACCCGGATCATCGATTAAGGTTTGGAAAGCGGAAAATCGTAAATGAAGCTTATATTAGGGTTCTATTGGAGGTGTCGGATCGAAATACAATTTTCTAAATATCCATTAGTCGTTGAAAAGAGTCTTAAAATATAGAATATCGACTGCCTCTTCCTCGGATAAGCAAGACTCTTCCGCAAATATCAGAAGAAAAACGATAAAAATCAAATCGGTATTTGAAAAAAACCGAAGACCGACTGCACTTATTTCACCCACAAGTGTATACTCACACACAAATCGCGATTTTAACCTGCATACCATGCCTCCACAAAAGGGCAGCTGGTCGGGTTGCCTCACATACGCTACTGCAGCAATCACACACACATAAACGAACGCGCAAGAAGGGCGCCTCATTTAGCGGCCGCAGCTGATTAATTTCAATGCCAGTAGCAGCTAAATGAGGCTGCCATTCCACCACACTGGCACATTGCGCAGCAGCAATGCAATTAGTTGAGGCGCAGATTCAAGGCAACAGCAACTGTGCTCGGTGGCAACATAGCTTGTCTCCCAGTAAATACCGTATATGCAGTTAAATGGTTGGTTAGGTATTTTTGCTGGCGTTCCATTACACAAGACACAAAATAAATAAAATAAAAATTTAAAACAAAAATGTGTGTGCGCAGAGGAGGAGTATATGTACTTGTTGCTGCTTATTGTTAATGAGCTGCTTATAGATTAATCAATATTACCTTGGGAATTGAGCGTAAAAAGCGTTGGTATTTGAAAAATGCTCACTCTCCTGGTTTTTTCGGCATTTGCCAGTAATTATCACCAACTGATTTGCAAGAGAATTGCCTGCCTTGTGGTGTATAATACATAAAACATTAACGAAATTGCAGAAAAAGGTATTATTTTTCACCAATTCATTAAAGTTATTTCGCTGCATAAATTTTCATTTATTGGCTTGCAAATATAATTATATAATTGCGGTTGCCGGATATGGTTGACCACTTTATGCAGGGTGTATGTGACATTTATGTGGTGAATAATTAGTGGACAGTAAAGAGTGGTGAGTAAAAGAAGTTGGAGAGCGGAGAATTTGCAGAAAATAACTTTATTTAGGTATTCTATACTAGAGAGCTTATGTTCCAGAGTTAGCAGGTTCATAAAACTTAGTTTCCAACAGATGGCGCTCTAAACTAAAACTAATGAAGACCGACTTAAATTTAAGATTGCCGACAGATAAGGGTCGTCTTGATCCGTGAATAGAAGTGTTTTAGCCATAACAAAGGACCAGTATCTACAGCTGTCCAAGTGGGAGCCGCTGTGACCTCAAACGCTAATCCCCGCCTTCTAACATAACCTAACTTAAATACAAATTTTTCATAATAAATGGATATTTTTCATCAAAAGATACCGATGAGATTTTCCTGTATCTTCTTTGAGGTAGAAAGTGGTATACATCATGGAGACCTACGTTTTCTGAGATCTGTGGTTAGATCTTTTCAGATTTATAGGTACAGAAAATATTAAATGATAATGGTGTAATAGAGAAATAAGAGATAAGATAAGAGACATGCAGCCAAATCTCACTTATCCAGTCGATATGTTTCTAAAATTCTAATGCTAAAAACTCCATATTTGGACTGATTATTTTAAGACTAAGATTAAGACTGTTCGATGTCATTGAGACTACCATATCCTTGCGATTCCAGATGGAGTGCCGTCACGTAATCAATGTGAATTAGTCATCCTTTAGGATGCCCGCGCTTGTGCGAATTTCAAAAGGTTATGTGGCTTCACTAACAAAATTTCTTCCAGATTATCGTACTGTAAAGCCCCCAAGTGCTGAAGCCATTGCCTTGACACTGAAGGACACCTTGCAGATACCTTGCTCTTGTCATTTACTGCATTCTTCGCTTTCTGTCGGTAGGCATGCGCCGCCACTAGACTGTGACCAGTGAGTATGTCGACCATGTTCCTACATTTCCTTCCATCGAGTGTCAGTAAGAACTTCGTGTATTGTAGATCTACCGCTTTACACATAACTTTTGCGGTTTTGCATCCCGGTAGTTCCTTCCAGCGCTCTTTGAACTTTCTTAATTAGTTCATGTCTGAATAGAGTTGGAGTTGCTTATTTCTGACGACATCCACCCTTGCTGCCCTGCTACCCAAGACGCTTTTGGCCGATACGCAGAAAGAGGATATTGCCTTGATTGCCGCCTGACTGTCTACGTATATGTTGATTTTAGAGTAGCCGGGTGGTGCATTTAATAATAGCTCAGCGGCTTTTCCAATTGCAAACACCTCCGCTTGAAATATACTGCAGTGGTCCGGTAGTTTGAAAGGTTGTCTTACACCTAACTTCGGACAGATATCCCCGCGCTTACCCCGTCCTCCATTTTCGAGCCATCCGTAAATATATTTAATGTGTTGCGTGTGGCTGCCACACCCTTGCACCAGAAATCCGTTTCCAGGTTTACTTTGAGCCTTCTCTTCCATTTGAACAGTGGGATCACGTAGTCGGTGCTTTCCAAGCTGCCATTACCCACTGAGCTATGGCGACAGGTTCTATGCGTAAGTCAGAACAAAGAGCCTCCAATTTTTTTCTGGTGAATTGGTATGTCCACAAAGTGTTTGAGACCGAAGAATTTTTTCACTTTAGAAGAACCAGTGGTCAGTTTCGATTTCAAAAAGATACTTTGAACTTAATAAAATAGTGTTTTTGGAAGCTCTCCGGCCAATTGAAACCAAATTAAGAAAACTGTACCAAAGTACAACGGCTTTCATGGACTCTGCTATGTAGAACTAACTGTACTTCTTTTTAACGGTAACGGTAACTGCATTTACGTACCAAATTACTCCTCAAAAATTTTATTTTCTTCGATATAACAAAACCCCATCAGAAGGCTAAAATCTCTAACTATCCGTCACAACTTAGAAAATTATCAGCTTGAGATCTTGCAAAGGATACGGACGACTAACTGCGCTAAACGCATACTTGCGCTGTAGCGGTACATATTAATGAAATTCACTGCTAATGTGCGTATTTTTCCTCAGGATGGAAGTGAATTTGTTTTCCTAGAACCCCAATAGATATATGTGTAGATATGCGTTTGTTAATTTGCTGCTCGTTATGCTGGCTTCACTTTTTTTACTGTATTTTAATACTGTTTTATGCGCAAAAGTAAATGAGTTTGCGCAGACTATAATTAGCGTGGTAATTAATGACCAACGCCAAAACGACTGCGGCGTTTGCGAGTTAACCGCTGCTGCCAATGGCCGCGCACAGCGCTGAGGAACGTGTTAAACGTGCGATTTGAATGCAAGCTTAGATATGTGTATACAGCTATATGAAATATATAGAGTGGTTTCTTTGTGCATTTACATTACGAGGGTGCGGTAGAAAGTATTTGGTTTTGGGTAAATTTCATTGGGTGGAGCTCTCTGGAAGCTTAGGCCATTATTTCGTAGATTTAGAGAAAATAACGAAGTTTTCTAATGATGGCTACTCGATTAATTAAGTAAATACATTCTTTGAATTTGACTCTGAATTAAAATCTAGAACTCCCATCCACCCAAAGGGATTTCAATTTGGAACTTATCTCAGGTTTTCGTAGTCTGAACTCTACAAGGCGACCATTCTTGTCATCTACCGTCTTTTTAACTTTATGGATGCCAAAGCCAGGAGCTTACATCAACCGAAAAATGTATCTATTTGAAAATCATCTGAGGTTTTCAAGGCTTGGCCTTCAAAAGTGGATTAGGGTTGTAAATCCCTTACTTTCAAATTCGATCGGAGTTAAGATCCGGAGCCTAAATCAACTCAAATGGGTTTGACTATGGAAAATATCAGCTCAAGAAGTGGACCAAACTTGTCGACTACCGACTTTGATGGATTTCAATGATAGGAGCTCCTATTAACTCAAATGGGTTTGTGTTTGGAAAGTATCTGAGACTTTCGAGGTTTGAACTCAAGTAGTACATCAGGCCTGTCCATTTTTAGAGTGAAGATCTGGAGGTCCTATGAACTCAAATGGTTTTCTGTTTAGAAATTATTTGAGGTTTCCGAATTCAGATCTTAAAAAGTGGGGCGGACTTGTCAACTATTGACTTTTAGATGGGTCAGGCCCACCAACTCAAATGGGCTTGTCTTTGAAAATTATCAGAGGATTTCGAGGTTTGAACTCAAGTAGTAGATCATGCTTGTCTTATTTTATAGTGATGATCTGGGGCTCGCAATAACTCAATTGGGTTTCTGTTTGAAAAACATTAAAAAAGTTGATCGGACTAGTCAACTGTCGTCCTTCGAATTGGTCAGGAGTTCACATCAACCCAAGTGGGCTTATATTAGAAAGTTATCTGAGACTTTCGGGTTTCGTATTCAAGAAGTAAATCAGGCCTGTCAGTTCTTGACTTCCGAACTCGACCAGAGTGAAAATCTGGAGCCCACAACAACTCAAATGGGTTTCTGTTTGTAAAACATCGAAAAAATAGATCGGACTAGTCAACTGTCGTCTTTCGAATGGGTCAGGAGCTCTCATCAACTCAAATGGACTTGTGTTTGGAAATTTTCTGATACTTTCGACGTTTGAACCCAAGAAGAGGATCTGGATTGTCAACCTATTACTTCCGAATTCGACTAGAGTGAAGATCTGGAGCTTTGGAAAAACTCAAATGGGTTTCTGTTTGGAAATTATATAAGATTCTGGAAATTCAAGTTCTGACTACAAATACCGAGAAGACCGAGGTTCACAAAAATTTGTACGCTTCCTCATTTATCTATCCATCAGGTACTAAACAGCTCACCCACGTAACTGTATATGCTTTACGGAAAACGAATGTCTGCTGGACTTTTTTTCCAACTTATCCTTGTAAATTTCTAACGCCGTTCTTCTCTCCCTTGTACTTATGAGTAGAGATATACACGCATGTATCTATCATATTATCATTTCATCAGGTTGTTATTAACTTCCGTTGCCATTTATTCATTAACGCGCACATTCGGTGTTAGGCGCTTGCCTTGCGTCCACACATTTTCCACTATTTTCCCAACAACACACAGTCACAGTGCACACAATTTCGCATTTAGCATTTCATATTTAAGTAGCTTTTAAACGTTCAGATACTGTATCTATGAGGTTATAAATTGTTTGCTTGGATCAAGACAATGCCACACATTGTAATTAAGGCAACTGAGACAGGAAATATTATTGTTTTGCACATGAATTTAGAAATGTAGGAATGTGTGTGTGTGTTCTCTTTATACTGTATTTGCATTTGCAACAAGGCAATGACTTTATTTGCTTTTGGCTTATTTAGCAAAAATCACTAACATCAGCCCGCCAAGCGGAGTGGCTTAACAAGTGGCATTTATTCGAATTTTCTCGAGTTTCTTTTTAATGTGTTCCTTGGCTGCTTACCATTCTCTATGGCAGCTAAGCTACGCTTGAGCACATTTCACAGCTAATGCCTTGTGGGTCTTGCTATCTTCACTGTCAATGCATTATTTTTCGGATTTTTTCTTTTCCTGCTCGCAACACCAATTTTTCATTCACATAAACGCTTTCGTTATCATTTTCATTTAATGGCATCATTTCCACCCTAAATTCGCATGTGGAAAAAATCACATTTGCAAAAAAGATATCTGTAAGCGCTTAAAAGCCAGCCAGTCAGTGGCACATAAAAATACAGCAAGATCTTAGCAATTTCCTGCCACACCAGCTGTAGTTGTTGGTGTCTTTCGTCTTTGGACTCTGTGTGGTAGGCCGTCTGTCCGTCCGTTCGCCTGTCTTGTCTAGCATCTACAGATTTTGCATTTTGATTGATGAGAATTTGTGGCCGACCGCCTCCTCAACTCGCCACACAGCACCACAGCTGGCGTCATCATTACAACCGCATTAGCAGACAGCGAGTGATTTAAATATGTAATAGTGTATCATTGTAGACGCGTCTGCGAGCCAGCTGGCGGTGTTAATGAATTCTTTTTGCAGCCATTTCAATTAAATTCCAACTAACAAGCTCATCTTTATTTCTGCTTTGGCAATTATTAATGTTAAATGTGCTAATGAGTCGTAAGAAAGTGGTAAGTGCTAAGGGCATATGTAAATTCGATTCTTATCTTGTAGGGAAATATATGTAACTGTATACAAGGTTTGAGGTTACTAGACACCCCAATTCAGTTCCTTGTGATGTCTCTTTATAGAACAGTCGACTGTGATTTTTTTACAGTCTAATGAATTTCTATAACTCCAACAAAATCAGTTCTCATGATCCAAGGAGGACTGATAAGTTGGTTGTGGAAGCGATGTCTTGATAAAATAATGATGTAATCGACCAAACATTAATAGAAGAAGAAGGGAATATGTTGGGCTAGCTTCGAAGATTAATTTTGGCTGTCTTCAGACTCCTTCAATACAATAGGTTGTCAAATATCTTCCTTCGACCTTTTTGTCTTTTGAATTTCGCAGCTATGTATAAAGCGCTCCAGAGCTCGTATCTGGCAATACTATGTATAATCTTTGAAAGGTCTTGACATAACCTACAAAACGACGCTATGCATGATTAGTTTGGATATTGCGCTCAACAGTTATAGACGTGTATACATGGAGGTCACTAACGCCGAAATTCGCGCTATTTTAAAGTTTTCCTTCGTTAAACGCAAATCCGCTAGAGAAACGTTCCGTGAGAAGTGTTTTTGGGGATGGTACTCTATCGCTTCGAACTGCGGATGAATGGTTTCGATGATTCAGAGCGGGTGAAAACGACACCACGTATCCATCCAGCCAGCCGGAGGAAGACCTATGACGACGAATACTGATCAAATCATGGAAAACATCGAGTTAGACGACCGACATATGGCATCTCGTGACATTACCCAGGAGATGGGAGTTAGTCACAAAACTATCTTAAACCATCTCCAGAAGGCTGGATACACAAAAAAGGTGGTTGTTTGGGTGCCGCATGATTTGACGCAAAAAAACCTTCTGGTCCGAATCAACGCCTACGAAATGCTGCTGAAACGAAACGAACTCGACCCATTTTTTAAGCGGATGGTGAATGGCGACGAAAAATGGATTAAATACGACAATATCAACTGAAAACGGTCGTGGTCAAAGGCCGGTGAATCGTCCCAAACCGTGGCCAAGTCGGGACTGACGGCCAGAAGGTTTTGCTGTGTGTTTGGTGGAATTGGATTGGAAGGGAATCATCCACTATGAGCTGCTCCCATATGGCCAGACACTTAATTCTACCATCTACTGCGAACAACTGGACCGCTTGAAGCTGGCCGAATTGGTCAACAGGAAGGGTGTAGTGTTCCACCAAGACAACGCCAGTCCACACACTTCGTTTATGACTCGTCAGAAGCTACGGGAGCTTGGATGGGTGGTTTTATCGCATCCACCAAATAGCCCGCATAAAGCGCCAAGTGATCCTGTCCATGGCGAACGCGCTTGTTGGTATGAAGTTGCTGTCTAGATGGAAACATACGGGGCATATTTGAACTATATCTGATCACTTTAACTATTTTTATAAAGCATTGAATAAAGATCAAAAAAGCGGTATTTGACAAACTAATATATAATATATCGATATTTCTTCTACTGATGTTTCCTTAGATAGAAATAGAGATACTGTTTCAATAGGTTTTAGTTATAATAATTGTTCGAAATTACCCAGAGTTCCGGAGAAGGTCCGAGAACTGGAATTAAGTTAAGATTCAACTGATTGTATATTAATTGAAGACCCGTGAAATAGGATCGATACACACCATCTCTTTGTCGACTTTAAAGCTGCTTACGACAGCTACGAAACAGTCAGCGCATTCGCGTCTTGGCTCCCACGTCACTGTTGACAGTCATAACTTTGAAGTTGTAGATAATTTCGTCTACCTGGGAACCAGCATTAACACCAATAACAATGTCAGCCTGGAAATCCAACGCAGAATCATTCTTGCCAACAGGTAGGACTAAGTAGGCAATTGAAAAGTAAAGTCCTCTCTCGACGAACAAAAACCAAACTCTATTACGTCTCTCATCATTCCCGTCCTACTTTACGGTGCAGAAGCGAGGACGATGTCAACATCCGATGAGACGACACTAGGAGTTTTCGAGAGAAAGGTTTTGCGGAAGATTTATGGTCCCTTAAACATTGGCAACGGCGAATATCGCAGACGATGGAACGATGAGCTGTATGTGTTGTTTGACGACATAGACATAGTCCAGCGAATAAAAAGACAGCCAAAAGGCCTAAAAAGGCGCCAAACTGCCAGAAGGAGGGATACGTGGCGCGCTGTTGTGGACTCTGCTATAACCGCGTAAGGAGTCTACGCCAGTCAAGAAGAAGAATATCAATTAAAAATTATATAAAATATATAAAAGAGATAATTACAGCCTAAAAGATCCCAGTTGGATCTACTTAATCGGAACGGACCAACAGATCAAGACTTTGAGAGTTTTATAATGATTAAGATAATTCGGACTACATTTTTTAAATCTCTGATTTTGGTATAATATCAATAGATCAATTTATGTTCTTTTAGTTCTCATTGAACTCCACAGTAAGGCTTCCAATTGTTAATTAATAACTGATACCAAATTATTTATAAATTCCAAAAAAATTAAAATAAATCGCTGTAACCAAATTTGTCCAAAAAAACTTTAACTTTTTCATTGAATTTTAAATACTTTCTTTAAATTTAGATTAATATAATACGAGACTTTCAATATAAGTGGTAATTAATCAAAAGCCATTGCATGAAAAAAACAAACAGTAGCAACCAACCAGTAGCAGCGGAAAAAAGCCCCAAAAACGGTAGCCAACTGTGAGCCACTCACCAGCCGGCAAGCCGCTGCAGAGCACACTTAATTAGGCGCTGCTACAGATTGCTTAGCTTTCTGTTACAGTTAATGCGTATATTTTATTTATTTGGCTTTTAAACGGTTTTTGGTGCGCCCGCATTTTCGCTAAACGCGGCAGATCCACGCACGGCCCACACACAGAGTGAATGTTGTTGAACGCGCTACACGTTTATTCAATTAATAAATATTTAAATATAATGAAAATTAATTTAGCATAACAAAAGTGGCGATAATAAAACGTGCGAATGAGTGCATGAAAAAGGGCTTTGGAATATTTGAAATAAAATAATTTTTGGAAAATTTTCTTTTATATTTTTTAGGAAAAAAAAACTAATTTTTTAAGCTCTGAAAAGTAAATTAGTTGAAATGATTAATTTTAATGCAGACATTAAGCGGCGGAAAATCTGATAAAAATGCGAATTGAATGTGGAAAAAATGAAAAACAAAATATTAGTGAAAATCGACAATATGTACATTAGGGTGGTACTCAAAAAATTTTAAATTGAATTTTTTAAGTCGAACTCTTGTAATTGCTGTAAAGAACTATTCAAAAATATCTCATATAAAGTTTTTAGTCGGTTGACAGTAAAAAGTAAATTTTTATTTTCTGTTTTCCATTTAAGCACCACCCTAATGTCGCATATTTATTAGAAAAAACCTATACATTCATACAAAATATCATAACTATATTCTTTCACATCTTTAAGTTCATTAAAATCGCTTAAAACCAGCAGGGGTGAGCATTTGAAAGTGAATATGCCGACTACAGTTGGCTAATTGTACGCACATAAAGCTAACTTGTACACATAAATCGAATGGGGTTCAGTCTGCATACGCTCGAAGCGGAAGTGCGTATAGCAATATTCTGCATACTAGATGTTATTGCTATAACTATTATTACCTCAGTTAAAAACCATTTATAAACATCCACCTGCGTGCAACAACACGCTTAACTGCTACAACCGCTTCACCGACCTCACCGGCTCACCCTGTGTATTTCATTGCGTATGGTTTGCCTCCCCCACACATTTTAAGCCTATCTCTGATACACACGCTTATTAATGGAGTTGTCGAGAGACAATGGCACATTAAAGACATTGCCATGTTGATTAATACACACGCTGAACAACAAAGCTACTATCTACTAGCGCTTACATCAAAGCTTACGCTTTCACTGAATTTAATTGTTTGGTTATTGTTGTTTTTTTTGTTTGTTTACATTTTTATTAATTTGATAAACACAAAATTAGCATGCAATAAAAATGTAAATGAAGTTGTGTTGCTTGATAATAAAACCTAAAACATGTAATATTCTGAAATTAGAGTGACCTCTTAGCATTAATTAAAAGCGTGGCAATATATGGTATTCTAAAGGCTATATCACAGGTGTTTCTTGATATGAAGGGAGGCTTGTGAGTGATATATTGGTTTAGAAAATGGTAGTGTATTATCTTGTGTGCTCTGCTAATAGATCTAAGACTGAATTTTGGAACAGTCCATTCTTAGAAGACACTTCATATTACCCCGATCTCCCAACGATCACCTTATTGATGACAAAAACTTTCTAAAAGAGTTCTAAACTCTCTTACGTGATATTCTGACATAAAAATTTATTTTTTTTATTTTTTCAGTACTTTTATTTTTCAAAGTCAAAATTATTTTCAGAAATTGTATTCCTTAGCTTTTTAAACGAAGTACAATTAACAGCTTCACTTCTTACGTGGCGAAAAAGACAAAACAAAATTGATGACCTTGGAAAGAAATATTCTCCAAAAAATCGGTCAGAATCGGACTTGATGAATGGAGGATAAGATGGAATAGCGAACTTGACCTGCTAATTTAAGGCGAAAACGTGGTGCGATTTATTAAAATGTAACGAATAAAATGGCTAGGATGTATTACAAGAATAAATGATTCAAGAGCCCAGATGAAGGTAATGGACGCGAAAGCATTCATCGGTAGAGCCAGAGGCGAAAGAGAAAGCCAAGATCAAGATGGAAGGACGAATTAAACGAAGATCTGAAGAAGCTTCGACTGGAAAACTGGAGAGAGACCGCAACAGACAGAGTAGCATGGAGGCGTTGGCTGTAGAGCCAAATGATGAGTGTGATGACTTCTTACGAGGATTTCGAAGATAGACAATCCTTGAACTTTTATTTATAATGTAGCACTCAATAGATTCAATTTCCTATAACAATTCAATTCAACACAAGAGATCTACTTAAACGAGTTGTTAGTGCCATCATTTATTTACTCATTCATTCAGCCTTCTTGCTATAATACATCGCACTCATTGCAATATCATTTATAAAAGTTGGACAACAATAGATATCTATAATTATTGATTCTTCGTAATCTTTCTCAAAAGCTTTTTAGATCATCAATAGAAACCACGTAGTGTAACTCCATAAAATCACTCTAAAAACCTATCCAGCATATAAAATAATGCTTTCACCAAAAGATTTCACAATCAAGCAGTCTTACTTAATGAAAGATCAAAGTTCGAATAGGGTCCTAAGTATAAGACCTATAATATTCTTATCGAAAACTTGTGCGAAATTTTATTCAGTGTTGATTTACGGTTACTAAATCGATAAATTTATGCTGCTTTCAAAATGTATTAATGTGTGGTAGGGAAGTTTCATTGGACTTGTATAAACTGTTTGTGAACAATCTTCTAAATCTATTGATAAAACGGTACCTATACAATAAGGCTTTATCAAAAAAAAAAGAGTTATGTAAATTAGTTGAAGAAGCATATATCTGCTTTAGAAGCCGAAAAAAAAAACGTTTTTTTAGCAATTTTTTTTTAAAGGGAAGGAAATGATTGCGGTAAACAGAATTTTAAGACGATAGTGTACTATATTTAAGGCTTGAAAAACAATATTTATTATTAAAAAATATTGAAATTTTTTCAAAGTTGTAAGTATTTTTCTGGAGCGCCTGGAGTCTGCACTTGTAAATCGGTGCCGGTGAAGGTCGTGCGATGCATCTGAAACAGTCGAACCAAATTTTATTTTAATTTTTATAAGTTTCTTTTTTTTTATGAACTACAAAAATACCGAAAAAGTTATAGAATTACAAGTTTTTTCGAAGTTTGAAAATAAATTGACTTTAAGTTGCAAAACAAGTAGTTTAAAAAATACTTTTGTCCAACTTCAACTACTTTTGTCTAGTTCAAATAGAAGATAATTTAATACTGAAGCTAGATCACTTTGATTGTTTTCGATAGGACATATATTCTTTTTGCTATCGCCGGCACCGTTTTCTAACACTTGTGAAAATGAAAGCTCGAAAGAAACCCGCTTTAAAGTCTGCCTGAGCATTCGCACCTCCGCGACGCTCGGCCACTAAAACTGCTCTAGCTTCGAAAATATGTCGAATTGGTCCCTGGAATTTTAAAGACATATTCTTGGGTAGTTTTGGAAGAGTTTTAAAGCAAAACAAAAAAATCGATTTTTGAAGCCTGTAAAGCAGACTACTGCCTTAAAAATGGAAGGTAAGATATTACTTCAGTATAAAATTTGAAACTATAACCAAGAGCATATGCTATAAGATGGAATCTAATATTCTAAATTATTCTTAAGTTCTAGCTCTTTGCTCCCATGTGAGATCAGATAGTATTTGAAGTTCTTACTATCGATTGTCTCGAAATAAGCGGACTCCTTTGGCATTTGGATGCCTCTCTAAGCTATTACAGCATATCCTGTAGTGAATCGCTATCCCTACAGGTGTACTTCAAAGCTATTTATTGTTTTATTTTCTTTAGAAAGCATGAATTCTATACCATACGCCCACTAAACATTCATTATTTATCAATTTTTCAAAATCCGACAAACATTCAAAGGCACACACAAACCCACCTACCAACCAATACAAAAGCACTTTCATGAAAAATTGCACACACTTGAAGCAACATATATGATTATGAGTATATTGCCAAGTATTGCGAAATCAGCGGATCAACTCTTATGAGTATGAGTCGGTATGTGAGTATGTATATGTGTGTGCGTACTCCTTACCTTTAAGCCCTCCATAACTTTGCGGCTAATTTTATTGCTTTCAGCAATGTTTAGTTATTTGCTGTCATAAAATAATCACAAGAAAAATATGTTGACCGCCCACTGTATGCAAGGCTGCAGACATACCAACTCGCATCTACTTGCAACTGCTACATATGCTATACAAGCACCCAAGTCTGGTTGACTGTGGATAACTATGAGCGGATTTTTCGCTGGCAGCCAACGCCACAGCGCAGTGATCCATCGTCGGCCACAATTGTTGGGTAGTACATCAGTTGGACAGCCACTGAAAAGCAAATATGTTGAATACACACAGACACTTCACATTCATATGTATTTCGCTCCTTTTGCTGTTTGTCTATTTGTTTGCTGCCTTGCGTTTGCCTTGCCACACGCTTCTCTGCATACGCAAACATATACTTATGTATATGTGTATCTGTGCATTGCTTTGCTCCTTTCCACTATTTGCTGTTAAATTATTTTTCGATTTTTATCAACATAATTACATGTTTGTGTTGCAAAGGCAAGCAAGAGTAATAATTCATCGGACGTGCAACCTGAGTGTGGAATTCTCGCCAAACACAGACACACACACATATATATATGTATATATAGAAATGCAGGATCGTATGGCATTAAGAGTGAGAGTGAAGTGTGGTTTAATGGTACGCTGACCATCATCACACTGGCGTACTTGTTAAATTTATAACTATAGTGATGAAAAGCAGAAAAGTAGTGATTAGAGATTTATTTCACAGACATACTCGCATACATACTTATATATATGTATCTATATGATATAATTTCAACTTTATGTTATAAGTTTAATCATGATATGGCTCACAAGCTCATACATATTGACATCCAGTTCAAGATTTTTCATAGAAATTACGATCATTCATTGATCTAATATCGTTAACTGAAAGAACTAGTAATTTTAGAACATTCCGGAATTAAGTCCGATTCCAACTCCAGCTTCAAAAATCCAGAAATAGAGACTAAGCGTAGTTAATAATGCGTCTAAAATCTACCTGTTCCAGAGTTCGTCAAATAGGACCGTGTTTTCTATAATTTGGAGTCCAATCTGCTTAATAATTCGACATAGTAGAGCCGATAAGACAGTCCTCATGCTCTTCAGAACAAGTCCGCCTGTTGAAGTCCAATGTTTCGGCTGTTCCTGATCTCTATTTCCAATTTCATGAGAAGGTTTTAACCATATTTCGAAGACCCATGCAGAAATTTTCTAAAACCCCATGTAGAAATGGGAAAACTAATATTTAAAATAACTCTAAGGCTCTAGCTCTTTGTTCCGATGTGAGATCAGATAATTTAAGAAGGTCTACATAGTAGAGCCCGATGAAACAGTCTTCGTTCTCTTCGAAAAAGGTCCTGGTCTCAGTGAAGTCCAATGTTTCCGCTGTACTTGACCTCTGGGGTTCAAAAGCGGATCTAAGTTTCTTCGTCGCGACGAAGATATTCCTTCGCATTGCGCTCAAAGAACGTTAAATACCACGGTGAAGTGATATCATGGTTGCGTTTGTTGTACGGAGGTGCGGTCTTATGAGATGCCGACTAAATATTTCAGTCATCTTGTGAACATTCAATTGATGGTGTGCCAATAACAGATCGTGGTGTTTTGTCACGCTATCATCTGTCGTTCTTAATCAACTGGATGGCTACTCAAAGACGACGTCTAATACATTTGAATATATCGTAATATCCCGAGTAGGACAAGAATCACTGTTTGATTCCACTGCACGGTTCCACTTTCAAAAATCAGAATCGAATTATCTAGCGATATTGCTCTTTTTCCATTCGTTTGAAATCCATGATCGTCTTGAAGTTATTGGCTTTAATTTAAGCTCGCAAAAAGTGAAATCAAGTCTTAATAAAAAGGACAAAAAAATGGCCGAAGTAGCTCAGGAGTTTGTCGGTTCTCCAGCCATACATCCTAATGTGGTACAAGTTTCGAAACGGACGTTTTAGGATGTATGGCTGGAGGAGATACAAGCTCTTGAGCTACTTTGGACTGGTTTTTCGATCACGAGAACAATAATATTTAATTAAAATAAGTTTATGTATGTCGTTTAGGTGAAAAGCGTTTCGTAATATGGATCGCCCTTTGCAGGTATCTCTAGGTCATCTCTGTCGTCTAAGAAAAAGCCATGACTCATGATCGGTGCACCGTAGCGACAGCATCAGACTCTGGATCAATTTTGGATACAAGAAATCGGCTATAGTCATAATGTATCTCTTGCTGTTGACAGTAACGCTCTGGGACTTCAACAAAACTATGGACCAATGACTCCAATGATCCTAAATCTGTACCATACACAATTCTCTGTGCTATAGTTGAAGTCGACTAGAATATACTCGTATGATGTGGTCTTCAGTTTATTTGTTTTGAAAAAAAAAATTCGCTAAATACCACAGAATGTCTCTCAGCTCATTTCAATTGCCGCATGAATTACTGTTGCCACATTTTATGTAAATTGTACATATATTGCTCCATTAACTGTCAGCTGCCCGCCTGCTTGCCACACACATACAGACACACACAGAGACACTCATAGAGGTGGACATATGTAAATGCAGTATCATTATAACGCTTGTTAAAAATGCGGCAAGTTGTCGCCAAGTGCGTGCAACGTGCAACTATTTGCTTGTCTTACTTGCATGTTGCAACAAGCGATGCTGCTGAACTACATACATTCATACGTGCGTATGCGTTGGTGCCACCTCACCAACAGCATTGTTAACAAGTTGCCAGCAATGGCGGCAGCGTAAAATTATAATATTCATGTTGGCAACAAGCGGCACATACCACAGCGCACCGCTATTGTTGACGCTGCTGCTGCACCTTTACACGCATATTATTACGTTTAGCTTGTGCTAGCTACGGCAACAGTGGCAGCCCTCTCTTTAATTTATTCATATAATTTTGCATTGTTTGTATTCGCAATTTCTGCTCAGGTAACTGTCATTGTTGTTGTTATTATTGGTTGCTCCATTATTTTTGGGTGGCATTGTAATTGTTGCAACAGCAGTGAAGCAGTGTCGCAGTGCAGCCGAGGCTCAGCTATCATACCTGAATTTAGTAATTAATTTCCAATTTCCACAATTAGTTTGTTGTTGTTGTAATTTATGATTACTGCCATCGCAAACGGTTAACTGTTGCATGCTTACCTGTTCGCCTGGCCTTTGCCATCAAAAGCTCCACATACTACTCATGCTGCAGCCATGCCATCTCATCTCCATAATAATGTTTTACGCAAGCTTTCACGGTCTTTTTCGCAGTTATGTATTTACAATTGTTGTTGTTTTCATTATTGCTCCACTTATTAATAGTTGTTGTGAGTTGTAGTATCGTTTGTTTTAAATAAATTAAATTGCTTACGTCGCCATTACATGAGCGTTGGTGCGACAACAACAGCGAATTACAGTTGTAATTGGCTGTCATACAGGGTGTCTACATAGATGTGAAAATCATATTTTACATTTGAAGTGAAATAAGCCGTTCGCAATTCTCCAGTCGCTTATTGAATCCAAAAAGCTCCATAGGTGAGCTTTAAGAGCTTTTAATAAAAGCTTCGTCTTTGAGGCTGTATTTTTTCGTGAACCGTGTTTCTTAACTTTCTTTCTCATCAACTCTTAACTCTCTCTTGTATCTCAAGATCGAAAACTGGACACTATAGTAGTGAAATCGTTGCATCCACGGGGGGAATTAGCTCGGATCGGATTTTCCATCCACATTTCTTTGAAATATTTATCAGATATATAATTTCGAGTCCCGCTGGTTGCTTGAGAAGCAAGGTTTACTGGTCAGTTTTCGAAAAATAGCTTAAAAGTTGGTTTAAAAAATGACTCTGATCCGATAAAGCTCGTGAGCTTTTAAGCCCATGTAAATATCTTTTCTCGATGGAACAATGAGCTGTACGAGTTGTATGACGACATTGACATAGTACAGCGGGTAAAACGACAGCGGCTAAGTTGGCTATGTCATGTTGTCCGAATAGACGAAACACTCCAGCTTTGAAATTGTTCGATGCCGCACCCGCCGGTGGAAGCAGAGAAAGAGAAAGACCTCCATTCCGTTGGAAAGATCAGTAGAGAGCGATCTGGTTTCACTTGGGATTTCCAAATGGCGCCGAATTGCGAGGAAAAGTAAATAATGGCGCGGTATTATCGATTCGGCTATAATCGAATAACGGTTCATACGCCAATTACATATAATATATACAAATATCTTTCCTAGTGGTACGAACCTAATCGATATCGATATAGTTAGAGTTTTGGAGACTATTCTTTGGTTGAGTTGAAAGTCCGGAATATAATGGTTGAGAAAGCGTTCCGATCTGATCATGTTTCTCGAAAAGTAATTAAAAGATCAGACACATGGTTCTATTGTAAAGATCAAAAAGAACCGCTGTAGCGGCGTATAATTTGGTGGATCACCAGGCTGATGGCAACAACTAACGTTTGGTAGTCTTGCTCAGAATAATAGCTGCAGAACTATGGATCTCTACGCAAACCATCGGAATTCCAGGCTCTGGACATCAGACATTGTTAGGGTAGATGATAGAATGTACCAATTGCTATTAAAAGGAACAAGTTTTTCAGATCGAGCTTGTCAATGATCTAGGAATCTCTCTTTAGCTTTTAATAGAAGAATCCTGCTTATAGAAGAAATAGTTTGGTATTTAGTAGTCCTCAAAACCAAAACTCCTGAACCGAGTAATTATAATAACATTTTTGATTCAAAAAATGGTAGTTTTGATAAGGATAATAGCTGCAGAACTATGGATCTCCTTGCTTCGCAATTTCAGGCTTTGGTTATCCGGTAATTCGAACCTATGAGCTTTATCTTTTTATGGAAGAATCCAGTCAGTAAAAGGAATCGTTTAATAATCACCAGCCCTCAAAACGGAAACTCCGGAAAGTCTCGAAGTCATTGCAAGAAGTTATTGTAATCAAAAGCAATCCGAAAATGTTCCAGTCTATTACCTTGATCTCGAAAGCTTGATATTCATCAGCTCTCAAAACGGAAACTCCAGAAAATCTCGAAGTCATTATAATAAGTTATTGCATCTGAAATTGTCTGTCTAACCATCGGAGAACTGATATCTAATTAAAAAATTTCCGAGGCTCGACCTCGAAAGCTTGATATTCACCAGCTCTCAGAATTGAAAATCCTAAAAGTCTTGAGGTCGAGGAGTAATAAGTTATTACACTTGAAAGTATCTGTCTATCCATCGAGGAACTTGTAATCTTCGATATCCAATTCGACAATATTCCAGGCTTCTATAAGACCGACCTCAAAAGCTCTTCAAGAAATTCAGGGTTCTCATGTTAACGGACTTCGGTAGAATAATTAATTCAGGGTTACCGACCGCTTAACTGAAGTTCTCGTGTTAATGGACTATGATGGAAGTATTAATCTTTCAGTGAGAGCAATATTTAATATCTTTCAGTGAACTTCTCTACCTCAAGGTTTCTGCTGGCCGAAATTGAAATCTTAAAATTTAACTATGTGAAAATGTGAAACAAATAACCCCAACCACTTTAAACTATATAATGTTCCGCCAACTAAGCCACCACACATACTTATTTATGTATCGAAAATATGCAATTAAATTTTTGTTATACTTTTTTGCTGCAACAAAAACAAAAGTTAAAAAATAAAATTCTGTCTGTAGTTTTGCGCTTTCACAAAGCAGATACGCTTATGATTGCGGTCGAGACTCCTCTGGAGAGTCATAAAATATGTATTATATTACGAACGCTCATTTGTCAAGTAATTTTTCAATATGCCCATTATGTTTTCATCAAAAGTGCCTGTGAAATGTGTCGGCATGTACTTAAGCAGAAGGGCGAAGAGACAGTCGGTAGTCGGCAAGCAGCAGCGCCAAAGTAATGGCCAACAAGCAGCAAAGACAGCAAAGGCTAACAAGCCAGGCAGCCGCGTTGTAGGGCCTCCGTAAGCTTGCAACGAAAGTAATGGAAGTCGTGTTGAGCGCGGCGGAAGCGCACAAAAGAATGCTGTAAAACCTGAAGGACCTTAACAAGGCACGTCAAAAAGGCATGTCGAGAGAGCGAAGGCAAAGCGCAGAGTTTGGCAAGCAGTAGCTGTAGATAGCTGTGGTATTTGTTGTTGCTGCTGTAGTGGCAACCGCGGTAGCAGCAGCAGCATCATTACAATTATAAGTAGATATGTAGCATGTCCATGCGGACGAACAACAGCAACAACAGCAGCAGCAACAGCGTGTAATAAACAAGCAAGCAAGCCAGGCAGCAACGTTGCAGCTACTGGCTATAACCACCTAACTGGCACTGGCATCCACCGATATCGGTTGCCTGCAACAGCATAGTAATTTAAGCGCAAGGCTAAGGTAATCATCGATGCCAACGCGTTGTGCTGCGCTCCAATGCATATCCTTTTGTTGTGATTATTAATTTTGCGCTGTTGTAAGCGCTGCGCACACGAGTTGGCGTGGAAATATTACTGTTGGCGTTGCGACAATAGAACGCTGTGTTACGCAGAAGCTTGTTAATTGTAATGACCATGCTATGTTGGAGTCGGCTCGTGTAGTCCTAAGTGTACAGATGCGGGTAAATACTTGTATGTAGCAATATACTTGGATGTAGTGAATGTAGCATTGAACTCACGTTGTTGGCGAAAGATGGTTTAATTGCCGAGAGGCTATTGATCATATGCATTAAATATAATATGTGTTAGTCGGCTTGCGCCCTACTAGTAAGCAATGATTGCAAAGCAGAGCTTTTTAGGTTAGGAGAGCTTTTGGGAGCCTTTGTGATTGGGAAAGCTTTTTAAAAAAGCTTTAAAGCTTTAAGCAAAATACGTGTTAGTTGGCTTGCGCCCTACTAGTAAGCCATGGTGGCAAATCAGAGATTTTAAGAGCTTTTTAGGATAGAAGGAGAGCTTTCGTGAACTTTTGTGGCTAGGTGAGCTTTTTAAAAAAGCTTGACAGCTTTAGCTTTCTTCTCCTGCTCGTATTTATCAAGACCTATATGACAAATTATAAATTTTATAGACTTTGAGAAATCGATCTTGTAGTATCTTCATAGTCTTAATTGAGTCTTCGAGCAAAAAATTTGTCCTGGTAGCAAAACAGAGTTTATAAACGCGTTTTAGGCTAGCAGTGGACTTCCCGGGAGCTTTTTGAAAACTGTTTTCTTCTCTTGTTTGTATTATATTATAATATTTACAGAGGTCTATCTATCAAATTAAAAATTTTATAGACTTAGCTAAGCCTTCGGGCTCTCTTTGAGGGCTCGAGCTTTTAGTATCTTCATAGTTCTAACTAAGTCTTTGAGCAAAAAATGTGCCCTGCTAACAAAACAGAGTTTATAAGCGCTTTTTAGGCTAGCAGTGGAGTTTACGGGAGCTTTTGTAGCTAGGAAAGCTTTTTTAAAAGGGGTTGCATTTTCATCTCTTGTTTGTATTTACAGAGATCTATCTGTCAAATTATAAATTTTGTAGACATAACAAAGCCATCGAACTTCCATTGAGGGTTAGAGCTTTTAGTGTCTGCATAGTCTTAACGGAGTCTTCGAGCATTTAGTGTATTGTAGAGTGTATTAGTGGGACATTTTATTCTTTTTACTCCTCTCTCTCCTCTGAAGTCGAGCTCAGACTGCGATACTGTTGTTTAATGCTTCATTGGATTCTACTAAGTTATACGCCTAAAAAATTAAACATGTTTAGGTTCAAGTTCGAGGAGAATTTTCCTTAAGATAGAAGCCTTAAACTTCAATCACTTTGATGGACGAATTTTATTGCGTTGTCTATGAAATGTTTGGAGAAACTATATTCTGAAACGATCATAAATTCTGCCTTTGCTTTTAGGTTTGGAGGTTGTTGTGAGTTTCGAAGTACCATCGTCCCAATAGCGGATTATACCTAAGATGACTATACAGTATCTTCGGACAACATTCTTTATTAGAAGTTTAAACACATTCGAGTATAAAGATTAAATCATTCTACATTTTGCTCTCGAGGTTTACTTAAAAGTAGAATTTTCTCAAAAATATCTTTACATAGTATTTGACACATATTCTTAGGGTCCCATTGCTCGTCTAATTTAGGTATTTTAACATTGTATTATTATGTGCTTCACAAGACTTCTGTGAGAACTGTTTATTAGATGATTACTACAAGTCCTCTGTTGGGAGTTTCAAATGAAGACTGAAGAAGGAAGCCAAACTAAGCTAAAGGAACACAAACCTCTTTTTAATTTCTGAAAGAACAGAATTCTGAGTGGTGATGAGTAATAAACATCTGGATGTTCCTATCTGTTGGAAAACATTCCGTTTCTTCAACAAGCTTCAGGAAAACTAAAAGTTTTATTGATTTTAATGTCACTAACGATTCGTTAGGTCATCAAAAGCATGTAAGAATCCAGCATAGTGCCCATCCCCCAAAAATTTCTTGAAATGAAGAAAATGCGTTGTTGAGGGAAAGAAAAACATATTTCCGATTTCTAATTACATTCAAGTGCTGTATAAACGAAATACTTAACAAACTGCGCTACACCCCAATGAAGTTTGCAGCAGAAAAGTGAAAGTTATGTGGCATGTGGCAACGCCCTATGCTAAAGCACTTACGGCGTTGCATATAAATGTGCAATGTGCATAAGTATGCAAGTATAAATATTTAAGTAGGTATGTAATTACGTAAGTATGGAAGTTTGTAAGTAGGAAAGTGCCTAAGTACGTAAGTGTGGATATATGTAAGTACCTTAGTTTGTAAGTATATGAGTTTGTAAGTTTGAAAGTATGTAAGTACGTAAGGACGCACTCAAGCCAAATAAATTTCAATATAATGCTTCGCATAATAATTAGCATTGCGAAAATATTTAATGTGGAAAAAATAAGTGAAATAAAATGCGAAAAGTGAAATTGAGAAAAGTGAATAAAGCAAGAGTGGTTGCAGTAGTCATGCAACCCTCCACCAAGGCACCCTCCCAATCACTTTCTGCACATATATTTGATATTTGCAGTGGCGGCTTCATTAATAGTGAAATAAGCAGAATAATGCTCGCGGCGGTGCTAGAACATCTGCAACTTTCCCTTTCAATGTGGTTTCATATGCACCCCTGTGCAGTTTCACACACATACAAACCCATACATATGCATGAGACTGCCACTAAGGGGCGAGCTGAGGTGCGTGCGTTCTCATATTCACATTGCATACAAGCAGGCGAATTTTCCCAAAAAATTGCCGTGAATTTCGCGCACACTTTTGATTTCTACAAATAAATAAGCGCCGCTATAAATGCAACTGCATGCGCACACATATATTTGTATGTATGTTTGTGTATGTGTTTGCATTTGTTTTGCTTTGTGGCATTGTTTTGCCATGTGATAAATAGCATTGGCACTTGGTAACGCCTGCGTAATTATATGCTGACTGAAATCACCATGAAATCTCGTCGTGTGTGCCAAATTTCACACACTAAAATATGCGATTTATGACCCGCCACGCCTCTACAGCCACTGCAATGGAAAATTTTATTGTTTCTGTTTCAAAAGCGAGCTGTCACAATATTTTTATGCACGCAACTAATTGATGGCTGATTTGAATTTGATGTGAAAATTGGCGTAACGGTAGCGATTTTCAGCGTGTTTGCGAGTTTTCCAAATAATAAAAAAATATTTCGAGGTTTTTTGTTTCAGATGCCAATCGAAAACTCATTTATTGTGGATTATATTTTGTGGTGTATTATTTTTTATTTTGGTTGAGAAAACACAAACATATTTGATTTTCATTTGATAATCGGAAAAATATTGGATTTGCAAGCATGATAAACTCATATGATTTATTTTAGAGCGTGTCTTCTTTAGAGGTTTAGAATTTCCAAAAACTATAGTTGTCAAATCAGCTGTCAAAATGTGATCTCACAATTTTGACATTTCTGCTCAGTACACTTTGTAAAATATACACGCAAAGATTTTCAACCGAATAGCTTTGAAAAATCGTGGATATTTTACTCAAAAGTCGGCATTAGTGTCGCAAATTAGAGAACACGTCGATCTTATCTAGGTTTGGTATACATTTTTGGCTTAATGGATAGTAAAAAATACCGTTTTTGAAAGAATTTTGTACTAAGAATTCAGTAGAGTCTATCTAGGCTCCAAGAGTGCCAGGAAAATTTACATTCGAGTATAGTTCTGAAGACTTGGTCCATCCTTTTTAAAACTGATGAGGTTAAACACTTAAAGGTTAAACATTGATTCTCAAACTCGGGTCATTTAAAGTTGAGATACAAGGGTGTATTCCCGAACTTCAAACAGTTCAGAGCCGTCGATTCTCATTAAAAAAATCTCCTAAATGGGTTCTGAGATCTTAATCTTCCGACTTGATTATTACGAGCTTTAAGGAGGCACAACACTTTATTGAAGACCGCTAAACCGACGGTTGTGTCAGAAGATTCTTCAGGATTCATTTAGATGGTTGCTAAACCGACGGTTGTGCAAACAAATGCTTCGGGATTCATGTAGATGGACCATAGCTGGTTTCCATTATAAGGGAGATATCAAGATTGTGGTACAAGTTTGGATTCCCGGACTTCAAACAGTTCAGAGCCGTCGATACTCATTAAGAAAATCTCCCACATGGGTTCTGAGGTCTTAGACTTCCGACTTGATTATTACGAGCTTTGAGAAGGCACAACACTTTATTGAAGCCCGCTAAACCGGCGGTTGTGCAAACAAATGCTTCGGGATTCATGTAGACCATAGCTGGTTTCCATTATAAGGGAGATATCAAGGTTGTGGTACAAGTTTTTATTCCCGGACTTCAAACATTTCAGAGCCCTCGATTGTCATTAAGAAAATCTCCCAAATGGTTTCTGAGATCCAAGACTTCGAACTATATAATTACAAGCTTTAAGGAAGCACAACACATTACTGGAACCCGTTAAACCGACGGTTGTGAAAACCGATTCTACAGGATTAAAATGAATGGACCAGTGCTGGTTTCCAAATCAGGGAGATATCAGGAAGTCTATTGTTTTAGTTTTGATAACAACACAGAACTCTTGAATCAGGTTTCTAAGATGATTTTGAATCCATAATACAGCCGGAAACGATGATTTGGAATGGATGGTTCTTATTTTAAGAAAATCTTAAGGTCATTGTGAATTACAAGCTTTAAGGAAGCGCAAAAAGCACCAGCTGAAACGATGTTTGTGAAAACAAATGCTACGGGATTCATATGGATGGACCATGGCTGGTTTCCAAATCGGGAAGATATCGTGTGTTCATATTCCTGAGGTCGTATAAATATCTAATAGAAAGAGGATTACTTTCTTTCAAGAAGTCAGTTTGTTTTAGCTTTGATAACAACAAAAAACTCTGGAATCAGGTTTCTGAGATGATTTTGAATCCATAATACAGTCAGAAACGATGATGTGGAATGGATGGTTCTTAGTTTGAGAAAATCTTAAGGCAAGATAGTTATTTCCCCATAATGTCGTTGGCCTGAAAATATTAAATAGATGATCTGGCGCAATATCTATAATAAGTTAGAGACTCATGTTCTATGTATCTTGGATGGCGAAATTCCATTCCTCAACAGCATAAAAACGGTTGTAGAACTACGCTTGACCTATGTCAGACCGGAAATACTAGGAGAACATTTTCAAAGCATTGCCCGAGACTTAAAGTTTATAGAAGATGGGATAATCCCTTCCTTAAAAGTCTGATTTTTCTACTGATGAAAACAGATCCATCTACAAGATATCAGATATACCCTTGTCTGTGTGGGAACTCTACGAAAACCAAACTATTAACACCCATGTTGTTGTTTTCTTCATTCAGATAGTTCTATACAATCTATATCTTCATTAAACTTCAACTGATGAGAATCTGCTATTTTGACTGTGAAATGTCAATTGTTCCGCATCCCCACTATACACTTCACATATTTCATTTTAATTGTTTGCAAAATTCTCTATTTTACTGCTCATTAAGAACGTTTTTTGTGGCCAACTTCCGTTTGGAGTATCATGAGTATCATGACAATGAAAAAAGTGAAAAAATAAACAAATGAGAGCAAAAAAAGAGCGCAAGTGTCAAAGCTTTGCCGTCAGCAATAATGAAGTAATTTCTTCCTTTTTTGGCGTGGAATCGAGTGTGGCTTGTAATTGATATGCCAACGCGTGATGCTGCCACAAACTGAAACACAAAAACAAACTTCAAGCTTCAAGCTACAAGCTCTGCGACTTAGCAGCTGTAATAATATGAGAAAAAAATATGTGTGTGCTTGTGGCACCAATACATAGTAATGAAGGAAAGAGTCTCCGTATGTGTGTGTGAAACTATGAATGCGAATATTTCAGTTGGAATCTGCGGTGCAAGCACTATCGTGTATATATGTATAAATATTATATATATATAAATAAACGTGCCTTGACGATTGTCAATTTAAGTATGCGGACAGACAGACAGCTGTATGAATCTGCCGGATATGACGGCTGCTTATTTTGCATTAGTTGTTGTAGTTTTTTTTTTAATTTTTTTCGAACAATTTTTGTTGTTTGTTGCTGCAATAAAACGCTTTGCTGAAGCATATCACATTGTCATATGTGTGTTGTATGTATTTGGGGCATTTATTTCTATTTTTCACATAATTTCAACTTATTTATTTTTATAAATTGTCGGCGAAAACTCTTTGAGACATGATTCATCCGGTCGCATAATTTGAATGTCCCCTTCACATTTGGTTAAATGCCGCCTACGTACTGGTACATTTGTTTTGAAATTATATGAGAAGACACATGTTCCTGTAGAAATTCAAAAATGAATGGAGTTTCGGGTGGGCCTTTTTTACTTTTTTCTAGAAGTTTATTGAGAAGATTTAGTTATAGAACTGAAGATCCAACGCCATATTCGAACAATAAATTAAGCACTTGATCAGTACCGTTGTTAGATTACTTACTCAAAGTGACCAGATCTCTTCAATTCAGCCAGATTTGTAACTGGTAATTCATAACGACCTTAAAAATTAGATTAATACTTAGTCTAAACAAAATGTGCCTGTATTCCGATAATCCAACCGTGAAACGTGATCGTTAAAATTTTCCATCATTGCTGCTTCTCACGTTCAAGAATTCATTTGTCACGATAGTCTGGGCTATGTAACCCAAACGGACTCGAGTTCGGTAGTTCTGAACTCATTAGAAATTAAACCGATATATAGGAATGAAACCTGTCATCTGACGTCTCAACCACCTAGAGCAAGAATACGGAGAACTAATCCGTTCGTAGCAGTCCCTTAATGTTCGAAAAGTTATGAAACAGTTTCACGACGAATTAGAATTCTTTTGATCTAAGCTTGCAAAACGTTTTACGACAAATGAGTACGGATATCAGATATTTAAATGAAGAACTAAAACACATCGGTACATAAATGTTTCTAAATTATTTACGATTGTTCTTATATATCACACTTATAAAAGCTTCTGATCCAAGCATCGAACATAAGTATGTATGTATGTTATGTGTATGTTATTGGCGTTCAACCGTTTAGCCGGTTATAGCCGAATGGGAACATAAGTGGAACCCTAAATATAATAAATACATATGTATAAAATTTTCACCGAATCTTATTTTCTTCAAAATAATATAAAATCATAATGGACCTCAATTCGAGTTCCATAATAAGTACAGCAACAATGTTGCAAAGCGACCTGTGGATAGAAGTCTAAAATGAAAGAACTAGAAGGCAGATCAGTACAAGATGAAGTACACAATTATCTAGAAGAGTATAGTCACAGAAACCCCCTTAAAGAGATCTGACGATCAGAACCTTAATTGTCGTTCAAACTAATAGCCTTTTCACACCGGAGCTAATTGATCAATTAACCTCTGCCTCTGCTCGATTAAAACACTGATTAAGATCGATTTTCCATACAAAATAAAAATCTAGATTAATTATTTAATTGAATTTTAATCGACTTGAAAATAAAATGCAACTCTGCGACAAAGACGGTATTTGAAAATATGTACGTTTATTATCTGCGATTGGTTGTATTTTTTAATAAAAAAAGCTACGGTTGATGTCGCTGCTAAAATTATCAATCAGCTGATGAAACTTACCAACTTCTTATGAAAAACAAAAATGTATTACAGCTGATCGATTATCGAGTAGGCGACAGTGTGAAGGGCAAAAACAGGTTTCTCAATCAAAATTTTAATTGATCAATTAATTTGGCTCTGTGAAGACTATACAAGTCTACATCATGGTGATATGGTTTGATAACGATTTTTATATAACAGATCAAGTCTATTGGGTAAATCTTCTTATAAATGCTTATAAAGATCTAAAGATCTGTCAAACAGCGTTGTAAAGATATGCCGAACTATTAATCGATGTGAAGACAACTTTTACTGTGTGTAAGCCATGTCATGTCACGTAAACGTGCCCCTGAACTGATAAAGAAGTGACAAGTCAATAATGAAGTTTATTTTAAAACTTTCTATAGATTGGATCAGAATTGTACATTAACATCGATCGGTTGGAAACAAAATGTCAGTATTACACTCATATAGTATAGAAGAGGGTCTTCAGGTATCTATGGGTTACAGATAGCCTTAATAAACGAGAGTGAAGTCTTTTCTGAGTAATTCTGGTGTAATTTTTATACTCTCGCAACAAAGTTGCTAGCAACAAAGTTGCTAAGAGAGTATTATAGTTTTGTTCACATAACGGTTGTTTGTAACACCCAAAACTAAACGAGTTAGATATAGGGTTATATATACCAAAGTGATCAGGGTGAAGAGTGGAGTTCAAATCCGAATGTCTGTCTGTCCGTCCGTCCGTCCGTCTGTGCAAGCTGTAACTTGAGTAAAAATTAAGATATCTTAATGAAACTTGGAACACTTATTTCTTGGCACCATAGGAAGGTTGCTTTCGAAAATGAGCAAAATCGGACCACTGCCACGCCCACAAAATGGCGAAAACCGAAAACACATAAAGTGCCATAACTAAGCCATAAATAAAGCTATGGAAATAAAATTTGGTATGAAGGATCACACTATGAAGGGGCATATTTGGATGTAATTTTTTGGGGAGGTGGGCGTGGCCCTGCCCCCAAATAGGTTTTTGTACATATCTCGGAAACCAATAGAGCTATATAAACCAAACTTTCTGCAGTCTTTTTTTTTAGTCACTTCTTAATACAGTCCAAAAATGAAAGAAATCGGATAATAACCACGCCCACCTCCCATACAAATGTTCGGTTGAAAAGTACTGAAAGTGGGTTAACTCACTAACGAAAAACGTCAGAAACACTAAATTTCACATAAGAATTGGCAGATGGAAGCTGCACTTAGATTTTTTTACAAAATGGAAAATGGGCGTGGCGTCGCCTACTTATGGGTCAAAAACCATATCTTAGGAACTACTCGACCGATTTCAATGAAACTTGGTCTGTAATAGTTTCCTTACATCCCAATGATATGTTGTGAAAATAGGCCAAATCGCTTCACAACCACGCCTACTTCCCATATACCAGAACTTTGAAGTCGATCTGAATCGTTTACTTTATAATATATAAAGTAAGCACTAGTGAAGATATCGATGCAGAACTTTGCACAAATACTATGTTTATAGTGTGGCAGCCCCATTCTAAAAATCGCCGAAATCGGACCATAGGTTTTTAAGGCCCATATATCGAAGACGAGGACCTCGGTGCTTCTAACCTAATATTATGGTTTCCAACTTTCAATGGACTTTATACAATATATATGACGAATATGTGGGTCAAATTGTGTATTATATAATATAAATAAAGTTAAATAAATAAATTGCGAGAGTATAAAATGTTCGGTTACACCCGAACTTAGCTCTTCCTTACTTGTTTACATATAATTTAATATACAATTATAATCGAATATAACAAAATATTCTTCAGTGATATTTATATATACTTTTGTATAGTTAATAATCCGTATATATTACTATAATTCTCTTGCACTTACCCACTTATTAATTTGCACAATGGAATTATATGTATTTTCCCTTCCTTTTATTGCCGCCAAAAGATGCAACATGTCAAGATAAAACCGAATTGCATTCATAAAACTGTAAAAATGCAATCCTTTCCGCAGACCTTTTGGCAAACGCTGATGATGATGTCGCCTGTCACTTGAGACTTACGATTGTTCGAATTGTTGTGCGCTGCAATTATATTTTTATAACAGAAATAAAGCATGCAATTATAAGTAGTACGACAACAACGGGCAATAAACAGTAGTTTCAATTATGACAGCAATAAAAGGCAAACGCTCAGCAATGGCGACAGCAAAGAAGGCAGCTTGTAAATATCGTTGACAATTGTGGGTAAGCGTGGTAATTATGGTTGGAGTAAAAATTATTTGAGTATAAATTCAATTGCATGTGTAGTTTTCTACAAATTGTATAGTTTACATTGCATGCGGTTGGGAAACATATGCGCAGATAAGATTATTCACTTTATTGCCAATAATTTAGCAATAATAAAAGTTAATTTAGACATTTGTTATGTAATTTGTGGATATTTTAAATTACATTTGCATTGTTGTAATCTAAATGATGGGTGAGAAAACCGGATGACAACTTTATTTATTATGTGAATGCAATTGTACTTAAGATATAAATATTTAAAGATACAATTTTGTTCTTTGCTAGACCAAAGGTTGGAAAATATCTCCCTTTCCCTAAAGTTTTCCTTTGTTAAAGGCAAATCCGCTAGAGAAATGTTCCGTGAGATTAATGTTGGTTTGGGGGATAAGCCAGCCGGCAGAAGACCTGGGACGACGAATACCGACCAAATCATGGAAAACATCGAGTTAGATCGGCATGTGGGATCTCGTGACATCGCCCCAGTTAGTCACCAAACCATTTTAAACCATCTGTAGAAGGCTAGCTACACAAAAAAGCTTAATGCTTGGGTGCCGCATGATTTGACGCTTCTGGACCGAATCAACGCCTGCGATATGCTGCTGAAACGGAACGAACTCGACCCATTTTTGAAGCGGATGGTGACTGGCGACGAAAAAAGGATCACATATGACAATATCAAGCGAAAACGGTCGTGGTCGAAGGCCGGTCAGTCGTCCCAAACTGTGGCCAAGCAGAGATTGACGGCCAGGAAGGTTTTGCTATGTGTTTGGTGGGATTGGAACGGAATCATCCACTATAAGCTACTCCCATATGGCCAGACGCTTAGTTCTACCATCCACTTCGAACAACTGGACCGCTTGAAGCAGACGATCAGAAGCGTCCAGAATTGGCCAACAGGAAGAGTGTAGTTAGTGTTTCACCAGGACAACGCCAGACCAGACACTTCATTGATGACTCGTCAGAAGCTACGGGAGCTCGGATGGGAGGTTTTATCTCATCCACCCTATAGCCCGGACATAGCACCAAGTGGCCACCTGTCCCTGTTCATGGCGAACGCCCTCGGTGGTGAAAAGTTGAACTCGAAAGAGGCTTGTGAAAAGTGGCTGTCCGAGTTATTCGCAAAGAAGGAGGGGGTATTCTACGAGAGAGGTATTATGAAATTGCCGTATAGATGGAGAGATCGAGTAAAACGGCGCATATTTGAACTAAATCTGATCACTGTAACACTTTTAGGGAGATATTTGCCAACTTGTTTCACAGAATGAACAAGTTATAGAAGTAGTAGACATGCTATGGAGCCGACAGTCCTTATGCCAGTTAAAATCAGGTTCCATTCCGATTTCATAGAACCGATTATGAAGGGATCGTCAATTATATACCTTGAAAGAACCTACTTAAAAAATGCAAATAAAACGAATATACTTAATTTAATGGATATAAAAGGTTTGGAAGAGAATGAGAGATATTGAAGGGAGACTAATTTATAAAAAATATTGTGAAAGAGAGAACACAAGAACGACAGATATAGAGGCGAGACGAATATATAAAATAGAAATTGTATGAGTGAGAAACTAGAGAAAGAGAGAGAGAGAGAAGAGAAGCAATAAAATTAAAATTAAGCTTTGGATTTTGGTATTTGGATTGACATTTGATTCAAAAAGTCCATGGTTTTTACATTTTACTCCATGTCCGAACGCATTATCGATTTTTAACGTTTCTTTTTCTTCTACGAAACTTCAGGGTTGCATTTTAAAGTGATATCTCACTAGAAACTCAAAAGAACGCGGCTCCGCTTATAAGAGCTAGACGAGACATAGTTATCCACTGGAGCTTTTAGAGAATGTGTTCTGCTCATTGCTCTTCATCAAATCTCCGTAATACCTTCACGTCCTGAGTATAACCTGACAATGTTGCTAGTACTTATTAAAGAATATTTCGAGTACTTCGTGTGTGGCCAAGCCATACGGCTAACAAGTGTACATTCAGTTTGACATTTGGGAATGCAATCTATTTCGTTCGAATTCAAGAATCCCACTTGTATTTCCTCTCACAGCTATCATATCACATAGTACACTAGCCGCATGTTATACACATTGTTGTTGTATTATTTTTAGCGCTTTTACACTTGTACGCCATACTTTCGCTGCCTGTTGCGCGCGCGTATTACGCGTGTTTTGCTATACAACTGTGTGCGTTGCAAGGAATTATTGAGAAAATCTAGCGATTTCGCTAAGAGATTCAAGTGCGCTAACCGTAGAAATTCCCGGTTGTTAACGTTTTTGTGCTGCATTACGCTGATGTCGCGATTGGACAGCCTGTGTGTTGCACAATGTATTTCACTGCCACTATAGCCATGGCTCTGGTGTGCTATTTGTTGTGTTTTTCTTTCTTTTTCTGTTTTTAAAGCTGAGAGTTATAGCGCGGCTTAGCGCATGTCACAGCCGACACGGGCGTGAAGCCAAAGCTGGCAACAAATAGATATGTATTTGTAGTTGCTGTTATTGTTGTTATTATTTTCTAGACATTTAGCAACAGACGGCGGCTCAACTGCACTCAGCTGTGTCGCTGCAACAACACCAGCAACAATATTGTTTCACTTTTTTTCCAACTTTTTCCAATGGATTTGCAGAAAGTTGAATTTTTCCGCGCCGATTTGTTCTGTGAAAATTCTTTTTGCGATTTTCAAGCGATTTGCTCTTTTAAGCTTGACATTTCTTTTCTATTTGGTTTGTACATATGTAGGCATTTATTTATTTCATATGGATTTTATTCTGACACAAGATTTATGAACATTTGTATCCGTATATAGATAAATGTTTTGGATTTATGTAGAAATGTGGCGAATTTTCACAGGAAATCGGTAGCAAACTCCCGGAAAAGTATTTTAATTAGTTTTCCGTTAATAAAAGATTCTACCGCGCTGATAATTATGAAATTTTGTAGGTGATTTTCAAATCACGGTTGTAAAGCCTCGCCGAATACAAAGCCGCATCCCAGGCTTGCTTAGAGATAGTGAAAATCAAAACTGCATGCAAAGATAGAAAGTATTTTGAAATATAATGCTCTAGCATATCCAACAGAACTATAGAAGTCGAGGAAAAAGTTACAGATTCATATCTGTCATTCTCGATATATCCCTCAAGCTTTCCCTTTACAAGCCTACCAACTGATCACTGCTAAATTTGTGAACCTTTATGCTTATCTTGAGAAATTTCACGAATTCTGAGCTATTAAAATAATATCCCAAACACCTTGAAGGACCTGACGATGTTATCCTGAGAACGTTTGGTCGAGCTAAAGAAATTACCAGTTAGACCAAGAGTGAGTTCAAAAGCATCCAAACGTCAGTACGCCTGCAATGATTTGATTGTACACTCTGTCTGGTTCGAAGGGAGTCCCTTTCTTGTTATACAAAAGACTATTTCATCTTGAGACAGTAGATTCGAAAATAATCTGAATCGAGTTTGACCTTGAAGGACCTGACGATGTTAGGAAAGATTGCTGAGAACGTTTGGCCAAGCTGTTCCTGTATTTTTAAACAAAGAGTCAGTTCAAAAGCCTATAAACGTCTTAATATTCGCAGAGATTTGACTAAAAACACTGGTTTGAGATATTTTCGAAGGGTGTCCCTTCTTTCTTATACAAAAGAATATTTCATCTCAAGACTGTAGGTTCGGAAAGAGTCTGAATCGGGTTTGACTTTGAAGGACCTGACGATGTTCGGAAAGATTCCTGAGAACGTTGGCCGAACTAAAGAAATTACTGGTTAGACAAAGAGTCAGTTCAAAAGCCTCCAAACGTCAGAACACCTGCAATGATTTGATTAAAAACACTGGTTTGAGATTTTTTCGAAGGGAGTTCCTTCCTTTATATACACACGATTATTTTGTCTCAAGACAGTAGATTCGAAAAGAGTCTGAATCGAGTTTGACCTTGAAGGACCTGACGATGTTAGGAAAGATTCCTGAGAAACAAAGAGTAAGTTCAAAAGCCTCCAATCGTCTTAATATTTGCATTAAAAACACTAGTTTGAGATTTTTTCGAAGGGAGTCCCTTCCTTCTTATACAAAAAACTATTTCATCTAGAGACAGTGGGTTCGAAAATAGTCTAAATCGGTTTGCATTATTCTGCAGATCCACACGAAGATAATGTAATTAGAAAAAACAGTACTTTTGACATCCAACAGTAGAGGTGAGTTAAGACAAAATTATATTCAATATCGGAATTAAAGGGGACCCTCTCAACCCTTTTTCTATAAGACATTACGGAAACATGGTTAATCTTCGGTATTCTATATATAACTTACTCCCTGTTCGAAGAATATTTCTCACTAAAACACTGTACAATCTTCAAAAGTCTAAAATCGATTCAATTAAGACCTTGAACCACCGAAATTGATCTTCTATCGAAGTCACAGCTTTGCAGAAATGATATTGACCGTCTGGAAACCACAATAGAATAGATCCTATTGAACGCAATACCGAAAATATCGATGAAAATTGCTTACTGCTAACTTTTAGGCTGTTCTCAACTTAATTTCGCTAATTATCTACGACCACAATTCTCTCACTGTGTGTCCCCGGTTGTATGTGGTATCTACTAACTTACATATCAACAATACAATAATATACCGACTACAATGGGTAGTCAAAGTCAATCCACCATGACGACTTACAGGCTGGCTGACTGACTGAGTGACTCGCCGCACAGCGCTGAGCTGAGCTGAGCCGAGCTCAAGCTTTGCTTTCGTGTTCTTAGCTTGCACAGTTCATGACTCCAACACTGATGGGCAGTGATTTTCGCTATTTTTATGTTTGTAATGATTTCTGTTGTTCTTGCTGCAGTTGTTGTTGTTGTTATACTTTTATTACACCTCAACACGTCTGCCATGCCAACGGAATTGTCAGATAGCGATAGTTCTGCTAAGATTGCAGCGAGCTTCCAACGAATGCCAACGGACATACCAAAGGTATTGTGTGCAACTTTGATTGCAAGTGATGGCGGCGGTGGGACGCAGACTCGAACGAAATCAGTGCAATGTGGTGCTGTTGGTGACGTGGCTGGGTAGGGCGCGTTTTTGCGCAAAGCCTAGCCATGCTGCACTATCTACGCGAGCTACTATAATTATTGCTTCCTTCGAAAATAAATCGCCAACTGTTGGCAAGCAATCCAACAATGCCAAATATCTTGGTGATGTTGTTGCAGACGTTTTACGCGGCCTGCCCGCCCTGTACTGGCTCCACAATGTTGTGCTGCGATTGCAGCTTGGCTGAGTTAAATTTCGTTTTCTTTACTTCGAATTAAATTTTTTTATGGTAAGTCATGGATCATAAATGGTGTATTGAAGGTCATTTGGGTTACTTTTTTTTAGTATTTTAAAGTGCATGGAATGATATTTGGAGCTGGAGTCATGTGAACCTGCTGACTAAGAATTCTAACATTGATGTAGACATTTTAAGTTTGAGGAATTCTCGGAGGAAGATTAATGTATTCAGATTCATTGTCCACTGTATTTTAAAGTCTAATATATATGCCAATAACCCTCAAACCGTTAATTGGAGCTTAGGATTTTATTTTTATCGATATATATCACCGATTCCCGGAATCTGTTCTTTGAAACTAGCTCTGAGTATAGAGAGAACTTGAGTCCTGAGGCAAATCCTCACATTCCAACCGAAACAACAGGAAAGCGAAAAATTTGTAAGCTTCCATAAGATTCAGAATCCAATAAACCAAGATTACTTCGGATCTTTAAATGTATTTCGATGCTTTGGTATGTTATGAGTAAACCTTCGACGACCGGGATTCCTCAAATTACTTGCGATTTTTAAATGTGTTCCGATGGTTAGGTATGTTTTGAGTAATCTCAGACCATCTGCTACGTCAACTCGAAGCCTCACTACATAAGCTCCTGTAAAGATGCAACTGTTATATTTAGAGGACCTCAGTTGCTGTTTTGAAGGAGGTTCAAGTCTTGCGTGAGTCTTAATGGACAAATAAGAGGGTTCCCTTGAGATAAGAGTCGAAAAAGAGCCATGGCGGAACCAGCAAGAAGCAGGGAATATACTGAGTTTAGAGGAAATATGTTCCATGGAGATCTGGTCCAGTCAAATTCATCTCTTTTTGACATCAGACGTCCAAATTCAAACTGAATTGTTTGTCCCTGTGATATGGTTGGGTCTAATTGGAACCAGAAATCGTAAAAACCTTTTCCAAGGAGTTCCATCAACTGTTCAGAACAGATCGGGCACGAGGAAAAAAGAGTGTGACTGAGAAAAGAATATTTGTAGGAGATGGCAAATCTCTTCATATGAGTCCTGCACTACTGTTTCACTTTTCCTTTCAGTAAATCTCAGTACTCCACATTGATTTCTTATTTGCCTTATTTTAGCATTCCAGCCAAATCCATTCGTGTGTTCTTCTTCCCAGCCATGCTTTACTTAAACGTTCTCAATGCGCATTTATCAATCTTTTTGTAGCTTTGATTGCGTTGAAGTTGCTGTCTGAATCTTTTTTCTCGCATTTATTTTTTCTGTAACTGCTTCCTTTGTTTCGTGCACATACAGATGTACCTTCGTATTTCTTCCTGAATGACTGACTGAAAGCCTGAGTGGAGCTTAGGATCGTCATTACATTTGAAAAGCGATCATTATGTTTTCAACACCATATCCTGCGTGTCCGCAAAAACACAACCGTACACAAATGCACATGGTGCAGTGAGACAAACCGACATATAATTGTTGCAGGCAGCATTTCACAATTCCAACTACACTTCTACACTAAACTGCACATAATTCCACCTGAACGCTGAACTACTGACATCTCGTCCAAGTTCATGCAACGCCACTCAATGCCACGACCAGCCAGCCATACCTTTGTATCTATGTCTACCAACGCTCGCACTGTCTGTGCGCCAGTCTGCTGTTAGCGCCTAGTACTGGTGTATACCCACAATTCTTCGGGCGTAACGCTGCCCTGTTGATGTCAGCAGCTCCCTTAATGCTCCAACTTCGCTTCTGCGTTTCATGTCCATTGTCTGATTGCCTCTGCCTCACTTGGTTATGGTGTTGATGAGGGCACCGAAAGGTGCTCTTACCATTGTTGTTCCTACGAAATTCATTGCCACGCTGCCACCGCTTTTGCGCTATGCACTGCCATGGACTGGACCGGACGGCTGTTGTTGTTTGGTGTTGCGAATGATTGAAGCGTGAAAAGTCATTTGTGTGGAAATTTCCTTTGACTTTTGTGCTTTATGCATTGCCTCTGGAGCTCGCCCAAAAAAAAAGAAGGTGTGCAGTGCAACAAATCTTTTCGTAGAGCGTAGAGTCGGGTTTTTAAGTAGGATATTAGCGAGGTGATTTGTTAAAATGCTCATCATTAACGAATGTCTGCCGCACTGTTTGTGAAGGATGTTGGCCATTATGTGAGGTTATAGTAACACGGTGTGTGCAGTTTGAGCGGTTGGAAATATTTGTAAAATATTTGAGACTGGTTTCAAGTCATGCATTTAGTACTGATGGTTTCTGCCTACGCGATTTCTGTAATGCGTGTCATCTATAATTCCAACGATCTTCGCGAATACCGAAGATTCCGGATTTTCTGAGATCGGATCTGCGGAACGATGTGTGGATATGAATGGTGATGTAATATATGAGGTAAGGTCTTTGATCTAATATGGAGTGTGGACAGGGAACATATAGAACAACTACAAGTTATCTTAAGACCTATCTATCGAACCTGAAAAATAATAAGGAAGACCGACTTTAGGTTACGGAAATAATACAACGAGGCGGTTGAAGCTTGAGGAAGTAAAAAGTGTTGTGGATCAATGTTTTAGTTATGTCTGATCTTAGTAAAGTATACTTGGAACCCCGATAAAAGAACTGTTTCAAAACGGTGCGTTAAAGATATCTACTCTTTGTGATCTCGTACAAACCTTGATTTTGAAAAAAAGTCTTGAAAAACTACACAAAAATCCTCCCTGCGAAGTCGGAACGATATGAAAGAGATTTGGCAGATCTTGAATAATCTTCATCGGATATGAAAACTATTCCTTTAGAAATAGAAAAAATAGTATAAAAATCGATGAAGACTGGACAATGTCTAGTCCGCATATAGTACATGGAACTCAGGGACGACAGCGGAAGTCTTAAGAAGCTCTGTCTTTGAAACGTTTTCTGTTATAGAACTTGGTAGAAAGTGATATAAGTGGAAGTCTAAAGAGCCCATTCTTTCTCTCTCTCGTATAACGAGTTCATTTTCATTCAACTTTTCAAGTTTATTCTGTTAAACATAAATGAAGACTATGTACAACTTGAAAGCCTGTCCTCAAAGATAGTGATTAGCATAATAGGGTTCGGTAATGGGAAGTCCAACATATCAAAATCACCTCCGAGTTGATCAGTTGATTTATTTTTGTTCGAAAAAACTAAACTTTAAACACTCACCACTTTGGTATTTCCTTTTACATGACCTTTAGTCACTTTTTCATGTTTAATATCGAGTGTTTTTTATCGTAGATCTAAAAGCATTTCTTACAAATGGTGACCTTGACTAATAGTAATAGGCGTATACATATTTTATTTACATGCCACGGCCTACAACATTTTATTGACAAGCGTGGCTTGTGTTTTTATAAGAAAGTCTATAAAATACAACACAACACATTGTCGCTGTGACATACTGATCTAATCTTTGATTAACGAAAATGTGTCATAATTCGCTGAATTAAAATTTTTATTTGATTTTTATTGGCTATTGAAATTACTGACTTTGTATGTACTATATGTGTGACACAGTGATTGCCAGTAGGCAGCGCTGACGGAAGTCTGAAAGAAATATCAGAGAAGCTGAACAAGATAATCTTTCAATTGAGTTGTTGATACAATATTATATATTTACATATACTGAGATTGCCTTGTAGGGTTAGGAACGCAATGGATATATGTGGGTCTGACAAAGAAAAACTTCAGAGAATTTCAATCATGCGAGATACGTGAAGTTGAGTTTATTGATATCTTTAACTTAATTTATACTAAAACTGGTTCCTTTCTTAGATATATTGGGTGAATGGATAGAGTCTACCAGAGTTTAGTTGAAGTAGAATAGGATTTGAGTTGAGATTTGAGTTTTATAGATGAATATCTATTGAATATATAGTAATCTCCACAGTTATAATTTCAAATTTGAGAAAACTCGATCTATACCGCCTATCGATTATTTAAACCGTTCCATCATCTAACATTTTACCTTAGAGTCTGATTCATCTGCATCGTCTTCTAGATAATCCAGGCGGGCACAAAGTTTAATGGGGTGGACCTATGCTATTAGATATATTAGATACTCTAAATACAAAGCAGTAGTGGAATTTAGGATTAGGATCAGGAGGTTCTCCAATATCATTCTTTATTTTCGACAATATTAATCCCTTGGATCGAGAGCGTATTTTCTAAGTTAGGTAACCACGTTTATGAAGTGGAAAATTTCTTTCCGGAGCACGATATAATAAGAAGAACGATATATGGAAGCGTATTGAGTGCTTATTGCAAACCTTTCCAGATTTCCAAGGTATATTTGACTTTAGATAGTATTCTCATAGGTTTTCCTTAAGTCATATCTCTGAAAGACAGTGATCTGAAGTATTAATTAGTATACGAAGAAAATTCGAAAGTCAGGAGATAACAAAGGTTTTTTTTGTCGGGAATTCTGTGATGATAAGACATACGACCAATGGGTCGAAATACTTCTTTTCAGTATTTAGAAAAGGATGGATGAATAAGTGATTTGTATATATGTAATTGGCGTTATAGCCGAATCGATGAGAGCGCGCCACTCCTCTCTTTCCTTCGCAGTTCGGCGCCAGTTGGAGATTCCAAGTGTAATCAGGTCGCTCTCCACCTGGTCTCTCCAACGGAGTGGAGGCCTTCCCCTTCCTCGGCTTCCTCCGGCGGGTACTGCATCGAACACTTTCAGAGCTGGAGTGTTTTCGTCCATTCGGACAACATGACCTAGCCAGTGTAGCGGCTGTCTATTTATTCGCTGAACTATGTCAATGTCGTCGTATAACTCGTACAGCTCATCGTTCCATCGTCTGCGGTATTCTCCTTTGCCAATGTTTTGAGGACCATAAATCTTGCGCAAAATTTTCCTCTCGAAAACTCCTAGTGTCGCCTCATCTGATGTTGACATCGTCCAAGCTTCTGCACCATAAAGCAGGACGGGAATGATAAGAGACTTGTAGAGTATGATTTTGGTTCACCGAGAGAGAACTTTACTTTTCAATTGCCTACTCAGTCCAAAGTAGCACCTTTTGGCAAGAGTGATTCAGCGTCGATTTCGAGGCTGACATTGTTGGAGATGTTGATACTGGTTCACAGGTATACGAAATTATCTACGATTTCGAAGTGATGACTGTGAAGTGATTCAGTTTTCGATAATTTTGCAATTAGGGATATCAATTAGAACCTCTAGGTTCTTCAGCACGAGTTTTAAGGTTAAGTAGCTTGGCCTAGAATAGGAGTTAGGTTATATATAGGATTGATATAATATATAGTTCGATTATATTGAGCCAAATAGCAAAGTGTGGATAGAATTCTGGAACTTAAGAACTATTGCAATGGAAAGTTTTGATCCAATCAAGTGAGACTACTCCAGTATTCCCATCGGAATCGGAATTTATATTTACAATTAACTTCCAATTATTCATTGGAATATCTCTACAGGGTTCGAGTTTGTTTTCAAGCACTCAAGCCATTATTATTAGATTTAATTGTACGCTTTCGGTAGATTGAGCTAAGTGCCGTTATATGGACAGATTATTGTTGTGACATAAAAATTAATGCATATGACATGAAATATTCAAAAAAAAATTTAATTAACAAAAACAACCAAAACTAAATTAACCATAAATGAATAAATAAATGTGTTCCGATGAATGAATAAAAAACAAAACGATTGAAATACAATGCACAAGTGAAGTGAGCGATTGGAGGAAGGCGCATATGAATGAATGAATGGATTTGTATATGTATGTACATGTACATATATATAGTATTTTTTTGTATGTATGTAAGTCTACACTTTCATTTGAGCCACTGCAATTGAAAAGATATCATTGCGCACAATTAAAGCGCACAAATAATGACATTTTCATATCGTTGACGCGAGTCAAAAAAACAACAAAGAGTGTATGAACACCACAACAACACGCCGCCTGGTTTTAATTTCATGTTTTTTCTATGATTACGCGCGCCTTTACACACGTCTGTATCGGTGTATGTGCGCTTGTGAAGTGCTTTTGTCAACTCATCGCCGCGCTGTCAAGTCGCGATTCATACGAAATGACAATTCAATGTCAAATGAACGCCATTGTCCGGTATTGTTTGCGCGAAATGACAAAATCGCCTTTTAAAAAAATTACCTTTTTTGTTGTTGTTGTTGTTGTAATTTTTTAAGCTTTGATTTTTTTCGCATTTTTTTTGTCATTGTTTTGCTGTCGTTTTCGTTACCAAAACGTTTTCTGTTCTTTCATTTTAAATTGTTGCTTCATCCGTATGGTTGTCATTACACTTGAAATTAATGCTTGTTGTTGTTCCAATTTATTTGTTGTAGTACATGGTTGTCATCGTTAAACACCTTCATCGGAAATATAGATACCATTTTGTGCTATGGAGGTATTTTGTTTTTTAACATATTGGGTTTTTGAAGTAATCCAGTGAGCTTTAGCCGAAGTCCACCGAGTTCTTGGTGGATGCCTTTATTTCCATACATCCAGTTCCATAAGAGTCGAATTAGATGAAAGCAGAAATCATGATCTCTTCGGTTCCATATATATTCTTGGAATCTTAATATCAAAAATTAGCCACTTTTCTGTTTTTAAAACCATATATAATCTCTCAAACCTCCAAAAAGCTCTACAATTTTCATATTCGATATCCTTATGAAGAAATCTCCCATCATAGTCTCATAAAAGTCGATATCCCATTATTTCCATACATTCAGTACCATAAGAGTCGAATTAGATGAAAGCAGAAATCATGCTCTCTTCGGTTCCACGTATATTCTTGGAATCTGAATATCAAATAAGGGAACTCCACTTTTTTGTTTGTTAAAATGATATATAACCTCTCAAAGTTCTAAAATCTTCCTTTTCGATATCCTCATGAAGAAATCTCCCATCATAGTCTCATAAAAAGTCGAAATCCCGGAGACTTGCTTTCAGCTTTCGGGAAGTTGGTCTGATTTGGTCTATATTACTCTTCTTAAGTCGTTCGAGATTTCTGTTCCAACGTGTTAAGGAAAACCATCTATGCTACAAGACATTCTTCCGACTCCGGTGTTGCCTTGTTCTTGAGACTTTAGTTGTTTCTCAAAAGATCAAAAGAACTCGAAAATCGGAGATCAATATGGTCTTATTCGAGTGTTTATAGTTCATTTGAAGCGTTACTCACAGAAATCTTAACTGAACTCCATTATCAATCAAAGTTTCTTGTTCTACTTAAGAGTTTCGAAGCCAAGATTCATATCGCCACGTAATTTTGGTAAAATGATTTGAGACATATCCATTATAATCTCGGGTATTACCGTAAGTATATTTTCTGGAGCTTACATATCTACTTTGCAAATATAATGAGCTCTGAAGTTGACAACGTCCGCTCAGCTAGAGAAACGGAAAGTTTCAGCGAAGATCGAGTCTACTAAACCGGAATGGACTGATTTATATTCGGCGAAGAACTATCAACTTGAGGGTAAACCTACAAAATATTTGGGGGATGTAGACAACTCAGCGTTATGGATGTCATCAGTCGTCGGGGCGAAACAAGGTTATACGCTGAGCTTGAGATATTGCAAAATATTACACTCTCGGATGAAACCATGGCTGGGTGATGTTAGATAAAATGTGATAGGTTTGATATTCAGAAAAGGTTGGAGATATATTCAAGATTTGTATAGAATCTCGAATTTATAAAACCTCGAGTTCGGCAAAACAGCAATAAACTTCGACTGTTAACTGGGTAGCGCCAGCCTTAACAGTCACAATCCTATGAACAAAGGCTTGTCCAACAAACCGAATATTAAACGTGGCTTTAATGCAAAGTTGTTGGGTGGTTATATATAAGAATCAGTCCAACACACATACATACAGATCCACTCGAACACCATAAGGTGGGCTGCAATGTGTTTTCATTTAATTTTAAAGCGTATAATTTGTAGCGACAAAGGCGAGAAATTATATGTACGCACATCAACACACACACAAACAAACATATATGGAAAGGTGCGTACGAGAGAACATGTCACTCGATGATAATAACAATAAAATACAACAACATAGTACCCCCGATATTGTAGAACAACAACAAGCGAAATCATTACGGACATGCTGTTGACGCTGATGGTGACGGTAATGTCACACATTGTGTCGGCAACAACAATACGAACAACAGAAATTGTCACGGCAACGTTAATAAAATAAAAGGTAAATACAACTCGCTTAAAAACAACAATAATAATTCACGCATGCGGGGGTAAGGGGGAGCGTTTAAAAAGGTGTTGCTACGCTGGGTTGGCCGGTGTTCACCGTCGTCGCTGCCGCTTTGTGCCAGCTGAAAGGGCCAGCCATAATGCCGCCAACTTTCGCGTTTGCCTTGTTGTTGTTATAATTGTTGTTTTGTTATTATATGTATTTTTTTCGGCCGGTCCCGCAGTGACAGGTGCTTTTGTTGCGCGACAATAATAATATCAACAATAACAAGCACAAATGAAAGACCTGACAGACAGACCTGTGACAGCATGGGTTTCGGTGAATTTCACGCTTTTCTCAAAATGCATGCGCACGCTTCCGCCACGCCACGCGATGTTGCGCAAAGTGCGAAGGCTAACAGAATCGTAAATAACCCGTGTACTTTTATGGTTTCCGAGCTAGAGTTTAGTCGGACCGCCAGTCTGGTGCATTAACAGCTTCTAAGAATTGGAAAGACCTCCAAACTATGTTACAAGCGTGGTAGACCTCTCAAGAGTTGAATTTGAAGCTAGCCGTTTTATGGCCTTGACATAAGACACGCGTTGCAAGTAGGCATTCTTAAACAGTGCGAGCCTTATAAGGCCTCCGTGATTATGGAAGTTATAGCCGTAAGTTAGTTCGTTAAAAGATGCTTGGTCTTACTTAAAGAAGATTGAATGATTTTGAAGCTTAGAGAAAGGCCGAATACCTAACTCGGAAAGTCCAACTTACAGTTATCGAACTCGGATGGTTAGTATCGTTAGATCAGCAGAGCTCTTAGGCGTTATTGAAATTACTTTCACAGGAAGTTCTTGGAAAGTCTGGCACCGATTAAGGCAGGAAAAGTGTTGGAAAGGGAAGAGCTTCGAAGATATGTCGAGAAAAGAACTACTGCTTTCACACAACTCACTTGGGGGAACAGCAGCCTTTTTCGGGGTTACTTCTGTCGGCTGTGGTGACTTGAACGCTCCAAGCTATATATTATGAAAGTATTTTCCTGTTCTTGTACCACTATTCTTCTACTTCTAGTGGTTTAGGGAGCTGATGAGCCAGGTTTGACCCAGCATCTCGGTTCTCCGGGTGGCTAATGTTGTGGTCTTACGGTCTGGAGGTCGAAAGTACTAAAATTAGTAAATTTCTTTAACCGATGATTATAATGGAGATTTCTTACGTAGAATTGCGCTTGTATCGATATTCTTCTAATTCTGATGACTTAGGAAGATGACCAGCCTTGTTTGACCAAGGCTCTCGGTTCTCCGGTTCGCAAAAGTTGTAGTCTCACGGTCTGGAGATCAGTCCACTACCGAATCTAATAAATTTCTTTAACCGATGTTATAATGAAAGGAGATTTTTACTCCGTGGAACATGGGTTTGTGGGTCTAATTGTCGTTCAATATCAAAAAAATGTTTACAATGATAATCGTCACTCGGTTGATAATGTGAGTGACAGATTCAAAGATGTCATTCAACACAGGAGGACGGTCGACCTTATAGAAAAATATTATTGGGATTCATATTAACAAATTTAGAAATAAATGAAACCAATTTTCGTGTTTCGAACAGCAGAAAACCTCGTGCCCTCCGAATTTGAGGATACATACAACCGCGATAAAACGAACTGCTTTAACAAACTCCATTCGAATCTTCCTAAAAATCCCCATATACTTGTTGGAAAATTACACAAAATTAATCCCTTAATTTGGTTGCCATCTTCATGTTTTTCCAACGCTCATATCAATTGTCAATGGTCAGTGCGGTCGTAAAACTCAATTGTTGGTAATTTTCATAAAAATGTACGCAAAAACAACCGGGTGGGGCAATAAAGAAATGGACCAGCGAATTGCGCTGACCATTTTACAATATTGCTTACAAACATAAAAAATCGCAATGGCTTAAATAACGTGTACAAAAACAACAGCGCCGGCATATGTGGGAAAGGATAGAAAAGCGCGCATTTGCGTTGCTGTTCAGCAATTGCCAACATAATCATAAAAACTCTAAGGATAACCAACAAGAGCTAACAATTGACGGCTAAGCAGCAGTGCAGTGAAGGTGTGTAGGGGGTGGGGAGTCGGGAGTACAACTGTATTTATGTAATAAAATAACATTTTTATACAAATAAGCACTTAGTTGAACACGGTTGTGACGGGTGCTACTGGGGACTGTGAGCTTGTACTTTTTACAGTTATCGGAAAATTGGTCGAATTGGTAATTTTGCTAGAAAGTAATTGGTTGATTGGTCGTACAAAAATGTTCTGATGTGTGTTGTGGGAGGGACGGAGATATTTAAAGCATTTTTTTTTTGTAAAATTACTTCGATTGAAACAATTTTAAAGTATTGAGATCCCCAAGAGTGGGGGAGCTATTTTTATAAAGCTTAATGGGATATCTGCAGTGTTAAATTTGAATGACAAATCCAATTGAGTGTACTGTAGACAAGGAATATGCGGGCTCTTCGAGTCCATGAAGTATTTTAAAGGCATTCTTACTCGACTAATGAAGTTGGGTTGCTGTGAGCATCAACATTCTTGGGGTTAGACTGTCCCTAAGTTTGCCGATAGTTGGACGGATTGAGATTTAAGGATTGCAGCGGTACTCAGATCAGGGCGCACGTACTTTGCTTGTACGCACGTACTTTGCTTGGAAGCAGAAATTTAACGGTTGCTACAAGAGCTGGAGTCCTACAGATCCATTCCGTTTCGAGCAGATTAAACTGCCGTTGGATCGTGGATTGCAAGGGACCTGCTTCCAATTTATGACGTTGGACTACAAAGCTTAGCCGTTATTCCTCCTGGCTTAAGCTAAGCACAACTTTTGGTTAAGGGGATGGTTCGAAAGGTAATGGTGGTAAGCAAAATATCGATTCTGTACACCTTGGCAACTCTGAAATGTGTTGTGGCTGGTCTACGAAGAAGTGCTGGGTACTGATGTAGGTTGTGGAACGCTATGGAGAAAAGAAGGTCATGTTACAGGCTCTGTTGGTACTAGTGACAGCTTCGTGTAGCATTAAGATAGGACAGAACTTGTTCCGTTCCCAGGACAGTTGGTTCTATTGAACTGGAACTGGGCTTTTTATTCGACCAAAGACTCTCAACTTCGTAGCGTTTTTTTCTTTTTGGCAGTTTGGCGCTAATTGATAATACCAAGTGAAGCCAGGTGCTTCTCCAACTGGTCCTTTCAACGAAGTAGAGGTCTTCCTCGGCTTCCACCAGCGGTTACTGCATCGAACACTTTCAAAACTGGAGCGCTTTCGTCCATTCGAACAACATGACCTGGCCAGCGCAGTCGCTGTCTTTTAATTCCAGAGTAGAGGTTAGATGGTTCAAAAAGATGTATTTTGAGTTTAAAAATGAAAATTATGAAGAGTACGTTTTGAAAGTTGATCTCTGATATGAAAATCCATTTTCCACTGATCTCAACTAAAATTACTAAGGATTTCTTAAGTAAAAATAACTTCGGAATTCTAAATTTTCTCAGCGATGCGTGCCACATTCTTTTGACAAAGCCCATAAGAGGAAAAAATAAAAAAATGAAGTTGAACCATTAAAATGAAACCGCACCAAAATAAGAGCTAAAAAAATAGAAACCAAAATCGAGCAAACAAACAAAAACCATTAAACAACGCCAAAGCCAAAGTGTTAAAATTTATTCAGATTTACGTTTGTGGCCGCCAGAAGACGACGGCTACAAGCTAACACCAGTAAACTGTATCGCGAACAGGATATATCAGCGTTTATTGGTAGTGATTTGAACGACATTTACAAGTATCAAGCAACAACAGGATAGGTAACAAGCAAACAACAACAACAATAACTGGAGCAACAATAAGCAATAAGCATAAGAAACTTAAAGGCCACAACGAAATCAGAGCAAATGCCGCTGGCTTTTCAATGCGTCTGGACGCAACAGCAACAGCAACATCGACCAACAACAAATACAAATACAAATATTGTAACAAGGGGAACTGAGTAACAATAATAAAAAACAAAGCCGAACTTGCTAACCAGCAAGACAAGAAATTGTCTGAGGCAGCAGCAACAACAACAACAACAACAACAGTAAGAACAGCAAGAAGAACAAGAACAATGTTAATCATATGCAATAAACGGTGCGGCAAAGTGATGGAGTCTTGGGTGGACGCTTACTTGGCAACTGCCATAACAATGGGAACAACAACAATAACAATAGCAACAAGCGCGCCACATTGTTCAGCGCTGCATGGACGTGTTGAAGACGCTACAACGCACATAAGACAGTCTGTCGTCGTCGCTTGACTGGTTACCTCAATGCGGCTTGACTTGACTCGACTCGACTTGGCTTGGCTTGGTTTGGGCTTACGCGGACTTGGCTTGACTTGTGGCTCGCTTAGCTAGCGCGGTACGGTCAGCGCGTTCATCGGAATTTGCATTTTACATGATCGAAAATTGATTTTTCGTGTTAACCAACGACGCTGGTAAATTGTTTGCAACAAATGCAGGCAATCGCCGCCATCGACTGCGCGTCTTGGCAATTCGAAATGTAAATATACATATACTAGCGAAAGAATTGAAATTGAAACAAAGAGATCTGTAAGACGGGACTCAAAAAGAGAGTGGTAAAATTAACGAGTATGAAAACTGAGGCAGGCATATACATATATGTATATATATACTTAGTAGTATGTGTTTAATCTGATTTATAGAATCAATGCAATTTAAGTGTTTACACACAAGTGTGTGGTAATTTTGTTGCTTCAAATTATAAAATATGGCTCCAGGAAGTTTTTCTCGCATAAAAATGAACGAAAAAGTGTTTAAAATTCAGTTTCCGTTGAAATAAAACTGTTCCCACATGAAATAAAAACTGTTCCCAATCAATTTTCAACTTGTTTTTGCTTCAGAATTAGTAGTTGTTCCTCTGTGAATGCTTCATTATATAAAACAACCACAAATACATGTTTAAAATCTGTTCCCAGTTTCAGTTTTTTATAAAAAGTCATTATTTGCTTTTGTTTAGCGAGCTTTATGTCACCGCAGTAACTGGAAAAGTATTGAAAGTGATAATAAACATCAAATATCATGCTAATTATAAGATAAAGAGGGTTCTATGAGCACGTTAAGATGACAAAATTGATACGAATTGCTATAAATGCTCTTTGAAGACATTTAGACATTGTAAAAATAGCGTACAATGAGCTTAGTGTTCAGGAATAAGGAAAACTCTAGGAACTCAACCGTTTCTATGCAAAATTTCTCAAAATGACTCGAGGGTCCTGAGATAAAACTGATTATAAAAGTCATAAGGCGTAACAAACACCAGATTTTTTGCGTTTTTTTTAAGAATGTGGAAGTTTTTGAAAACCCAACCAACTTTTCAATAATTGTACGATTATATGAGCTTCCAGTATTTAATACGCGAGACTGCCAACTCTACTCAACAACAAGTGTAGTGCACATGCCACAGCGATATTTAGCTTGCCGCCACTAAAAAGGGCACATCGATTTGGCTAAATTGTGTGTTGACAAGATAATGAGTCGCGTGAGCGCAAAAAAATCGTTGGCTCAAGTATGTTGCAGCAACAAGTAGAGTGTCGATCATCACACATAGGTAGGTAGGTAATCGCTGCTGCTTGCCACACGGCGGCACGAAAAGCGAAGGTGAAGAACACGCCTCCAACAGCCAACAACAACGGCGAAATCATACAACTGCCACGGCACAGCTAAAAAAACGATGCTGCAACTGATCATCTGTAGCAACAGAGTGACAGAACAACTGCCGCGTCCAAAGGCTGACTGTTGCACAGACGTACTTTGTGCGATTAAGCAGCGCGCGCAAAAAAAGTTAATTTGGCTGAACTAGCGCTCATTGGCCATTGGACGCAGTGAGAACGCGTAGGCAATATTTGTTTGTATGTCTATATATATATGTATATCTGCTAATATGCGCCTTAACCTTTGAGTGCACGCGGCGCGGCGCATCGGCGGTGAGTGGGCAGTGATAATTATTATTATATAGAAAATTGGAGAATTGGAATTACAGGCGATAGACGATGGTGACGGCGGTGCGGTGGCGATAGTGGCAACACTGTTGACGGCTCTTGAGAATTTTCCATTCAACAGCATATAACGAGCGAGCAGTCACAGGTGATAATGATCACTTTGCTGGTTTTGCTGTTGGCATTGGGCGCTGCTTGTTTGCAAATGTGATGGGTTTGGATGAAAATAAACAAAAAAACATAAAAAAAAAATATAAAAAAATTAAAAAACAACAACAACAATACACATGTAAAGCATATGAAATCACCAATCTGCCTTTTACGGCTTTTGTTGGCCAGCGTCGGCGCTGCCGTCACTTTTGCCGCTGCCTGTCATTGCAATGCCAAATGCATGGAAATTACAATGCAACATATAGCTGCAACAACATGTTGTTGCCACGTCAACACGTTCGCAACACCTTGAATACTTAAACGTTTTGGACAGTTTTTGGACGCTCCAATGCATTGTTGTGCACATATTGAAAGGCAAAGCAGATGCAAATATACTTGAAATAAAATTTCCATTGAGTTCATGTGAACGCATGATAATGTGTGTGTGCAGTGCGCAAAACAAGAATTTATTGCAAAAAGTGCAGAAATAAAATAAAAATACATTTGTGAATTCCAACAATTGCGTTTTCGAAGCGACAAACTAATTGCGCTATTGCGAATGGTTCTGTATGGTAAGCCGTAGCTTTGTATACAGAAAACAAGTCTACTTATAAAGAGTTCGTCTCGAAGCACAAGGCGGTAAGAGAGGGAATGGAAGTTAAGGTACTCAAAATCAATGGCGAATCCAGTACTCTTCAGCATTATTTATTTGTCTCAACATTTCTTGATCAAAACCCAAAAAGCTTTCTTTAAAATATGCACCAGAATTAAACCCTGTATTGCAATGTCACTATTTCTTCAAATTCGTAATGTTTTTGCTTCTGGAATACTAAATATCTAAAATTTTAACTTGGGTTTTCATCCCCACGATATTTTAGAGCTATTGCGATTACTCACTTTTAATAATAACTACACCATCAAGCTTATAGACTTCTGACAATTCAGTGTTCCACTTGTTCAATTCAGAATAGCTTCGAAGATCTTACACTCAAGGACATAGTGATATTCCGCGTAAATGTAAAGCAGATGAGCTAGTCATATTGGACACAATCGTTCAACTGGATCCCAGTACAGGGGATATATGCATGCCGTTGGCCTCTTGTAGACACTTAATCGATTAGCAGGTCATAGATTGGGCTGAATCCCGGTGGAAAGAATCTAAGACTTGTTCAACTTGCAGGCAGAATAAAGAATTTAAAAGGAAGAACATAAGAACTCAGGTTGGAGTGCTAACTGGTCATTGTCTGATAGGAAGATATACCGATAGACGGGTGTTAACAAACAATGACTACTGTAAGAACTGCAAGGAAATAGAAGAAGAAGAGACTGTTATCCATCTTCTATATGACTGCAAAGCATTGTACAGGAAAAGTATCGCAACAATCGGACACGGTTTTCTCGATGGCATCTCGGAGGTTCAGTTGCTCAACTTCATAAAAGCACAGAGTGGTCCAAGGAGGACATTCTAACTCCTAAATTGTAAGGGGGTTCGAGTCCCGGTGGATTCATAATGGGCCTTCAAAAGCCTAGATGCGTCATCTGACATCCACTTACACATACACTCAATATCGCTCTAATTATTGGTTTCACTTCTAGTAATCTTAAATACAAACTTAAGATCTCCGTTATTTAATCTACACCGAGGATACATGTGATTTCCTCTGCCACCTCTAGTATGTAGGGCAAATAATGGCTTTAAAGTTTGAGCTCATGGATCAACAAGGGAAAGAGAGTTTATTCGCCGTTTATCGACCGATAATTCTATTGAACTTTACAAGTTGCTTCTTAACAAAACAGCTGCTACAGTCACACGTAACTTAATGAGTATAGGATTTGGTTAGGCCCCATTGTATTTCAATATTCATCAATCTCTCTTGTGTATTCTGAGACCTTGGCGGAAGTTGGATAATACATTTTGCTAATTATAGGCCTTATGAAGATTTAAATCGCAAAACAGACCATTGGCGATTTTTTTTTCAATGAGTACAACTAAGTCCATTTTGGATAAGTTTATATTTTATAAGAATAAGGTTCGGAGGGCCAACATTTACTATACGAGATTGATAGAAGAGCTCGGATGACAGCAAAACAAAAATACTGAACAGAACGAAGGATGGTATTATAGCAAACCTTATCTCAATAATATTATATGTAAATGTAATTATTTATTGAGGATCTCTGAAAGAATTAAGTACTCTGTGCTTTCCGAACAACTTCTATTGTACATACATCAATTTCATATTATTCCACGATCAATTTGTTATCGTCCGTGAAAAGAAGGGGTTTTTATGATATCATATAAGAAACTTCGTGTATAATAACCATTTTGGAGAAGAAAAGGAGTTATTGTCTCACTAAAACAGTTCTCTCTCTACTTCTTATACATATTTCTAAATTTTATACATTTATAGCCGTTCAAATATCTAGAAATTCCCATTAACTTCTAGAACATTACCTTCAAAGTCTTTTAGGATCAATAGCAATCCTCAAATCAGCACTTTTCTCAGCACACCTTCAGTACAACTCTGCATTGCAACACAACCAAAACGTTGCGAAACATTACACAAATGCCAACAAATTGTTGCCTCAACATTTGTTGCTTGTTTGCTTTGCTTGTTTGTTGTTAGAGCTTATCAAATCAGTTTGAATATGTTGAGCAAATTGCATTCCTGGAATTAAGTTGTAAGCTATTTCTGTTGTTTGAATTATCTTCTTTTTTCACTTACTTTTCTTTGTTGCGCACATTATTTGTTTGCAGTTTGTAGGCAAAGATCGAGTTGTTGCTGATAATGCAAATGTCAAATTCGCAAAGATGAAGCGACAAAAGTGACATACGAATACATCAGTGTGTTGTGTTCTTGGAGAGTTCGTGTTTTTTGCTTTTTTTTTGGCGTTGTAATGCGCTGACATGTAACGCATTGCAGGGGTCTTGAGTTGTTTTGCATTGTTATTGCTAACCATATGATCGAAGAGACAATTTTTTTGTGTTATTTTATTGTTTGTGGTGCTTTTATAAATATATATTTTCTGACCGAACCCTAAAACTCTTCTATGTTTCCCAAGAAGGACTCACATCTAGCCAATACTGACGTGGATATTCTCATAACCTGGAGATTCTTCCAAAACTCTATTGTAATTCATGGATGTTAAGCCGTATATTGAAAGAACTGTGAAGGGATTCCCAGTTATTGTCAAGTTTGATGGTGGAACTCAAGAATCGATCACTTCTTTTCGTCTCTTAACTGATTTCCCTAAAGGAACATTCAAATGGGCCTTGTAACTTCATTACACCCTGACGATTTAGTATGCTTGTACCAAGGCTTTGTTCTCAAGATCCTTCTTAAAGACCGGACGTCCGTATTTTCGAATTGGTTTTAAAATTGAATCATCTCCTTCGATTGACTGCTTTCCCTAAAGGTAGTTTCAAATGAGCTTTGTAGTTTCATTAGACGTTGAGAATTTATTGAAATTTTTAGACAAGTTCCCATGATATTTCTTAAAGACCGGACCTTCATACATTCGAATTGATCTAGTTCAGTGATTCCACAAAATATATATGTATATGATCAAACCAGACGATTAATTGAGGGAAAACTCTAACACAGCTCCTCGAAACTAATCAAAATTCTCTAAGAGCTCAATATAAAGTTTTCGACCAAACGACCTAATAATATTTCTGAGTTTGGATGGGGAGAATAAGTTGAGAATTAGTAATGGAGAGTGCTTTCTCAAATACAATATCTTTTATTTTAAAAACGGTGGAACGATGGAGTTCGTTAGAACGTTGAAAAGACTTTCAGAGTTGCGGCTTTAAAAGAAAATCTAGGCATCGCACACAGTGCGGTAAAAGCGCGCCAGCTGAAGACACGCGAATTGGGTATGACATCGATGGATGGAATGGGAAAAGCTTAAACATGTTAACGTGTTTTCGGTTAACATGCACCGGACAAGCAACGCGGGTTTGTTAACATTTTTTTCGGCTGCCTTGATTTTTTCGCTATTTTTACTACAGGATTGTTGCTACGATATTTGTTTTTCTTTTTGCGCTGAGATGTAGGTACATATATTCGTCAAGAAACAAGGATGTGTGGTGGATGAAGCAAAAGAACAAGCACGAAATCGCTACAAAGTATTGTAAGAACGCAACGGCGCTGTCTTAGCGCTGCACGAGACGGTCGGTCGTCGAGTGGGGCTGAGTCGTTGGTGCAAAGCGTTGAGCATTATCGCGATCGGCGCGCTTGCGCAGACGTGCTACGCGCTAGCTAGACTAGCCAACCGCGCTGGCAACACGCTAAGCAGCCGTGGCAACAAGGCGATCGCTGGTTTGAGATCGAACGTTGGCAGGCTTAACGAGCGTTATGTGTGTGAGTGGTGTCCGTATTGATAGCTGCATAGGCGGATATATTTAGATGTTGATCGGATGTAAGCAGACGGATGGACGGACATTGCGCTTTGAAGGGCTGTAATTCTGCGGCGCACACGGACTAAGTACCCGCATGTTAGTTCGCTAAGCTGCGGACATTGTTGCCGAAACTTGCATGCGCGCGCAACTTGCAACTCTTAACATGAAAATCAGCTGGACCTGGAGCATAGCTTACGCGGAGTCTCGGCTTGTTTTTGCTTATATACGAGTCTAACAAACTACGTGTAAGTCAGTCGCTGAGGCAGACAACGCTGCTAAAAGCACCTTGGCCACTGACGCGTTCCCTTCAGTTTCACTGAGTTGAGTTTTGTGGCATGCCACGTTTATGGCACTTGCATGCGCTTAACGAGGTCCTGCACACCGGCACACATACCCAACATAAAACCATCACCAGTCCAGCTTAGGCGATGACAACAACGTCGGTTAATGTAAAACTGGGCATCGATTTGGTTTTGTTGCACCTTTCGTTTTATTTGCACAACGCGTATTTACCAAGTTTACGTGGTTCTGCGGAATTTTGCGCTTGCGTCGTTCCCGTAAGCAGTCAGTCATTGTTGGCTACGTTGGGCTCCGCTTGGCTCCGGTTGGCTCGTTGGTTGGTGGGTTTTTTGATTTGATTTCTGTTGCGCTTTAAATTGGCCACGAGCATTAATCGTACCTCATCTTGTTTTCGTATACGACAAGTTAATAACAGGGCACCGAAAAAACGCCAAAATGCCAAACGAGCTGAAAGCTATGTGAGTGACGAGTGCCTAGCGATCAAGACGAATGAATGCCGGACGCAATGAGTTGAATGCAAAGCAGCAAAAGGGCTCCGCAATGCCTCGCAAGTTCATGTCAATGGGCCGGCCAGCCGGCACAGGCGAGAAGGTGTAGTAGTACTCAGCAATGACCACGACATTGATACCAAATACCGGGCGGTTGATGGCAGCGGCAATCGCGCTGGGCACGATGGTGTTATAAGTAAAGGCAAGGCGAAGGCGAATACATTGTTACTGCCTTCTTTGTAGTCGTTCATCTTGTCATTTGCGCGGAAAAAGGAAGAACACGAGAAATGTATGCCTAAAATGAGTTGATGCTTTTTGCGGCTCGTGAAAATTGTGGCATTGCATCTCATAGCAGATTTGGTAGAGTTGGTTCCTCGCGTTTGGAGAGCTGACGTCCACAGCATCGCTTGCTGCTGCTGTGTATCTGTCCACTGTAGGGCGTATTTGACATGAATACCAACGCCGTAAGCTATAAATGATCCGCAAATACTCAAATGACCAGCATAATTCGGCGGCCGTGTAGGGAATAAAGGTTAAGAGGCTAAATGAGTCTCGTTAGAGGGCGTCTCCATGCAGTTATGCGGAATTATTGTGCTCAAATTTTAATATAAAAAATGTCTTCGCTGTGACCCATTTAACCGAATAATGAAGTTCGAGGTTAAGTAGCTTACAAAGTGTAACTGTTATGCTTGGAGTTAAATTGAAAATGTTGCCACAGGGTTAAAGACTACTCTTAGCTCAGAGGAGAGAGTATAAATACACTTATAATAAACTATGTATTTTCTTCATAAAATTAAATCCGTTAATTTTTTCACCAACATAGGGAAAAGGCACAAGCTCGGAATGAGCCACCGTTCCGACGGTCTTGCAATCTAGCCTTTGTTATTGAACGGTATTGTTCAACTTTGATATGTGTAACTTCTGTCGCCGAAGCCACAAGCCGACGGAAGACCTTCCAGAATAACTATTTTCTTGAGATTTAATACTCGAAAACTATTCTAAGGTCCACTGAAGCACTAATAAATCTGGGAAGATAATAAGCCAAACTAATAGAACTTAAGGAAGAGCACGGACGATGGTCTCTTATGAGAACTGTTCCGAGATGACTTCACAAAATCAAATCTTCAGATGATTACGAAGGACCTTTTGACTTAATGGGCTCTCTGAGTCTTCGATATGGGCTTCGTGTTTCATATATAGATTTGACAATGAGTAGTTAATCTCCAACACGCAACAGGATTTGGTTCATCTGCTCCATGGGAAACTGTTTACGTCAAAATCCATAAAATATAATGAGATGATAGCAATATAAGACAGAGTCTTGAAGCAGAGAGAAGCAATAACTATTGAAGATACTCAAAAGACTTAGGAACGTCTGTGAATATCTAAAAAATGGTCCGGGTCCGGGTCAGTTCTCCTCAACTGCACATTTTAAGATGGATGGGTTGGAACCTGCTAGAGAACGCGTTCCGTATTCCTCTTTGTACAATATTCAAGTCCTTAGAATTCATTAGAACTTATAACTCTCTCCCTTCCAACTTACGTTTGAACTCTTGCTCTAACTACGAACATCAATTCAAGGCTCTGTTATGTTGTGACAGCCAAAATAGAACCCTCCGCAATACGAAAGAACGTTACTACAATGATACCTCGATATTCTTTATTGTATACATTTTTGTATTCTTATATTCTCGGCTGCTGCTGGTGTTGTCAGTCAGATGCACGCCAAAAGTTAAGAAATTCGAAACGAAGTCTTCATTAAATTATGACGGCCAACAGGCAAACGGTAGAGGCAGGCCGCCGCAAAAAAATGACTGCAGAAGTAGGAGTTCACCGCTGGCAAATTATATGAGCCAGTCTGTCTGTCGCGTCGCTTCCACTACTCTTACTACCGCCAGCAGCTGTTGACCGCAGTGTGCACGTAGCGGCGGCGCTGTCTAAGAACACGGCAAACACATCGTGCGAGACCCACATTTATCGCAATCAGAAACTCATATTTAATATTCAGATTTTCGACGTTTCTTGCGCTCGCCACATTTCGTGGCATGTACTTTGCATGCACGCCTGCATCCAGCACAAGTACAAATGGACGTGCTTATTTGACTTATATACTTGGGCTGCTTAAAAATGCATAAAATGAAATTGTAGGTTAGAGGGAAAAAGTAAAAAAATGTGCAGATATTTGATGGATCCACTTTGAGTGCTTGTATTAGTTGAACGAGTAGAAATTCGCTAATAAGTTGCTTTGATATTTACAAAAGGTGTCTGCTGAGAATTAGAAGAAGACAAAATTTAAGAATGCAAAAGGTTAGAGATCCGCAATCGATAAGAAGTTGTTGAGTCCCCTTTCGGAAGAATTTAATCGTTCGCGAAGTCAAATCAATCTCGCTTTCGAAATACTTAATTATATATTGATTCTATATAAAGAACCTTCAATTATCTCTGATTCTTTTTACTATAGCTTTACCACTTCGAGAAGAATTGTATACTTGATCCTTAAAACAGAACTTTTAAATGCCTTCCGTTGGATGTTCTACTTGGGTTTGATAAGATCTTTCCAAAAAAACAGATTTTTAGTTTCCGATTTAATAAAAAGTAGACCTCGGATTTGGAGGGCACTACTAGAGTCATTGTTTGGACCGATACACATTTATATTTATATATAGACCCTTGTCTTCTTCCTAAAAGCTAGAACTTTTCCAAGAACTGAGACATAGAAACCTCTGGTGAGGGAGTTTGGATTAGTTGCATATCTCCAGTTGGAACAGAGACACATTATTAGAAGAAAACAATTTCCTCTGAATTACATTAAATTGTCTCAGAGATTTACCCATATTTTCGTTTAAAATTTACCCTTAGGCGCTGAGTTCAACATGTTCGATATCTGGGGCTTTGAAAAGTTATAGTCCGTTTACGACATTTTTTTCACAAGTGCAGCTAGAGATGGTATGCACTATTTGTGTAAATTTTTATTCCGCTGTCTTCATTGGTTCCTTAAGTATACATTATAAAGTGAAGGAATCAGATAGAATTCAAAATTTAGTTAGGAAGTAGTCGTGATTGTGAACCGATCTCGCCCATTTTCTACACGTGTCATCAGGGTGTCAAGAAAATATTATACACCGAATTTCATTGAAATCTGTCGAGTAATTCCTGAGTCCCAATAGACTCTACATGAATTCGTTTGCATGATATATAGGTTCAATGATGAGACTGGACATTGAATTATTGGATTGATCGTTAAGAAGTTTTTGAATGCTGTCAAAAATGAGAACTCACCAAGAAGACTTGAAAGATATATATTTAAGCTGTGAAGGTGAGAAAGAAAGGTAGAAAGAAAATAACTAAAGGTCTAGGAGAAAAAGGAACACTCTTGGGAAGAAGGTAGAAGCTCTTCAGAATGTACCTTGGAACACCATATAAGCCTATCTGTTGAAATATCCGTTAGCATATCATTTAATTAATATCCAAAAATAGCCGGAACCAATAAAAGCATCGGAAAATATTCTACATATACCAAAAAGCTTTCAAAAGCTTCCAGTCATTGGCATATCCATATATTTGTTGTTATACATAAAGGTAGTTGGTATTGTTGCATGCAACAAACAACAGGAAGACCCATGCTTTGCATACACCGGGGGCTAACGGTTGCAGCAGCATGCCATAAATTGAACTACACTTCAAAATGCAGTTCATTTGTTGTTGTTGTTATTGGCGTTGAAGAGAAAACAAAAAAAACAGAGCAGAGCAGTGGTAGTGCCAGTAGAGGCAGAACAAAGAGACGAAACGCATGATTGTAATGAGACGCGATGACTTGCTGATGATAACAAATTAACCGAAAAAGTCAAATCATGCAACAGCGCAACAGCGCAGCGGCGCAAAAAAACAAAAACAACACTATGCGGCAACGGGTGCAATGGCATATTGAAATATTGGCCAGTCAGCAGAGAGTAACAACAACAATGCATGCATGCACATATATGATAATAATATCGTGTTGTTATGCATGCGAACAACAGCAAATGCAACAACAACAACAACCACCCATCAGGCTACCAATAATGATAATAACGGTGTACAAATCTAGCAATGCGCCGCGCTGTTTGCTTTAAATGTAAAATGCAACAAAAGCAATTTTTCCTTCTTCTTTCCATTTTACATTTTCGAAATTTTATCAAAGAAAGCTGCATTGTGGCAACGAAGAAAGCAACAATTGCTGAAATTGGAGCATCGAAAAAGTTGTGGCAGCCCACTAAGGTGCTTCTGTTTTCTTCTATTATCGCTATGCATATGTGTAATTTCGATGCATTTATAATTTTTGGAAAAAAAAACATTTTTTTGGAAATTTCTTTTTAATTAATATTTGAATGCTTTTATTTCTTGATGGATTTAATGAGTTTTTGGTAATTGGTGTGCTACACATATACATGTGTATGATGTTTAAAATATGCGCTGGAAAGCTCTATCAGTCAAATTGCATGTCTGTATATCGCAAGCTCTAAGCGCTCATAATTAAATGAGGCTGTTAGTCTTTTGTTTACCACATTTCTCACATTCCATGGAAATTGAATCGGGTTAACATAGAAAGAAATGGAGGCAATATGCTATGTACCACATAAATGATTTTCACAAGTCCGTATATAATTCAGATTTTCTTTATACACGAAGCTTATCTCATTTTTGAAAATCTTTGAAAAATTACTTCTAAAATTCGATGGTCTGAACCGATGGTCTATACTATAGACCATAAACTAGGATATAGCAAATGACTACCTATAGCCTAGACCATTGACTCAGGAGGCAAAGAACACACTACACATTAATGGTTGATTTTAGATAAGGTTGAATTTAAAACTAGATGTGTATTTCTGAGCAAAGTATTTGAAACGACGGTGTAGACACCCGGTGTATTAGGATCAGCCAAGTTTCACATTTTGGAAGGTTGCAACCGAACATTCTATACTCTCGTATTTTATTGATATAGTTTTATTAAGATAATATACTATATACTCGGCAATTTGACCCATATATTCGTCCAATAGAGTAACGAAAACTATCATATATAGTATATGAGGGCTTAGGTTATTCCTGAACCGATTTCACCATCAAGGTACACTGTATCTAAGACTATACTTTCAGGATACCAATATGAATATTCAAAGTGTTGTGAAGCTCTGCTCTGTCGGATTACCGAAAACGAGGCAGCCGGAACCGGATATGGTGTAACCGGAAATGGATATTGGCACCCGGAACCGAATGTGAGGTAATAATGTTCTCGGAACTGCTGGAAAGAGTCAATCGGAAATGGGCATCCGGGACCGGATATGGGAATGGTGTTCCCGGAATCGGAAATTAAACAAGGATATGAAAAGCCGGATACGATGTCACCGGAACTGGTAAAACCGGAAACGGAAATGGGGTGGCATGGGTCAATCCGAACCGGGTATGATGTTACCTGAGCCGGAAATGGAATATGGGCTATCCGGATATGATGTTACCGGAACCGGAAATGAGTTGGCTGGATGTAGACATCCGGAACCAGGTATGTGGTAATGATGTCCCCGTAATCGGAAATGACACAACTGGATATGCAGATCCGGATATAAATTAGCCGGAAATATTTTACCGGAAACGGATTCGATACAGAGCGGACGTCACAATGACGTAAGTGGAAATTGGGTAGGAAACGTCATTTCTCCAGGATGTGCTTAGTGGTACAGAAAACGTTCACAAAAGGAAAAAAAAGAATGAGAGCTGGTATAGTGAAACCAATTACAACCCACCCTACATTTTAAGACCACCTGGATTTGGTTACTATGAACGATCTTCGGAAGGAATTCATATACTGATCTCTTTTCAATAGTCGTAGGCCGCAGAAATCTCTACACAGCTCATGAAATAGTAATCTTCGGAGCGTTAAAAGGATAGTTCAATGAAATTTGTTCTTTGCGACCAGATACCAATATGAAGAATAACCAAATCTAGAAACTAATTCATTATGGGAAATAAACCACAATGCCTTAAATTACTTGAAAATACCCCACTTCAATTATTTTATTTTACGCTTTTCGAAAACTTACGGCAAAATATGATTACGTAAGCGAAACAAAAATCAATTGGTCTCTCAAGCTGGTTTCCTCAAAAATAAATATATATTTTATCCAAATTTATCTCCAACTACCACAAACTCCACTCATTTGGCCCGGCCACCTAAGCGCCAAATCGCAAATTTGTTTGCCTGATAAATTATCGATGCAAATAAATTTGCTTTTATCATAATGATCTCACTTGCAAAGATTGAACGATCGCAGCGACTGCGCCACACTTATGCAGAAACCAGTAACAACAACAACAATAATAACAAACAAACAACCAAATAGTTAAGCCAAATTTAACGCGACCAAGCAATGCAAATAAATATATGGAAATCGACAACAACTGCAATAGCAACAACAAAGCGTGCGGTAATTGTTGTAAGATCAATTGCTGTCGCTGACACTTTATGACAACGGCAAACAAAAAATGCAACGCCGATAAATTAGTGGAAAAGTGGTAGAAAAAATATATTTTTTATAAAAGGAAGGAAGAAAAGAAAAATTTACAACAAAAAATATAAACAAGGAAGTTTGAGACAACACGAGAGACATTAATAATGCAACATATTGCGCAACACCTAGGCAAATGGGTGGATAATGCAGTGGTGTGCAGAATATTAGTAGTTGATATGTAATTACTAAGCCAAGAGCGGAGATCCTCAGCGGGAGTGAGAAGAATACCACATATTTCGAACTCGATGTCCCTTTATGGTGATCCGCTAAAAACAGGAGGCCTATAGATGCTCCAAATATACAGGAAACACTTTGTAATGTCCTAAATTCTGGTTACAAAACAGCGTCAGGGTCTTTAAGTTAAGTCTTGAAAATCTTGAGGTCTTGAGGTATCCACAGAAGATGTCATCATATTTTCACTTCAGAACTTCTTTCTGTATAAGAGACATATTGGTTCCCTTGTAAACAAGCTTTTCTTCTCAGCCAGTTCAGTCCAAGCGACGCCCAGGTCTCCACGTTGTGTAAATCGTATGACCCTTCATAATATTCGACAAAATTTGTAGAAAATCAATGAAAAGGATTCTAAAGATGTGTTTTTCAAGTGGATGTCGAATAAATCATAGCTTTTTATAATCGGGGAACCAATATAGGTCATGTTGTTCGAATGGATGAAAGTGCTCCAGCTCTGAAAATATTCGATGCAGTACCCGCTGGTGGAAGCCGAGGAAGAGGGAGACCTCCATTCCGATGGAAGGACCGGTGGAAAGGGACCTGGCTTCGCTTGGTATAACCAATTGGCGCCAAACTGCCAGAAGAAGGGATATGTGGCGCGCTGTTGTGGACTCGGCTATAACCGCGTAAGCGGTGTCTACGCCAGTCAAGAAGAACCAATATATAACGGTAAATTTATCTTTTCAACTTTTGCCGTGGTTTCTCTTTCGACTTTGACGAGACCAGGAACTTCGGTGCAAAAATATCAATTTCATTTTATAGTCTTATTCTTCTGAGATAATTCTATTATTCAAAGAATCGCCAAACAGGCAGAAAAATAAAAATGTATCTGAGGAAAATCTTGCCGTCTTCCGGGGTATCAGTATCAGGAAAATATTGAACCTGTTTTTAGCTCAGGTCAATATTAAACTATGTTTCTTTGGATAATACAAAACTGTTTAAGAGAGTCGGTACAGGTAGAGTTCTCCTTCTTCTTCTTGACTGGCGTAGACATTGCTTACGCGGTTATAGCCTCATCTCTCCTTTTGGCAGTTTGGCGCCAATTGATAATACCAAGTGAAGCCAGATTCTTCTTCACATGGTCCTTCCATCGCAGTGGAGGTCTACCTCTTCCTCGGCACTTTCGCCCATTCGAACAACATTACCTAGCCAGCGGAGCCGCTGTCTCTTTATTCGCTGAACTATGTCGTCGAATAACGTATACATCTCATCATTACATCGTCTGCGCTGTTCACCATTGCCAATGTTTAAGGGACCTTAAATCTTCCGCAAAACTTTTCTCTCAAAAACCCCTAGTTCCGTCTCATCCGATGTTGACATCGTACACGCTTCTGCACCATAAAGTAGAACGGGAATAATGAGGGAGGTGGAGTTGGCTTATTATATATACCAGGAGAACTTTGAGAATCGGCTTGTTTATCCATTTTAATATGGAGGTCAAGAGGGTCCAATGGCCAATGGCTTGAGGTTTCGAATTGACCCAGGTTTTTATGTACAATAACATCTTTTCCAGATTCTTGAGATCACACCACATTCACGCGGGGTTTCATGTGGAAAATTGTGATGAAAAAGATCTCTGAATTCATGTGATTACAACCAGAGGCAAGAATACGATTTTTTTGCACACCACTAACTCACGTCTCGCCGCTCAGGTGGCAAGGGTGTGTTGGCCGTTCGTTGTAACGAAACTTCAAAAAGAGAAAACGCCAAGCAAACTTCTTTAACGCCAACAGGGCGAAAATGTTAATGCTACACAATCAATAATGGCAGCTGGTGGTCAACTGGAAATGCAATCCATGGAGATGGAGAAACGCGTATGACACATGGGGCGGCGTGTCTCGGCACACACGGAAAATATGTGTGCGCAACTACGAGAGCGTGCCTCTGTGTGCTTGGTGGCAAGTGGCGTTAATTTACGCTGCTGCGCTGCTTGTTGTTGCTGTTGTTGTAGTAGAGATAACGCGCGACAAGTAATTGCGCAATGCCAATATAAAAATCGCGCTTTTGGCTTGTTGACTTGCCGCGTGGCATGATGCAAATACATATACTTACAGATATGCAGTTATGTGCCACATGTATGCAGGCAGACTTAAGCGGCGGCGAAGAGTGCAACAAATGTGGAGACACAGTTTAATGTTGCTTAAGCAGATGAGGCGGTAAAAAAAGTTGTCGCATCAGTGCTTGCAACGTACAGCCAACAACGTAATAATGGAAAATAACAATAACAACAAAGGCATGTTGTTGTTGTTGGCGACACTAAACGATTATATAATGTTGCATGAATATGCGCTGCTGCCGTGTCTTATGCCGATGTTGCAACATTTAGGCGCAAATAATGATGGGCGGAGGAGTTGCAACGCTTTTGTTGTTGTTGGCCTCTGTAGTCACCTCCAACTCATATGTTCAGCCACACATGTCTGCTACCAGCCAAAGTTCAACATGTGTGTGGCACATATTATTTGCGCCTGCTCGCTGCGCACCAGTAAATGCTGGCAATTTTTCTGCAACGCAGCCGCTGCGGCGTCTACGATTACCGCATGCATGCATAATTGCTGTATATATGGCTCTCTGCGGCATACAAGTTGAGCTTGCAACCACCCAACCAGTTAGCGGCGCCTTCTTAACCCGCTACCGCCCCACACCTGTTGGGTGTACCTTGGCGGCCGCATTTAACCAGACCATTGAGTCATTGAATAATTGGGTATGCAATTGGTCGGGAAAATTGCCACCACCACTTTTGGTGGCTGTCGCTTGTTCGCGTTTGACTATCGATATTACTTTATCGTGTCATATTTCCTTCCGAGCAGAGCCGGTAACGCAGATGTCGAGTTTCGTTTTACTTGAGTAAGCCAAGCGAATGACTAAGTTGTGTGTTATATAATATTTTTGAGACTTTTTATGCGTTGCTTGAATAATTTTCCTCAATTTGAGAGTGTTTTCTACCATAGAAATTGGATAAGATAAGCTTAAAAATATGAAAAGGTGGAAATTATTCAGGTCATGTAATAAAAACGCGAAGATCGGTGATTAAATCTCTTGATTAGAAAAGGTTATAGCTCTCTGACGATCCTATATACATGTGCTTAAATAATTTTCCATACAACTTTAAGGTCGCAACCGAAAGACGGAAGGATCTTCTCAGAATAATGTTAATTAACACTCCTTGAGGACTGATAAAGTCCATACAGAAACCACTTAAGGAAGACCTTTCTAATTTTTGTTGGGAGCTGAAGGCAAACTATGCTTCTACAGAGCAGAGCTCAGCCTTTACAAGTGGGTACCTTCTTATAATGTTCTTAGTTAGATGAACGATCGACTTGTTTTCCGATCTTTGAGTCGTAACATAAAGCCACATACTAAGGAACCACATCATTAGAGAGCACAAAAGTCTCAGGTTTGCTGTTCAGATGCCTTGGGAATTGACTAAGGAGCACTGAGTAGGCTAATGACGAAAACGAATCAATGAAGTTAAGATCGACCGTGAGGAGTTCCTACGTCCATAGATTATAGTGTGTTTCAAATGTTTTTAGTTTGATGGTCTTAGTTTGAAAAGGAGGTTACTTCTACTCAATCCCTTTACGATCTGACTCACATCATTCGGCACAGATCTTGGAAAAGATAGCCAGTCTTGGAAGGATAAACTTAAACACCCGTGGACAAAAGGAAGCCTTTTGTAGTTACACTCTTTAAAGACTGCCAAAACACTTACGCAATGAAAATCCGAAAGCGAAACTGGTCATTTCTGGAGCTGCAATTCTGAAGCTAATCTAGCAGTCTATATTTTGACAAATTTACAAAATATTAAACCGTGGTTTCCTTTTGAACGAGGCACCATTGCTGCTTTGGAGCTCAATTCTGCAAAAGAAAGCATGGTATTTGGGTCGAAAAGGTTTTTAAGAGCGGAATCTTACGCTTCATATTTGCGCTACCACCTCAGGTCCTTTATAGTTAGTTATACGTGGGAGGTAAGAACCCAACTACACCTTTTTCCAACAGACTATTCCATCCATCTTCTAGAGCAAGCTATCATCATCATGTTTATGAATAATTACTATGAAAAGACCTTCACTGGGCTAGACAATAGCTGTTGTTATCTTTGAAAATGGAGAGTGAAGACAAATGCCCAACAACTCGCCCACCACATGCATAGAACTATGCAAAAAACTAAATTTTTTCAGACTGATCAGATACAAAATTGTCTAGCTGCAACATTGTAGTGTAGTGTTTGTAAGTGAGTGTAACTAACACAGCAAAAAATTGGCAAAGGAAAAAGTGAGACAAGTGTGCGCTATTGCGCATGCGCAGCGCTTGTAATTTTGAGCGTTGCACGTTTTCATTGTTCAAACAAGAGAAACATGCAACGAAAATGTATGTTGCACCAGCTAACAGCAATGCACGCATACTGCCGTATAAGCCAACATATACTACACATACTACATAGCGGTAAATATATGTATACTATATTCCACGATTGGTATTTCTCTGAGATATTCTGGAGCTAGACTTGCAAAAAGTTACCATAAATACTTTTTTCAACAAGACCCAAGTAAATAGGTTTCTTTTTCAGTTAGAGTTCCAACAAAGCCGATCTTTTGTTAGAAGAAAGATCTTATACAGAAAGAGACTCACAAATTTACGGATATTGACTCAATACTTGCGTGGTTCTATCAGTTTAGATGATTCAGTGCGTCCAAAAACCTCGAAGAAATAACTAAACGACCTATAGGAACTGGACTTTCCCTCCAACGATTGCTCTGATAATCGTTCAGCGATGTATTCCTGACAAGTACTAATATCTGTCATGAGTTCTTCCAGATATAAAACCGGAAACGATAAACTAGAATTCCAAATGTTGCAAACTTCAGGTTTAAACGATGTTCTGGTAGTATTTTGAAGAGTACTGGGAAATGTGTTCTGGATCTTGTGAAACTGCAACTCTTTTGAAAAAACTAGGTCTTAAAAGAGACTATATTAGTGGAACCTTTGAGTTGTTCTATACTGATTTTCAAGTTTTTATTTTCTATATAACTACACGCACTTCCGGCATAGATTTACTTTAATAAAGCTTTCGGTACCTTTCTAAAACGAGTGGATCGTTTGTTTATGCTTCATACAGTATTTTCTATATATTTTATTCATATGCCAAGTTCCTATGAACGACTTTTACTTTTATTTTTTTTCTCGTGTTGAGCTCCTTGAAGTAGCATTCCAACGGACTTGCTTCTAAATATATATCCCACAGTTGCCGCCACCAATACAACAGCCAACAGCTATGCCCAGGCGCTGCTGACTTCTACTAAATACTTAGGTACTTATTGAAGAACTATGCGATATCAGATTTTTAACTCACGCATGCGTGAATGCCTTCCAGTCTACACGCTTCGCAAAACATACGCCCAAAAATAAAAAGAGACGGTCACAGTCATACAAACACAGTGTTTGGGGAATCTCATATGCCGGCACCTACGCCAACGGCGCGTCTCTTCCCACCTGCTGCAGCCAAATTCACTCGTGTAAACGGTGTATTCACAACCACCATCGCCTAAGCACTCTTCCCGTCGCGACTGCATTTGTTTGACCAACGCGTGAGGAAGCTTTTAGCGCATATTTCTCGTGTTAAATGAGCGCAAATAAGCATTGGCTGGCACGAATGTACGGACGGACCAGACTGGCAGACACAAACACAATAGTCGAGTTGTAGCAAAACTGGCGGTTGTGCGCTGTTGTTGGCGCATTGCGTTGAGGTTTTTGCGCATGCACTGTTAGTTACTGCCTCGTGTTTGCTGTTTTTATACCAATCATTGACGAAAAAATGTATTCTAATGATTGCATTGTGTAAGCTTTTTGTTTAATGCAATAGTTTGTGTATTGGGCGTGGTTTTCTTGTTTGAGTTTTATCATGCGACTTTTTTGCTGTGCTTAAAAAAATTTCACTTTCGATAAAGTTTTGAATGATTCTTTGGAGCATGCACTTATGTTTTTCAGTGCACTGGAAATCCCTTTCGCTCTTTTAAGACTGTTTTTAGAATCTTAGATCGAACACACTAGGACTTTAGACTGATCCAATATCAATTCTTAATGGTCTGGATATTTAAGATCATAAATCAATAGATCTTGAGATGCCGTATAATAAACCGGCATCCACAATATAAGTTCGTTTCAGAATCCAGAAATTTTCTTAGATTTGATTTCTTGGGAAATGTATGCCAACTCAGAGCATCATGTGCAGTCAATGGTTTCCTGGTACCACATTAAACACTTTAAGAGCTAGAGATGTCACATCCAATCGGACGAAGGGGCTTACTAGAATATTATAAGATCAAGAATGACAATGACATCGGATTGACTCAACGGTATTTTCGCATTAAACATCCTCAGTGCTGGAGACGCCCTATCCAATCGGACAAAGGAATCTGCCAGATTATAAGGTCACAAATTACAATGATATCATAAAAACCATACCTTCCAGCATTCCACAAAAACTAGTGTTACCCATCATCGTCGCACTAAAATTCAGATGGTCTCAACAGTACATCTTTTTCGCTGAACCAGAGCCCACTCATCAACGGCAATCCTCTACAGTAAATTTGGCTGTGTATTATGAAAAACGTCAGTTTGGATATTTCTTCTGTTCTTTTTTTTCGTAACTCAGTAACTCTAGTTGTAGCTAAGAATGAACCGTCGTTACAATATTGGTTCGAAGTTAAAGGTATGAGTAGTGATCTTCGAGGCGGAACCCTCTAACTGTTCATTTCAATGAGCTCGCATTCACTACTAGACGATTTCCTTTACTACTGGACGCACTCGGTGCTCTAGGTTGTCCAATCAGAAATCGTCTGCCGTATCTGGGTTGGTTTAAAAAGCAAAAGAAGTCGGACTTTTGGCGAGTTCTTTGTAATACGTTCAAATGAGGGACTGTTTCTAAGTGGTTCAGTACGGACTTCGGAACTTTCTGGAATACCAGTTTAGAATTGAAAAAGTCCAACTCTAGAGGATCATTTTATATCTAACTGTTACGAGTATCGCTCTCGAAAGGGATCAGAGTCATTGAACAAATATGATATTGTACTAAATGTAGCATTGCTGATATTTTTTGATAACTCGATTCACTTTCTTGGCATCCCCGAAACTTTTACTCTTTTCTGAACACAACCATATAAGCCATTACTCTTACCAAATTCTAATGACTTCCTCAAATAAATTACATAAGTGTTGTTGGCAGCGCAGAGAATGAAAGTAAAATTATGCGAGTTGCTCATAAAAAGCTAGGATGTGATTCCCAGTACAAGAACAACAATAACCGATTACTCAAAAGGAGCTAAAACTTAGCCAAAACATAGCAAGAATGCAAATCAGGCGTCTACTGCCTATACACTAACCAGCACATATGCATTATATGACGGCTTACACAATAGAAATCACTATTCTTATTATAGTTGGAGGCCACAACTGAGGAAATAAATACATCAGCAAGGTAACGAGGTGGCTTGTAAAATGGCAAACAGTTCCTACACACTTAACCTCTGGATGCTGGAGCCTGCCTGACGTACATATACGAGTATATATGGCAACCATGTGCGCGTGTGCAGTATGTAGTTTAGTGGGTGCCACGCTTGCCATTGGCCATGTTGCAACCGCCAAAATGGCATAACAGATATAATTTTCAAATAACAATTTCACTATTTCATGCCACAATCAACGAGGTCCAGCAGGCAGGCAGACAGGCAGCCTCCAACAACAATAGCAGGAAGAAGCAAACGCAAAGCAGGCGGCAACGTGCAACATGCAACAGATAGTATGTAGTATGCGGTAAGCAGCGAGAAGCAACAGCGCGCCGCCAACAGCTTATTGCAACAATTATTTGTGTGCACCGCAAATCATGTGGCATGAACAACTCACCGCACAAGGCATAACGTTAGAATTATGCTGCGTGGATACATATATGTATCTGTGTGTGCCTTGTCTTCGTCTGTTGCAAAGTATATGTGTGGGGCTGCCACAGTCTCCGCGCTTAGCTGCAGCGCATAAATTCTCAGCGAATGAGACTTTACGTTCAAATTCAAATCTGGTAATCTGCAATAAACAGCTCACAGAGTTGCGGCGGCAACAACAAAAGTCAAATGATAATAACAATAAACAGTGTGGCAATAAAAGCAGCAGCCGTATTATTGCAGGAAATTCGCTATGCGGTCAATGTGTGGATGGTTTAGAATTGAGAAGAACAAGACGAAGGAAAAGAAGATGAGGGTAAAGTAGAAGAAGCAGATATCGATAGTGTATATAGATGCAACGATATGCAACGATTTGCTTGGTGATCAACTTGAAAGAGGAATTTTTGAGTTTCCTAAAAAAAATTGAGAGGAACCAAATTAAATGAGGTTAGGTTCCTCCTTTTTTAACTCTGAGTTTTTGGAGCGCTCAGCCTAATGATGGATCTTAATCCAATTAAGTTTAATCCGGGAAATCTTGTTTAGAAATATATAGGACGTACAGAACCCGAACAGACCAACAACTCTAGTGAGCTTCGGATTATTGATAATAAAGGACCATGTAATCTTAAGAACCAGTATTAAGACCAAAATTAATGTCATCCTAGAAATCCAACGCGGAATTACTCTTGCCAACAGGTGCTACTTTGGACTGCGTAGCCAATTGAAAAGAAAGATCCTCTCTCGAAGAACCAAAATTAAACTCTACAAGTCGCTCATTATTCCCGTCCTGATGTATGGCACAGAAGCGTGGACGATAGCAACATCCGATGAGACGACTCTAGAAGTGTTCGAGAGAAAGGTTGTGCGGACGATGGAACGATGAGCTGTAATAAAAATTGATAGTCTACAAGCAGTACTCTCTGGAGGAAGCCAAGGAAGAGGAAGACCTCTAATCCATTGAAAAGACCAAATGGAGAAGGACCTGGCTTCACTTGGTATCACCAATTGGCGCCAAACAGCAAGAAGGAAGAACGAATGGCGCGCTGTTGTAAACCCGGCTATAACCGCGTAAACGGTGTCTACGCCAGTTATGAAGAAGATAATCATAAGAGCGATCTATTTTCGGGGAATCGATACAGATCTGTTTTTCCAAGGTTTTCAGTGATACACATTGGAGGCTATACTGATAAATTGTGCAAGATTTTGGGACCGAAAGCTAAAATTGGAGCTGGGACGTATACTCACATCGATTTCTTATTATCTTTTCTACTTTTCTAAACATATCCGTTGGAGAATAAAATCACAATCTTGAGAAACCACACTTCCATAGTTGGATTAGTCGTCTGAGCTTGTACCATAAATAAGATATGGAGGAAGACGAGGCATCATCTACGGAATTTCTCCATTTGGCTGGATTGAGGTTGCAACATCGTTGGTGGTCTGTCTACCTTCGGCGAAATGAGCTAATTGGCTAGATCCCTTAACAGCCACCTCAACAAATGGTGATAGGCTCAAAGAGCTTCGTCATATATCGATGATTGTTCTTTGGATCCATACTAAGATGTTCTGGGTATCATAAAGGAATCGTATTTCAGCTGGCCAAGAGGAATCGTCGTGATCTTTGTTTTCGGAAGCTGCCGCATTATCTAACCTAACCTTATGGCAACTGGAACTGTTGATGAACAAATTGCCGAACCCTGAGCTTCGATATACATAAGATTGGATTGTTCCAGGATTAAAGTAGAACATAACAGTTTAACCTAGACTATTCGTAACTGAAGTCAGACTATCGTTTCTTGTAAGACCCTTTTCAGATGTATAGATATTTCAACTCTATAAAACCTTGTCTTCATCTACAGATGGAGATAGTACGATAGGGATTTGAGGATTATTATATGTAAACTTAGTGAAATTATATCCCACTAGGTATTTCTCAGTTGAACGGGAAACTAATAAAATCTATAATAATTTCATATCCATACGGTAAATAACAAACTCGATTTGGTTTAACTAATTTAAAGCGCCTTCTATAGTCCAGCAGTACAACTTTTGCACGATCTTATCCATCGAATTTATTAAACACTAAATGCCTGCGCACGATTTCAATTAGCGCGAGAATTATTAAGTGAAAGAAATTTGAACTGATTAATTATCAATGGCATACGCTCGCAATAAAATTGCAATCGGGAGAATTTTTTTATATCAAACGAGAATTATGTACAAATAAATTGCAGTTACAAATATGTTGTAGAAAGGCGTGCTTGCTGAGCTTACGTAATGGTATCAGGTATTGTTGTAAGGCAAAAAAAAAAAACAAAACGGTAGCAATGAGAGTGGTGCGAAAGACACTTAAAATCATGAAAAAAGTGTTACAGAAATATGGAGATCTACAGTAGTGATAAATAAGGTAGGTGGGTGCTGATCAGGGTATAAAAAGAACGCGTGGAACTGGCTGTAGAATGCTTGCTTAACAGCAAGTATTAGATTATTGAATGATTTGCTAAAGCAGCAGTCTCTTTAATGGCTTGTTGGAACTTTGTAGGTAGTACGGAAAATGGTTTGAATTAAAAATAAGATAAAAAGAACTACAAGAAAGTTGGAGAGTCTTTGTGAAATTAATTTCCTCGGAATTTCACTTGCGTGCCGCTAATCGCTCACGATCGAAATTCCATGCGTGAGTTCATACAACGGAAATCAGTTTGCTGTCTGCCAACGTTAAATGTTTGTCTAAATGCTTTTGGCACTAACCCCAAAAAGTAGTGCTTGTTTAGCTACGCCAACAACAACAACTTATGCTTAGAAATATTTTGTAGAAAATTAATTCTCTATCTAGTTACCTATTCAAATTGATTTTCATATTCGTGACGATAATTGCTCATAGCTACTGTTTGCCTCACCGCATAGCTATGCATATCTTGCGCAGCCATCGCAGTTGTCTCGAGCAAAAAATAAAGGCGGGAAGGTTAAATAGAAATTATTTTGAAACCCTAAAATGGGAGAAAAAAATTTAAAATTGATGCGCATGAAACATTTATGCACACTCACGCTTACGACCCCTTCTCCAGCGTTAATAAGCGGCAGGACAATTATATCATAATTTCCCAAAACAAAAAAAAAAAAAGAATTTGAAAAAATATTTAATTTCCAACAAATCATTATTAGTTGGCTGATTTTCGAATGTCAGAAGATTCTCGCATGCATTTTGAAGACACGCTGTTTACTCTAGCGCTACTTGGGTGACGCCGCGCAGGCGCACATTTTGACAAACGCAGCAGCTGGGTGTACCTCTCATTCATAGAAGCTAGTATATAGTATGCAAATAACTACTATTATGCCAATTAGTTTTGTAGCTTGTCTAACTTGTATTATTTTCATGTTAGAATTTTCTAATATTTTGTATAATGAACTCACGATGATGAGACAAAAAAATATTTAATCAACATTTTATGTTGCTTACAAAAACGCTCGATGATTAGGCAGAATATAATATTTACACGCTCATGAGAGAATTACACAGGAGGGTAAATTTATATATAATTTATAAGCCATTTATTATATGGCCTGACTCCACTGGATTCACAGCTGGGAACTATTTTCATAGATAGTTTTGAGCTTAAATTTTTCCTCAATATATTGGAGAGAGAGTTTTGAGATTGAGTTCTAAGCACCGCATCATTTGATAAATGGTTAAAAAAAGGAATGCTTCTAATCCCAGGCAATATGAAACCCTCGTTATAATGAAGTGTCCAGTAAGCCTACCAAGTTTCAGAACATTAAGTATTTACCAAAGAGAAGAACTATGGGAGCAGACACACGATGAGGCTGTTTGCCAACTTCATCGGCGTATGTGAGAGTCTGTTAGAGAGTTCGACAGGTTTCAGGGCTGACCCAAGAAGCACTATATTTCACTTGATGGTCTTCAAAGGATTTGAAAATGGGTTTTTTGTTAGGCGGAGAATTAGAGAATCTTCAAATAAGATACCACAGAAGTAATATCTTATCATTTGGAGGAGGAGCATAATTAAAAAGGGAAGATTTGTGGATTAATTACTGTGTTTATAAGCGTAATCAGTTCCCGCTTTCCATGTTCTATCTTAGCTTGTTTTCCAGTGTGGTGCACCAATTGTATACCAAGCTTTGCCTTTAAAACAATCGAAAAGGCTCTAGCAAATTTTGCAGAGCCCAAGGAAAAGTGACTGATTATTTTTCTTTTTAAGCAAGAAGTGTCTCATGGCTGTGATAGTTGTACCAAATTTATAAGTAAAGACAACTCTTGGTTATACGAGACTTTAGGTTGCTCAGCGTGAGTCTTAAGAATGCTTTGATTTATAGCATCTCAAAGTTCTTTCGGATCTATTATCTATAGTCCAAAGTTTTCGAATAATGTTGCCGAGTCAAAATTCTTCGGTCGGGTATGCCTGTATATGTTCCGCTTGCCTAAAACCGATTCATTGGAAACTAGGGATTGAAGGCTGGTTCTTGGGGAAGGAAATTATAATCAAGTATTCGGTTCTTATTTATACCTATGTACAGACGAAATGAAATTGGGCCCCCGTTCTTATTTTTCAAAAGGTTTAGCCGATTTGCCATAGAATTGGCCAACTTATTATTTATCTTCGCCTATTCCTCCTCAATGGCATGTTTTAGCTATCATACTGCTTTGCACAGTTAAAAAAGTTTGCGAAAAGTGTGGCCCATAAGTCCGTTATTAAATTCAGATCAGGACTTAATGCTGGACACCGAAGTTAGGGAATACTACGCGATTCAAAAAAGGCTTTATTATATCCTGTGGCGTGGATAAGCGAAAAAGGGATGCATGCATTTTTATGGCGATCTTATAAGCGCGACTTAGACACTTTGGATTCATATTGAAGATTTAAGTCTCCTTTCAAAATGTGTTGTACACCTTGTCTTGGCACTTATCAAATTCCGCTTTGATTTTGGAACAACTCATTAAGTCCTGCATTGCTAACTTGCGTATATGCCATTTCGTACGTTCATTTATCGGACATTTTGGTCCAGTAAGCTTACGTTTTTCATCAGATTCCGGATTCCATAATCCAGTCACCCTATTACCGGTTCCGATTCCGGATGTCTCTTATCCGGTCCCGTTAATATCATATCCGGTTAAGGACCATGATCCGGTTTCCTATTTCCGGTTCCGGATATCACTTATCCAGTTCCGGTAATATCATATCCGGCTAAGGTCCATGATCTGGTCACCATAATTTCCGGTTTCGGTAACCCGGCAGAGCTTCAATGTTGAGCACCACACTTTGAATTACTCCATCACCCAAAATCCGGTAACATCATTACCCATATCAGGTTCCGGATGCCTCATTTCCTGTAACCCCCTTTCCGGTTCCGGTAACATCTTATCCGGTTCCGGATGTCTCATATCCGGTCACCCTCTTTCCATGAAATTCGGTATATATTATTTTCTTCACACACTGATAACACGTGTGAAAAATAGATGAAATCGGTTCACAACCACGACAACTCCTCATATAACTCAATTTTGAATTTCATATTGGAACCAATGAAGATAGCGAAATAAAACTTTACACAAATACTGTATATGATCTGTGGCTTCAACTGTGGAAAAATTGTCGAAATCGGACTGTAACTTCTCAAGGCCCGTGTATCCAACATGAAAAACTTAGTGCCTATATATATTTTAAGCATCTGCTGTCTAAAATATCTCATTTCCCCAGAACTCCTAATTATGACTTTAAAATTCATTTTTTTGTTGAAAAAATAAAAAAACAACACCAACGTGAAAAAGCAAATCAAATTGTAAGAGAAAGAAACAAATAAATATTAAAGATTGAAAAAATGCTGTAATAAAGAAAAAATCGGCAAAAAAGTTTAGTTTTTGCAATTTTCTTTAATGCGCTGCCAACGACGTGCAACAAAAAATTGCAGCTCACGACCTCACGTCGCGGATGTAGCAGAGTTTTGTTATTTTTACAAAACAAAAAAAAATATTGTTTTTGTTGTTGCTATTCTTTGAGCCAACGTGTAATGCTATTCTAGCGACGCTCTTTCGTTGTTGCTACAACAACAGCACGGCCACGATATTTGATTTCCGTTACTGCGGTCTATAGAGCCCTTGCATCGCATTGTTGTTGTTGTTGCTAAGCAACTATTTCGTCGCAATTTCACTTTAATTTTCACAGTTGTTGTTGTTGTAATTGTTTGATAATAATAACAACAACAATGATGTTGCTGATGATGACGATGACGGTGATCATGATGATGGCAACACATTTGCAACGTTGCTGATGAAATACATCATCCGCCGCTGCAGCAACAGCCACGGCTATGTTGCAACATACAACAAAGACAACAGCAACAGCAGCACAATCGGCACTTACATCAAGCCAGCGGTGCACAAGAGCAACTTGTGCGCCGGTGTTTTATTGCCACAAACAAGCGATGTTGTGGCAGCAGCGGCAAAGTGGTCACCGACCTGCCAAACACCAGACACCAGTTCATAGCAACAACAGCAAAATGTTGCATTAAAAATATGAAACAACAAAAACGAAGAAGAAGACGAAGTCAGGAAAATATGTTTTTCGCCGCCACCAAAGTGCTTGATATTGTTGCAATTATAGCACGACTATGTACAGTACATTGACAACAACAACAATAGCAATAACAACAATGTGTTGGCTTTTTGCACCACAATGAAGGCAACAAAAAACCTAAAAACACCAAAATAGCCAAGAGTTCATCGCATTCCAAGATGATCTCCCGAATGGCCAATAAACCACGACTCCGTTGGGCAGTTGCATGATACTTACTGTTGTTGTTGTTGTAAATATTTGTAATAATTTTTTACGAAATACGCCTGCAGTTTTTCATGTGCCTCACATAAGAACCCTCCCGGTTACATAAATATAAATTCAACAAAGTAGCCGCTGACATCATTCCCACCCAAATATGTGACGTAAGAGAGAGCTTCGAGAGTGAAGAAGAGGAGAATATATATCACTTGGAAGAGAGCTTTCCTCGTTAGTTGGTTTGGTTCTTCATGTAACTGAAACATCAGAATAATTAATTTCTGTTACCAACAACCACATAGCGGATGAGAGAAGATGAGGACCAAGATTTGTTTCAGACTTTGAAGACTATAAAACTTTCTAAAGTTTGTATAAAACCAGAAAGAAACTACGAGGAAGATCTTCTTATTTGGTAACTGGTAACCTTAAAAAATTCCATGCAGGAAGACTATAGACATCAAACTATCTGAAAACACTTTGTAAGATCAATTTCTCCAAGGCTTCAATCATATAGTACTAGGTAATTTATCTAACCTTGGCAAAGTTTTTTCTTCTCAGAGGCATTTTGTCCAAGACTTCAATCTTATATTGGTAATTTATCCAAGTTTTTTCTTCTGAGAACATTTT